>JAVIAB010000088.1:41830024-42430024 GCA_032433765.1 Megaustenia siamemsis
ACAAGAAAGTATGTATGTAGGTAGGTACACAAGAAAGTATGTATGTAGGTAGGTACGCGAGAAAGTATGTATGTAGGTAGGTACACAAGAAAGTATGCATGTAGGTAGGTACACAAGAAAGTATGTATGTAGGTAGGTACACAAGAAAGTATGTATGTAGGTAGGTACGCGAGAAAGTATGTATGTAGGTAGGTACGCGAGAAAGTATGTATGTAGGTAGGTACACAAGAAAGTATGTATGTAGGTAGGTACACAAGAAAGTATGTATGTAGGTAGGTACGCATGATAGTGTGCATGTAGGTAGGTACGCGAGAAATTATGCATGTAGGTAGGTACGCGAGAAAGTATGTATGTAGGTAGGTACACAAGAAAGTATGTATGTAGGTAGGTACACAAGAAAGTATGTATGTAGGTAGGTACGCAAGAAAGTATGTATGTAGGTAGGTACACAAGAAAGTATGTATGTAGGTAGGTACACAAGAAAGTATGTATGTAGGTAGGTACACAAGAAAGTATGTATGTAGGTAGGTACACAAGAAAGTATGTATGTAGGTAGGTACGCGAGAAAGTATGTATGTAGGTAGGTACACAAGAAAGTATGCATGTAGGTAGGTACACAAGAAAGTATGTATGTAGGTAGGTACACAAGAAAGTATGTATGTAGGTAGGTACGCGAGAAAGTATGTATGTAGGTAGGTACGCGAGAAAGTATGTATGTAGGTAGGTACACAAGAAAGTATGTATGTAGGTAGGTACACAAGAAAGTATGTATGTAGGTAGGTACACAAGAAAGTATGTATGTAGGTAGGTACGCGAGAAAGTATGTATGTAGGTAGGTACACAAGAAAGTATGTATGTAGGTAGGTACACAAGAAAGTATGTATGTAGGTAGGTACGCGAGAAAGTATGTATGTAGGTAGGTACACAAGAAAGTATGCATGTAGGTAGGTACGTGAGAAAGTATGCATGTAGGTAGGTACGCGAGAAAGTATGTATGTAGGTAGATGCGTAAGAAAGTGTGCATGTAGGCAGGTACACAATAAAGTATGCACGTAGGCAGGTACACAATAAAGTATGCACGTAGGTAGGTATACAAGAAAGTATGCATGTAGGTAGGTACGCGAGAAAGTATGTATGTAGGTAGATGCGTAAGAAAGTGTGCATGTAGGCAGGTACACAATAAAGTATGCACGTAGGCAGGTACACAATAAAGTATGCACGTAGGTAGGTATACAAGAAAGTTTTCACCTAACTACGTATGGAGTGAACTATGTGCAGTTGTATGTCGCACATAATTTGTTGCAGGACACCTTTCGAACTCTGATTTGTTCAAACAACAATACCCATCAACAACACTTTCTCTGTAACCCAACTCAAATCACCATTTCTTTGTAGCCAACCCAACATCCCTTTCTCTGTAACCAAACCCAACAACCCTTTCTCTGTATTTCAACCAACTACCCTTTCTCTGCAACCCAACCCAACAACCTTTTCTCTGTAACCCAACTCCACAACCCTTTCTCTGTGAACCAACTCAACAACCCTTTCTCTGTAATCCAACTCCACAACCCTTTCTCTGTAACATAACTCCACAACCCTTTCTCTGTAAACAACTCCAGAACCATTTCTCTGTAACCCAACTCAACAACCCTTTCTCTGTAACCAAACTCAACAATCCTTTCTCTGTAACCCAAATCAATATCCCTTTCTCTGTAACCCAACTCAACAACCCTTTCTCTGCAACCAGACTCAACAAGACTTTCTCTGTAACCCAACTCAATAACCCTTTCTCTGCAACCCAACTCAACAAGACATTCTCTGTAACCCAACTCAACAACCCTTTCTCTGTAACCCAACTCAACAACCCTTTTTCTGTAACCCAACTCAAAAAGACTTTCTCTGTAACCCAACTCAACAAACCTTTCTCTGTAACCCAACTCAACAAACCTTTCTCTGTAACCCAACTCAACAACCCTTTCTCTGTAACCCAACCCAACAACTCTTCCTCTGTAACGCAACTCAACAACCGTTTCTCTGTAACGCAACTCAACAACCCTTTCTCTGTAACCCAACTCAACAACCCTTTCTCTGCAACCCAACTCAACAACCCTTTCTCTGCAATCCAACTCAACAAGACTTTCTCTGTAACCCAACTCAACAACCCTTTCTTTGTAACCCAACTCAACAACCCTTTCTCTGTAACCCAACTCAACAAGACTTTCTCTGTAACCCAACTCAACAACCCTTTCTCTGTAACCCAACCCAACAATCTATTCTCTGTAACCCAACTCAACAACCGTTTCTCTGTAACCCAACTCAACAACCCTTTCTCTGTAACCCAACTCAACAACCCTTTCTCTGTAACCCAACTCAACAACCCTTTCTCTGTAACCCAACTCAAAAAGACTTTCTCTGTAACCCAACTCAACAACTCTGCAACTTAAATCTAGAACTTTTTCTTTGCAATTCAACTCCGCAACCTTTTCTTTACAACCCAAATCGACAACTATTTCTTTGCAACCCTCCGCAGCCCGTTCACAGTTAACAACTCTGCAACCCTCTCTCTACCACCCAAATCAGCAACCATTTCTCTGTAACCCAACTCCGCAACCCTTTCTCTACAACCCAAATACACAACTCGAACTCCTCAATTCCATCCCCGACACCCTAACTGAAGACAACCCCAACTGAAGACAACTCCAACACAAGACAACCCCAAATGAAGACAACCCCAACTGAAGACAACCCCATCTCAAGACAACCGCAACTCAAGACAATCCCAACTCAAGACAACCCCAACTCAAAACAAACCCCATCTCAAGACAACCCCATCTCAAGACAATCCCAACTCAAGACAACCCCATCTCAAGACAACCCCATCTCAAGACAATCCCAACTGAAGACAATTCCAACTCAAGAAAACCCCATCTCAAGACAACCCCAGCTCAAGACAACCCAGCCCCAGTCTTTAAGTAAAAACTTGCTAACCAAAACCATTCTTTAACACCAACAAAAACCTCTACCAAAAAAATCCCACAATCAATACACCTCAATTCTTTCCATATCCTCTATTATAGTTTTATGAATATTTATTCCCAACTTGAATAATAGTCTGGCAATTACTTCCTTTCTGAGGTTTGAAAAGTAATTTTTTATGTCACCATTCCAGTGAAAAATGTCATACAGCGGCAGAATATAATACAAATCATACACTATTAGCATATTCTGTGACGATAACCAGAGCTTGAAATATAAATAACACGGAAGTTAGAAGTTACACTAGAATATGAGAAACGTGGACGTCAGTGCTAGAGATTTATTATAATAAAAGTTAACGTGAATTTTGTTTTATACTGGACATACATGCAATGAATGAGAAGATGCAATCAGAAGCTGCAAGTTGAATGTTCGTGTCAAGGTTGGCGAATTTTATCTGACCGAGACGATATTTTAAATATGCGTGATGGTTCATGAAATCAGATTGTTCGATCAAATAAAATGAGTAGGGATGAAACAAAAATTATAGTTGAGCCTAAACAATGTAAAGAGAAAGACAACGGTGAAACAGAAAATAAGTATAATCCTAAGAAATATGGCTAAGAAATATAGGGAGATAAGCACATATATGAAATATAATAAATGTGAAATGCTATGCAGTAAGGAGCCACGATAGCTCAGTGATTAGGGAACTGGACTACAAAGGACAAGGGGTAGGATTCGATCCCAACCGACGGCTTCCAGGTTCACCCAGCCTTAAATGGGTACCGGATTTTTTTTCTGGGAAAGTAAAGCAGCACGGGCGTAATACCGACCACGTTACCCCAAAAACAATGTGCTGAAGACTAACACCATATCTCCCTGTACGCCACTTGGCGTGACGGAGGTACTTTACTTACTTACTATGCAGTGACGCGTGTAAAGATGAAGAAAACAAAGAAAATAATGTAAAATAGTACTGAGCAGAACTAACAGAAAGACAAGAGAAGCTACAACGTTTCGGCAAAAACCTTCCTCATGTATAACAAACAAACCAGGTGCATTAAATACAAGATTCCTAGTTAGAACGCACAACTACACAGCTCTAAATACGACTGGCTTTTCCGTCTTTGTTTAGATCTGTGTAGCCGTGCATTCGAACTCGGAATTCTGTGTTTAATGTGCCTAGTTTATTAAACTCGATGACGGCTTTTGTAGATACGATGTAGCTTGTTTTGTCTTTCTGTTAGTTTAATTGTTCAATACCATTTTGTTTGTTTTCCTAAGAAGCGTAGAGACAAAGACAAAGTCATTGTTATCAGGGGCAACAACACGTCACTCAAGACACAGTTTCTCAGTATAAAAAAGTACCTCCGTCAAGTGGAGCCGCGATAACTCAGTGGTTAGTGAACTGGGTTAGTAAGTCCAAGGGGTAAAGTTCGATCCCAACCGACGGCTTCCGGGTTCACCCAGCCTTTAATGGGTACCGGATTTTTTTCTGGGAAAGTGAAGCGGCACGGGCGTAATACCGACCACATTACCCCAAAAATCACGTGCTGAAGGTCTGTAAAATTATGGTCACTAACACCATATTTCCCTATACGCCACTTGGCGTGATGGGGTACTTTACTTTTTTTTTTTACTTTACCCCGTCAAGTGGCGTATATGGAATATGGTGTTAGTGACCATAAACTTCCTCTTCATCCCTAAATTTTCCCAATTGTCACAGTATATTCCAGCCGATCCATTCTCATTATATGCTTAAAAACTGTAATAAAATCTTTAGGAGAAACTAATTGAAGTTGATTACAACTTTTGTGGTTCAAAATCAAGTGGAAAAATATTCCACCGCGAGATTTGTCAACCTTTTATTGTTTAGATAGTATATTGTTCTACTGAAATATCATCCACAAATGTTTACTGACGCTAAAATATTTTACTTTCCGTGTGTCACGAATTGAAACTGATTCGATAAAATATCAATTTTAAGAATGAGGACATTTAAAAGTCTTTGGACATCTTCAGGCGTAAATAACGCAACATTTCCTAGATTACAACTAAAATGATACTTTTTTTTATGAAAACAAACAACTGTGCGATCTATGAATGCCATTTCAGTGAGAACCTAACATCTGTTTTGTGTCTGAGCACAGCTTTCCTGAAAATGTATTGGTAGATGAAGAAAAATACGCGTAATTCCTGATTATATTTTGTATTTATATATAAGCTGTCTTGAGAGATCTGTCTTTGTACGAGACTACAATAACTTGATTGTCTGAATGTTTTGTTAACTTTATTTTTGATGTGGGCGCGTCAGATGTAGAGAGTAGATGTCAGGGCTGTAGAGAAGCAGATGTCAGGGTTGTAGAGAAGCAGATGTCAGGGTTGTAGAGAAGCTGCTGTCAGGGATGTAGAGAGTCAGATGTCAGGGATGTAGAGAAGCAGATGTCAGGGTTGTAGAGAAGCTGCTGTCAGGGATGTAGAGAAGCTGCTGTCAGGGATGTAGAGAAGCTGCTGTCAGGGATGTAGAGAAGCTGCTGTCAGGGATGTAGAGAAGCTGCTGTCAGGGATGTAGAGAAGCTGCTGTCAGGGATGTAGAGAAGCTGCTGTCAGGGATGTAGAGAAGCAGATGCCAGGGATGTAGAGAAGCAGGTGTCAGAGATGTAGAGAAGCAGGTGTCAGAGATGTAGAGAAGCAGATGTCAGGGATGTAGAGAAGCTGATGTCAGGGATGTAGAAAAGCAGATGTCAGGGTTATAGAGAAGCAGATGTCAGGGTTGTAGAGACGCTGATGTCAGGGTTATAGAGAAGCTGATGTCAGGATTCTAGAAAAGCAGATGTCAGGGTTGTAGAGAAGCAGATGTCAGGGTTGTAGAGACGCTGATGTCAGGGTTATAGAGAAGCTGATGTCAGGGTTCTAGAAAAGCAGATGTCAGGGTTGTAGAGAAGCAGATGTCATTGTTGTAGAGAAGCAGATGTCAGAGCTTAGTCTCCGTACAGGAAACACTTATTAAAGTGGGTGTGGCACAATCACTGCCTCTTTATTATGAATTCAAATCCAGCCTGATATCCACCAGTCTACGCAGCCGAATGGCTGGCTACCTGGTCCACTTTGTTGGAGAAGGTAATAACAAAGAATAAGGAGTCAGTTCCCCTCACTTCCAGCTACGGAGATCTAGATTCATTCCCAATGACCTTATACATTAGAGAACAGTACTACCTTCAGAATCATCAATGAGCACACCAAGTTAGAAGATAATAAAAACGTAGCTATGGGAAGAAGAAGGAACAAATCAAAAAGAACCGAGGAAGATAAAAGAAAAATGAAGAAGCAGAAGATATCAGAAGGTAAGGGCGAAGAAAATATACTAGAAGGAAAAGATAAGGAAATCAGAAGAAAAGGAAGAATAAGAAGAATCGGAAGAAAAGGAAGAAAAAAAATGTCATAAGGAAATGAAGAAGAATAAATCAGAGGGAAAACAAAAAGAAGATTTCAGAAGGGAAAAAAGAAGAAATCGGAAGGAAAAGACGGAGAAAATATCAGAAGGAAAAGACGGAAGTATCAGAAGGAAAAGACGGAAGTATCAGAAGGAAAAGACGGAGAAAATATCAGAAGGAAAAGACGGAAGTATCAGATAACGGCAAATCTATGGCTTTGTTGTCATGGATTTTCAGATATTCTTCCCGTTCACTACATCTTGGGCGTAAAAAAATCTTAATATGAAAATCCTTCGTGTGAATTTAATTATCTACGAAGAAACATATGAGTTTACTAGTTGCACGTAATCACATTTCGAAGAATAGGGGGGAAAACAATTACTCAACTCATCTTTGCAATAGAAGTACTATGACACGAGTTTGCCGTTGTTATGTAAAGCTATTTCTGACATATGAAAGTGAGTGAGGATCATAGGATACAATTTGGTTTTAATCTTTAGAGATAGGCTAATAAGATGTGGCTATAAGGTAGATTTTGAGAAAATGGACTGGTGAAAAGAGTAGCGAAGATGTTTTTAGGATGGTAGGCGCTTTGGTCATGGTCACTTCCTCTTCCGGTCATTCCTTCACATAGCCCGTTTCAGATAAAGTACTTGCCTTGTGTGTGTGTTGTTGTATTTGTATTTGTTATATTTTACCCTATGAAGACTTTTCCCGACACGCCGTAGTTTGTCTCGTCTCTCCTTAGCTTAATACCATTTTATATTTTATATATTGAATGCAGCTATACTCGCGGGATCACATAATATGTGGTCTATTGTATGTGATATCGCGATAGCTTGGTGGTTAGTGAACTTGACTACAAAGGACAAGAAATTTGGATTTGATCGTGATCGACGGCTTCCAGGTTCACCCAGCCTTAAATGGGTACCGGGTTATTTCTGGGAAAGAAAAGCGGCACGGGCGTAATATCGACCACATTACCACAAAAATAATGTCCCGAAGATGTGTAAAAAAAATTATGGTCATATGCACCATATTCTCTATACGTCATTTGGCATTATGGGGCTCTTACTTTTATGTAATATGATATATTTGTGTTCATCTCCTTCTGAAAGATGATATGATAGAAAGAAAGCTTATCACCATCACGAGGAAGAAACAATCAACGATGACATTTGGAAATATCGAGGGAAGAAGATAAGGAGGAAAAGAGAAATAAGATATTAGACTGGTTAAGGAAACGGGATGGTATAACGTTTACAGTAGAACTGATGAGGAATCTTAAAGAAGGAAAGTTATGGAGAGATCTGATCAATCACAACCACTTTAGGTAGCTTGTCCAATTAATACCTTGTGTAGTATCTTCACACGTATCTAGTACCGTGTTTGGTGGCGTAAATATTTCTTACTCTCCGCAATACTTCCATCTTTTCAGTTCTTTATCAATCTATTGTTGACTTTCTACAAAATTGTTATTGAGTTTTTTTGCGGGTCATCATCATTGCTCTCCGAACATTTTCATCGGTGCTTAGATCCCCTCCTCAGCAAGTTCCGCAGTGTCTAGCAACTGACGGCTCTAGTTCTGTGTTGGTTAGTAGGTCTTCTTATACGCCCACGAAGTTTCTCTTTACTGGCTGTGCCCATCTAACTCCCATCCTTTTCGTGCGAAGGAGTGACATGGAATCATGGTTGTCGAAGTCATGTGCTCTTCCCACATCTCAGAAGACATTGATGATGTCCTATCCATCGGTTGACCGTCTTCAACTACTGCACAGCTGTCTACCTGTCTGCTGTTTAATTTCCCAGTGCTCCCGCATGTCCAGGGACTTAGACAAAGGTGACCTTACGTATTTTTTACATCTGCAATAACTCTACATATTGCCTGCGTACTGAGCCCGCCTCCACTTCTTTTATCATGCTCATCGAATCACCAAACTGTTATTGGTCGACTTTCAGCGACCAAACTGTTATCTTAAAAAAAAAAGTAACGTACCCCCGTCAAGCCAAGTGGCGTATAGGAAATATGGTGTTAGTGACCATAAATTTTACACACCTTCGGCACATAATTTATGGGGTAATGTGGTCGGTATTACGCTCGTGCCGCTTTACTTTCCCAGAAAAAAATCCGGTACCATTAAAGACTGGGTGAACCGGAAGCCGTCGGTTGGGATCGAACCCAACCTCTTGTCCTTAGTAGTCCAGTTCACTAACCACTGAACCATCGCGGCTCCCGCCTTCGTAATTACTGCACACATTAGCACATTAAACACACAATTCCGAGTTCGAATGCACAGCTACACAGATCTAAACAAAGACGGAAAAGCCAGTCGTTTTTTAGAGCTGTGTAGTTGTGCGTTCTAACTAGGAATCTTGTATTTAATGTGCCTAGTTTGTTTGTTATACATGATGAGGCTTTTGCCGAAACGTTGTAGCTTCTCTTGTCTTTCTGTTAGTTTAGCTGCTCAGTACTATTTTACATTTTTTTCCTTTGTTTTTTTATTTTCATCTTTACACGCGTCCCCACATAGTAAGTTAAACAGAAAAGGAAATTATAGTACCCCCGTCACGCCAAGTAGCGCATAGGGAATTTGGTGTTTGTGACCATACATTTTACAGACCTTCGGCACGTGATTTTTGGGGTAATTTGGTCGGTATTACGCACGTGCCGTTTTACTTTCCCAGAAAAAAATCCTGTACCCAATAAAGGCTGGGTGAACCGGAGCCGTCGGTTGGAATCGGACCCTACCTCTTGTCCTTTGTAGTCCAGTTCACTAACCACTGAGCTATCGCGGCTCCCCATATTATTGGGCATTTTCCACTAATTATTAGGCAAAACGGGCACCCTACAACAAAAACGTCATCCTAAAGTTGTTCTGCCAGTACCAGACTTGGACGCTACATTCAAGAAGAGGAAGAAAAATTATTACTATAAAAATGGTGTTAGATGCATACAAGAAATAGCTTGAGAGATAAGAACCAACCAAAAAAAAAGCGAAATATATTCTCGTCTTTTAATACATAAAGAAACAACAGAAAAAAAAATTACTTGGCCACGTGATACGAAAATGGTAAAAATTTCAACACAATGAGTCTTCAACAACAATACAGGAACAAAACACCGAATGATCGACTACGAATAATATGAATTGATGGAATATAGAAACACTGGGTAACATAACGGCACAAGAGGCGAACAGAAGAGAGATAGAGCGCAAACCATACCTCCCATCGACGCCTACAGCCAAGTGAGGAAAGAAAGAAGCATATAAAAAAAAAGTAAAGTACCCCCGTCACGCCAAGTGGCGTATAGAGAATATGGTGTTAGTGGCCATAAATTGTACAGACCTTCGGCACATGATTTTTTGGGTAATGTGGTCGGTATTACGCCCGTGCCGCCTTACTTTCACAGAAAAGAAGAATATATGTGAGATTTAAAAGTGAAACCAGAAACATAATTGTAAAACTATCCGTGTGTCAACAAATTCAAATTTGTTTATGTCTCTTGGATTTCCTCTAGAATTATGTGACTTTAATAAGGATAACGAACTTTATCTATATATAACAAAATATCTATATATATAAAAATATGAGAACGATATTAATTATTAGAATGAATATTGTACATTGTAATAACGAATGAGGATAATTGATATTTTGAATATTTCATCACTTTCGTGTTTGATTAAACGAATCTGTATTAGAAATGTCTTGAAGTTCATGCATTGCTCTTATAAAACCCCTCCCTTCTTTCCTTCCTTTTTTTATGAACGAATAAACACCTTCGTCATCCGCCCTTAAAAGGACGTTAAGTGCACGCTAATGCATTGTGTTTCTGGTTTGCAGCTTTTTAAAGAGCTGTGATTAGAAACAACTGAAAAACACCGGATAAACAAGATGTCAAAACGCGTACATGAAGACTAAATAAAATGGTTTGATAAACACATTACATTTTTCTGGATTCGCACTCACTGTCTGCACATGCGCAATGGCAAGCACGATTTAAATAGTTCTCCACAATATCTTATAAATGAGAAAAGAAGAAAATGAAATAATATAATTTCCTTGCACATTATTTTTTTCAGGTTTTTATATTAATGCTTATTACATTCATAATATTGATGTAGAATAAAATATAATATCATGTTCAATTTAAATTTACTGTTTTATATTTCATGACTAAACTTTCAGGACTCCATCACCAGGATTTATTTCTCCCAAGTCCTGTATACCCAGAACGTAACCCATGCTCTTTCATTGATTCACTTAGACAAAGGCTTCCATTTGCGCAGATTCCATTTTCACCTGCACCCTTATGAACCCATTCTAGAAATCGATCAATAACTTACTGCGCTTATCTCCCTTAGTGTCTTCACCCGAAGCTAAATAAATTGAACATGACAAATTATATAAAATAAACCTAAAGTATTTTTTATGTCATTTGCCATATACTGAAGGGCAAAGCCCTAGATGCTGCTGCTTCAAAAAGCTATGTAGGTAAATCCATATTTTCTAATATTTTCACATCTTAATTATTTATAATTTTTGTTTTCAGAATGTCAACAGAACAGAGAATTGAAGCCTTTGAAATGTGGATATATAGAAGAATAGGTAGAACTGGATGGAAGAGCAAGACAGGCGCTGTCTTGGAACCCTCAAGAGAAGAGAAAGCAAGAAAAAATGAAGAATAAATGTACCGAGAAGAGAAGTCATGGAAACCATTAAGAACAATGGTATAGAATTGAGAGAAGTATATATAGAAGTATTTATCCAGGAATAGGGGTGGATGGAGAGAACTTGTCCGTAGCTTATGCTCTAAGAGGGGTATAAGTGACTTTGATTGGTTGATTGATTGATTGATTGATCGATTGGTTGATTGATTGGTTGATTAATTGATTGATTGATTGATGGTTGAAGATTAATTTTTACAAAATGGAGTATCTGATTTAGAACAGCTTAAAGCAAAAGCAGAATTGATAGTTAGTATATTTACCTAAACTAAAAAAAAAAGTCCATTTATTGAAAATTGAGAACACCAGAGGATAGACAAGAGTTATAAAAACATAAGGGCACTTACACAGATGCGATACAATCAAGAAACTCAACAACCCGAGCGATACTATCAAGAAACTCAACAACCCGAACGATACTATCAAGAAACTCAACAACCCGAGCGATACTATCAAGAAACTCAACAATCCCAACTCTACAAATTCAAATCCATATAACCCCAAAACTGCGATCCAAATTTAACAGCCACAGTTTCAAGAACCGAAATCAACAACTAACGACAATAACTTCACAACCCAGACAGCTAAAATATAACTTCAAAATCTACTCAAAAAATGCCAGCTTCATGAACCAAAATCAATAATCCACAACACAGACAGCTAAAAAATATAACTTCAAAATCTACACTCAACAAATCCCAGCTTCTAAAACCGAAATCAACAACTAATGATAATAACTCCATAACCCAGACAGCTAAAATGTAGCTTCAAAATCTACTCAACAAAGGCCAGCTTCACGAACCAAAATCAGCAATCCATGACCAGAACTCCACAACCCAGACAGCTCAAATATAACTTCAAAATCTACATTGAACAAAACCATCACAAAAAATCAAGAAGATGAATCCCATAATTACGGCAAAGAGATTTCACGCTTGAACAACAGACGTCCCAAATATAAACAATTTACTGGGACATAAACGTAATGCATGTCGATTTTATTTGTTGAAAATTAGCGAAAATTCAACAAACGAGTAATAAAATAAAATGACAGATGCAAGAAATGCAATATTTATTTATTTATTATCGTTTTGTATTGGGAGTCGCGCGCCTGGTAAGCCAGCACACGTGTACTAATAAATATATATCTGGGGCTACTTTTATAGTCTTTTGTTTTTAATCGACTTCAAGCCAAACAAGTGCTCTTCGCCTGGACATTCTATGCGAACAAATGATGTTTGTTTAGAGTCTTGTTTAACCTTTAGTCATCAAACTGAAAAGTATTGGTAGAACACACATTGTTAAGGCCGGAACTACTGAGTTTAGTGATATGTGCACACCATGACCTGTGCTTTTCATCCGGATAGTGTTTCTATATTCAGATTGCTTACGATGAAATAACTATATCGTATGACGAAAGACCGTTCAGCAGCGTTCACTTTCGGTGCCACTTGGCCTTATATCTTTTGGCGTGTGCTGTAACTTCAATGATTTTACTAGTTTAGATCCCTTTTTTTGTATATTCGATGAAAAGTTAATTTCGATGTTTTCACTGGCACGGGTGGTTGATAAATTATGGATTTTCATTTCATTGCAGTGATACTGGGGCCTTGGACTGACTATAACTATATTGTTAAGATCGTATTTCATTCTGTAAAGCCCTGTTCGGGCTTTCTATTCTAAACATGGAAGAAGGAACTAGAAAGCAAGGATTAAAAATATATATATTTCTTTGCGTTCGCCTGCTTTCATCGCTAGCGAAGCCCCTAGAGACTAGGAACTGAATTTTTGCGGGTTGATCCGTTTGTCCATGGCACCCGAGTGCACGGGGGTCCTTCGCCACGTAGGCGAAGGCAAAATCCATCTTTGGAGGTGCTCATATTTTTTCTGTCGATGAGTAACTGACGTTTCAAGCCGGCCTCTCTGCTGAGACCAGGAGTTTTGTCCCGTATTGAGAAATCACAAATAAATATTTCAACTGGTGCAGCCGGGATTTGAACTCACAATCTCACAGTCTCCCTCCGCCTCCAACCCCCCAAAAAGCAAGGAATATGCGACGAAAACACAAAGACATACATCATTATAATATATATTTTTTTTACAAATTATGTCAGCAGTCAATGTAATGATAACAGACCGATACTGGACCTAGTGGGGTCAACTAGTGTTAAGATTTTTAAAAATCGTAACAGTAATTGCTGCACAGGTATAACTTCATATGAAGCATAACGGAGAGGTAAACCAAATGTAACCAGGATAAAGTAACAATTGAAGACAGAAGTAAATTTGGGGACATCAAGAAATTAGTTTCCACAGACTGGGCAACAGGAGGCATGTATATTATTGCCCTCCAATAGGCTATTACAAGAAACTCTACCACTGACTGCTGTGTAGGCATGCCATTTGGGCAATACGACCAATATATTTATATATGGTTGGAAACACGTTGTCAGGTCAGTTCAATAGGAAAATATATTCAGTCTTTTACGGAATTCACTGACGGTTAGAAGTAGATTAATGTCGACTTACGTTTTCAATGAAGACAATTAGAAGCTGGGTAATGTTGATTTACGTCTTCACTGACAACAGTTAGAAGCTGGTTAATTTTGATTTATGTTTTCACTGACGACATACATATATTAATGTTGATTTAAGTCTTCACTGACGACAGTTAGAAGCTGGTTAATGTTGATTTACGTCTTCACTGACAATGGAAGCGGGTTAATGATTTACATCTTCACTGACTACAGAAGCAGGTTAATATTGACTTTTGTCTTCACTGACGGTTAGAGACAGGTTAAAGTTGGTTATGTCTTCACTGACAGTTAGAAGTAGGTTAATGTTTTCTTACGTCTTTACTGTCCGTTACAGGCAAGTTAACGCTATCTTACGTCTTCACTGACAGTTAAGAGCATTTGTTCATATTTTATTGTCATTTACACAATATTTTTTTCCATCCTGTTTAAATCTTCTAAAATGTAAATACCAGGTTCATCAGTAGAATTAACAAGGCGATTAATAATGCAAGGATATCGTCTTTTATCTATTGCGTTTCGTTTCTTATTTGCAAACTCCGATTTAATTTACTTTAAATTCTTTTGTGCCATTTCTTAAACCTTTTCTTCCTTTACTGCCTTGCATTTAGCCAGGGGGGAGGAAATACATCATTAAAAATGAGCTTTTGGTCGCAGCATTCTAAAAGAGAAGTTAAAACCGTACATGTCCATCCCCCAATGTAGTAGTTGTAGTTAATCGAAGGCCCCGGTATCACAGCAAAAAAAAAATAAAATACATAATTGCTCTACCGCCTGTGCCAGTGGAAACATCCGAATTAATATCTCATTGTATTGAATCTTCTAAAGAAAGAAAGGCAGCTGCAATCGCCATCATAGCAGCTACAGCACACGCCAAAAGACATAAGACGTAACCGCACCGAAAGTGAACGCAGCCAAAATGTCCCTCGTCATTGGATATCATTATTCATCGTAAACAATGGGAATATCAAAAGACGATCTGGATGAAATACTTAGCTCGCGGTTCGCAGAGAGCACTGAACGCAGTAGCTCCAGCAGCAAGCCGGACTTGCAATATGAGAAAACAGCAACAAGGAGCACTTTTCAAACATAACCTTAACGGTTCCTGTCGCCTTTCAGCCGTATTGACAGGAAGTTCCCAACGCAGTAATATTCGTGGACAATTAATGATATCCTTTAACTTGCAACATTAAAGGCGATCCATGACTAAACAAATAATTTATAGCCAATGAATTTAAACCCTAGGAGTGATGTTAACTTCAGTGTCTGCGGCAGGAGTGGATGCAACTCTTGGATGGTTCTAAAGTGAGCGCATTAACCTGAGTGTACTGTCCAGGAGACGCTGGTGTGCGCGGCAATGATTTACATATTTGAACCCTCTAGTCGAAATGCTTTCTCCCCAAATGTGGCTGCTGTGCGTACTACAGCTAACCAAAGCGCTTCCCTATCACCTAAGGTTGTCAAGGAAACAAATTACTCAACATATTTAAAGAAGCGGTAAATAAAATAGGTCTGTGAGTGTTACACAACAGGCCCTTTTTTTGGAATCCCCAGGGGAAAAGACAAAGAGGAAGACCAAATAATTCTTGGAGAAGACAGATAGAAGCAGAGATGAAGATGATGAGGAAAACACGGAATGATCTTAAGAGAATGTCAAAAAACAGATCGACTTGGAAAGTGTTTGTTGAAGACCTATGCTCCACAGGGAGCAAAAAAGGTAGTAGAAGAAGAAATAAAATGGTTTGGCCACATACCTAGACCGTCTGGATTAACAAAGACCGTTCCGAAAAGATTTGTGAAATGCTTGAGAATGAGGAGTACGCAGAGAAAGAGATGTGAAGATAACGTCTAAAAATATACAGGCTTCGATTTTGCAGAGTCCCAAAGAATGACAGAAGATCGAGAACATTAGAGAAGGTTGACGAAGTCTGTAAGGAGTGCCCCAGAGACCCATATAGTTAGGAATGGAGAAGAGAAAGAAGAGGAAGAAGAATTAAGCATATATCGAAGATGGAAAGGAAGTCATGCCGATTTCCATTGTAATGGAACGAAAGACTCATTAATGGTATTAACTACGTCACACAGTAACACACATTGTCACAGCCAACTGACGGGATAAATATCTCAAGCCAATCTCCTTTGTACCCAAACACACCCAAGTTCAAATTCCTTATCTCTGGAGAGATGATTTCGGCATAGATTCTGTAATTATGGTTTAAGAGGCAAATCGAGAAATGGAACACGGTGTGTGGGGAAAATTAAATTTTCTCTGTTCCATTTGTTGCTAATAACATTTTTGAAAAATTGTAAAGTAAAAATTATATTTATTCCGTTTTATAAATAAAGATAAAATAGCCGCAAATGCTCACACATAATGGCAGTCAGCAGCTTTCATTTTGCAATTGTAAATGGCCTATTATCAATCAGAGTGGCTGAACTATTTTATTGCATTTTGAAGTTTTGGGGTTGGATGACACAGCAACCTTAATCGCTGTTACTTTTAGTGGAAATTTGGGTTGGTGTGTTTCGGCTCAGTTCAGCTCAATATCAAGTATTTACAGAAGTTAGTTATACGGTATATTAGCTGGATAGTTAGTTAATTAATTAGTTAGATATATATTTGGTCTAGTTTGTTCATTAATTAGTTAGATAATTAGTTTAGTTAGTTAAGTAATTAGTTTTATATATATATATATATATATTGTTTAGTTTATTCATTAATTGATTACATTGGTAATTAGTTTAGTTTGTTAATTAATTAGTTAGATATATAATTAGTTTAGTTACTTAATTAATTAGTTAGAAAGATAATTAGTTTAGTTAGTTAATTAATTATTTAGAAAGATAATTAGTTTAGTTGTTCATTAATTAGTTAGATAGATAATTAGTTTAATATCTGGCTTGATACGTCAATTACTCAGCGACGGAACAAATATGAGTACCTTCCTAGTCTCTAGTGACTTCGTCTTAGTTAAAAGCTGGCGAACGGAAAAAAAAATATCCAGCGACAGAGTAAAACCCATATTAATCATCAACAGCGAAGAACTTGAAATTGTAACAAATCATGAATATTTGGGATCTGTAGTAACAAACAAATAAAGACTGTCAGAAGGAGACTAAAAGAAGACTATTAAGAATAACACAAAATGCAATGAAGGACATGTAGCACAATACTAAAAATGCAGTCAAATTAACAAAACTAAGGATGTGAATCTTCCCCATAGCAACATTAAAGTTGTGAAAAGTGAACAATTTTGCAAACAATAAAGAAAATTGGTTCATTTGAAGCAAAATGCTGCAGAAAAATTCTTAAGATCCCCTGGATAAAGAAAAATAGCAATGAGGACATATCAAAAGAACTACACATTGGAAAGAGCTTGTTTATAAAAACATCATCTGATTGAGGAGTTTAAAATATCATGACTACGTCAATAGACTGAGTGGGCTGGAAAGAACAATAATGGAATGGCTTTGTTCCGGGATATCAACGTTGAAAGAATAGACCTGGAGACAGTTCAGAACTACAGCTACCTTGGACATACTATAACTAGGGATGGAAAATATAAAATAAAATAAACTAAAGAATAGAAATGACAAAAAAGTAATTTTAATGCCACGAAACATACATGAACATCAAAACAAATAACAGGGATAAAACTAAGAATAGTAAAATGTTATAAAACATATACATGTTAATCTCAACATTCCTGTATGGTGCAGAAACATGGGCATTAAACAAGAAAACAGAATACAAAATTGAAGCCTTTGAAATGTGGATGTATAGAAACAATAGGAGGAATTGGATGGAAAGAAGGGAAACAAAGAATGAAGTCTTAAAATGACTAAAATGACAAGAGAACTACTAAACAAAATTCAAACAAGATAAATTAAATTTTGGGGCATGTTAAAACACTTAGTAGCCTACTAAAAGTAATCTTGGTAGGGAAAATACAAAGTAATAGAGGCAGAGGAAGACCAAGACTAACATTGACGAGTAACATCAAAAAGTGGTCAAGTCAACTCACGACAACAGCACTATCAAAACAAGAGACAGAGCTAAATGAAGCTCCCTGGTAGCCAACCTTCGATGCGGAGACGGCACTCAATGATGATGATGATGTTTGTTCTAGAAAGACGAGATTATGGCAGACCAAGAGAATGTGGTTTCAAAACACCGAAGAGACTCCGAACGTGACAATAAAAGAAGTAAGAGATCTGGCTAGTAAAATGATTATTTTCAACGGATTGTGGTGAGTGCAACATTCTGCAAACGCCAGATAGGCTGAAATTGATTGTCCTTTGTGGTTCCCTGCATAGTGCTCTCATTTGACTTTTCCATTTCTGTTTTTTTCTGTCTTGTCATGATTGTAGATGCGCAGTGAATACTTGAATAATTAACGCACAGCTTCCCTGAGGGCATTTAGAATATCATCACGGTCCATTTCTGGCACATTCTTCACAACATGAGTACCTGCAAGCCTGCAACACGCTCATTAATTATTATTCCCATTCTGTCCTGGCATAAACATGAACAAATACTTATATTAACTCTGACCTCCCCATGGCAAATGGAAATTTGAATGTCTGTCAATCGTTAATACTAAACGTTCAACTCTACAATACAGAAAATCGTTTCTGAAATCAGGTCGTAGTGATAGAACAGTTACTGAAACTTTCAATATATTTTACTGCTATTACTATCTCGTCTTTAGGAAGAAGATAATTCTTGCCTCTTTTTTCTTCCTTCTTCCTCATTTACCTTTCAGTGTCGATGTAATATATGGTGTTTTGCTCTTCTACTATACTTTCCTGCTGTTATGTTTCCTAGTATTTATAATATACCATAAATTCATCATTTTCTTGAGTCTGGTGCTTTTGTAACGTTTGTTGACGGCTCATTGTGCCGTGTTTTGATTTTTTTTTTTTAATTCTTTCACTCGTAAACATTTTTATCAGTTGTTTCTTTATGTATTCAATGACGGAAATTATTTATATTATTTCTAGCTATTTTTTTTTGTAGTTCTTCATATCAGATTTTATCTCTCAAACTATTTCCTGCCATGCGACTAACACATTTCATTTCGGTAGTGGTTAGTTTTCTAATTGTTCTTGAGTTTAGATTCTAGGTTTAGGTCTGACATTGGTAGCGTACCGTTGGAGAGAAGAATGTGTTGTGGAGTGTTTCTTTTGACAATAGTGTTTCTTTTGACAATAGTGTTTGTTTTGACAATAGTGTTTCTTTTGACAATAGTGTTTGTTTTGACAATAGTGTTTCTTTTGACAATAGTGTTTGTTTTGACAATAGTGTTTCTTTTGACAATAGTGTTTATTTTGTTTTGACAATAGTGTTTGTTTTGACAATAGTGTTTGTTTTGTTTTGACAATAGTGTTTGTTTTGTTTTGACAATAGTGTTTGTTTTGTTTTGACAATAGTGTTTGTTTTGTTTTGACAATAGTGTTTGTTTTGTTTTGACAATAGTGTTTGTTTTGTTTTGACAATAGTGTTTGTTTTGTTTTGACAACAGTGTTTGTTTTGTTTTGACAATAGTGTTTGTTTTGTTTTGACAATAGTGTTTGTTTTGTTTTGACAATAGTGTTTGTTTTGTTTTGACAATAGCGTTTGTTTTGTTTTGACAATAGTGTTTGTTTTGTTTTGACAATAGTGTTTGTTTTGACATTAGTGTTTGTTTTGTTTTGACAATAGTGTTTGTTTTGTTTTGACAATAGTGTTTGTTTTGTTTTGACAATAGTATTTGTTTTGACAATAGTGTTTGCTTTGTCTATAGTGTTTGTTTTGTTTTGACTGTAGTGTTTGTTTTGACAATAGTGTTTGTTTTGACAATAGTGTTTGTTTTGACAATAGTGTTAGTTTTGCCTATAGTGTTTGTTTTGTTTTGACTGTAGTGTTTGTTTTGTTTTGACTGTATTGTTTGTTTTGACAATAGTGTTTGTTTTGACAATAGTGTTTGTTTTGTTTTGACTGTAGTGTTTGTTTTGAATATAGTGTTTATTTTGACTATAGTGTTTGTTTTGTTTTGACTGTAGTGTTTGTTTTGACAATAGTGTTTATTTTGACCATAGTGTTTGTTTTGTCTATATTGTTTGTTTTGACTAATTGTTTGATTTGACTATAGTTAGTTTTGACTAAGTGTATATTTTGACTAAGTGTTTGTTTTGACTAAATGTTTGTTTCGACTAAGTGTTTAGTTTGACTATAGCGTTTTTTTTTACTAAGTGTTTGTTTTGACTATATAGCGTTTGTTTTGACTATAGCGTTTGTTTTGACTAAGTGTATATTTTGACTATAGCGTTTATTTTGACTATAACGTTTGTTTTGACTAAGTTTTTATTTTGACTGTAGCGTTTGTTTTGACTATAGCGTTTGTTTTAACTAAGTGTTTATCTAGACTATAGTGTTTGTTTTGACTATAGCGTTTGTTTTGACTATAGCGTTTGTTTTGACTAAGTGTTTATTTTGACTATAGCGTTTGTTTTGACTAAGTGTTTATTTTGACTATAGCGTTTGTTTTGACTAAGTGTTTATTTTGACTATAGAGTTTGTTTTGACTATAGCGTTTGTTTTGATTATAGCGTTTGTTTTGACTATAGTGTTTATTTTGACTATAGTGTTTATTTTGACTATAGCGTTTATTTTGACTAAGTGTTTGTTTTGACAATATTGTTTGTTTCCTAGTTGGGCAGTACTGGTGACAGTTTTCCCGACGATTTAATTAACAAGCGTTGTTACATCTTGAATATGCAGGTTGTTTAGACGACATCATTGCACAACAGCCACTTTAATACTGATCATATCCTCCCTAACCACTCCTTTATGTATGAAACACGCCCCCCCCCACACACACACACTAGCGAAAACACTGTATCTGTTCAGGTACACGAACTCCGTCGCTCCGACGAGGACTTTGATCAAAACCTACATAGTCGACTTCTACAACATGCGTGACAACTAATAGTGGCTCTCTACTTTCCTCTCTCTGACCGTCGTCAAGGGGTCGGTAGCTGGACAAGCTAAATAGGATTGTATGGTGAGGGCAAAGAAATGCACAGAAATTGCACAGAAATACAAAGAAGTGCAACAAACAAATACACAGAAATTGCAACAGAAATACAAAGAAGTGCAACAAACAAATACACAGAAATTGCAACAGAAATACAAAGAAGTGCAACAAACAAATACACAGAAATTGCAACAGAAATACAAAGAAGTGCAACAAACAAATACACAGAAATTGCAACAGAAATACAAAGAAGTGCAACAAACAAATACACAGAAATTGCAACAGAAATACAAAGAAGTGCAACAAACAAATACACAGAAATTGCACAGAAATACAAAGAAGTGCAACAAACAAATACACAGAAATTGCAACAGAAATACAAAGAAGTGCAACAAACAAATACACATAAATTGCAACAGAAATACAAAGAAATACAAACAGAAATACAAACAGAAAAACAAAGAAATGCAGCAAACAAATACACATAAATTGCAACAGGAATACAAAGAAATGCAACAAACAAATACACATAAATTGCAACAGAAATACAAAGAAATACAAACAGAAATACAAACAGAAATACAAACAGAAAAACAAAGAAATGCAGCAAACAAATACACATAAATTGCACATAATTTGCACAGAAATACAAAGAAATGCACAGAAATTGCACAGAAATACAAAGAAGTGCAACAAACAAATACACAGAAATTGCAACAGAAATACAAAGAAATGCAACAAACAAATACACATAAATTGCAACAGAAATACAAAGAAATACAAACAGAAATACAAACAGAAATACAAACAGAAAAACAAAGAAATGCAGCAAACAAATACACATAAATTGCACAGAAATACAAAGAAATGCACAGAAATTGCACAGAAATACAAAGAAGTGCAACAAACAAATACACAGAAATTGCAACAGAAATACAAAGAAATGCAACAAACAAATACACATAAATTGCACATAAATTACAGAGAAATTGCACAGAAATGCACAGAAAACAAAGAAATGCACATAAATCCGCATTGTAAGGTGAGGGCAAAGAAATGCATAGAAATGGATTAAAATGCGAATCCGCAGTGAAGCTAATAGTGAGGAGAAATGAAATATATTATATATATATATATATATATATATATATATATATATATATATATATATATATATATATATATATACATACAGAGCAAATTTTTTAAAAAAACATCACTGAGATGCCAGCCTTACAAATTCATCATCATCATCATCGTGTGCGCTCTCCGCAACGAAGGTTGGCTACAATGGATCGCCATTCTACTCTGTTTATTGCTTTGATGGTGCAGGATGACATAGATTGATTTGTCCATCTTTTGATGTTACTCGTCCATGTTAGTCTTGGTCTGCATCTGCCTCTTTTGCCTTGTATTTTTCCTTCCAATATTACTTTTAGTAGACTGTTGTGTCTTTTAACATGCCCCAAAAATTTTAATTTGTCTTGTCTTAATTGTGTTCAGCAGTTCTCTTTTTATTTTCAGTTGTTTTAAAACTTCATCGTTTGTTATCTTTTGTTTCCATCCAATTCTACCTATTCTTCTATAAATCCACATTTCAAAGGCTTCAATTTTCTGTTCTATTTTCTTGTCTAATGTCCATGTTTCTGCACCATACAGGAATATAGAGAAAATGTAACATTTTGCCATTATTAGTTTCAGCCCTGCTGATATTTGTTTTGTTGTTAGTATATTTTTCATGGCATTAAAATTACTTTTTGCCATACCTATTCTTTTGTTTATTTCAGTTTTGCATTTTCCAACATTGGTTATAGTATGTCCCAGGTAGTTTTAACTCTGGACTGTCTCCAGATGTATTCCCTCAACTGTGATATTTAATTGTAGGTCTTGAGCATTTTCTTTGTTTATTATCATAGTTTTAGTCTTTTTGATATTCATTTCTAGTCCATATTTTTTGCTTGTGTTTATCACATTAAGTAATTGTTGTAGGTCTTTATGATTTTCGGCTAGTAGAACAGTATCATCAGCATATCTCAGGTTATTGATTATTTTCCCATTAATGTTTAGGCCTGGTATCTCTGAGATGTTTTTAAAGATTTGCTCAGTGTATAGATTGAACAAGCTTGGTGATAGGATGCATCCTTGTCTTACTCCTCTTTTTATGTCCATGGGTGTAGAGTTCTCTTAATTATATCTTATTATTGCTGTTTGCTCCCAGTACAAATAACATATTAGTCGTATGTCTGCGTCGTCTAGATTTATATCCTTTAGGCAGTCTATAAGTTGGTTATGGTGTATTCTATCGAAAGCTTTGGTGTAGTCTATAAAGCAGGCATATATTGGTTTGTTTACTTCTGTGTACTTTTCAATCAATGTTCTCATGCTGAATATGGCTTCTTTTGTCCCACTGTTTTTCTTGAATCCAAATTGGTGCTCCTCTAATTCAGCATTGATTTTATTCTGAATCCTTCCCTGTATATCTTTTAGTAAAAGATCGGTTAGTATGTATCCTGTATGGTATATGTCATTGCATATGTCTGTAATCACTTCGACGCCAAACTCTTCTAGAGCCTGTATCATCTCTATCTGTATATTTTCAGGCCCTGCTGCTTTTCCCTTTTTCATTGTTTTTATGGCTTTTTCTACTTCGGATTTTAGGATTTTATAGTTGTATGTACATTTTATGTCTGGCTTTTTGTCTCTTTCGTCACGAAATAATTATGTTATATATTCTTGCCATCTATCTATTATATCTTTGTTGTCTGATAGCATTCTTCCCTCTTTGTTTGCTATATATCCGATTCCTGCAGCTTTTTTTAATCTTTATTCGTCATTCTCTTTATTTCTGTGTGCATCTCTCTTAGGTTTTGTTTACTTTCCATAGTTTCGATTTCTAGACATCTTTGGTTGAGCCAGTCTTCTTTTGCCTTTTTGTACATTCTCCGTATTTCATTGTCTATATCCTTGTATCTGGCAGTGTTTTTCGCTTGTCTTCTTTCTTCCATTTTTCTAATATTTTGTCTGTTATCCATTTTTGATTTTTGTTACATTCCTTTTTGGGCAAGGTGTTGCAGGATTCTTGTATGCTGTTTTTTATGCATTGCCATTTTGTTGTGACTTTTTCCGGATTTCAGGATTTTCTCTTCTGTACTGCTCAATCCCCTCTTCTAGTAGCTTCTGATATGTGTTACTTTACTTGTACAGTATAAGTTTCTTGTACATCTTTCTGGTTTAACGCTGTTATATCTATTGGTGTTGCTGCATTAGTTTTTTGTTTGTTTCTTTTTAATTTTTGATTTTCATTTTTATCATTACAGGTTTGTGGTCTGAATTTATATCTACCCCTGGGTAGGTTTTGGCTTTCTTGACCCTGTTCCTGAATCTGTCTTTTATCATTATGTATTCTATTTGATTTCTCTTCTTGTCTCCGGTGCTTTTCCATGTGTATAATTTCCTTTACTCTTGCTCAAAGAAGGTGTTGCATATTATCAGTCTGTTTTCTTCGCAAAATTGTATTGATCTTTCTCCTCTGTTATTTCTTTTTCCTATACCATGTTTTCCTATTATGGTCTTATGTTTACCTTTTCCTACTTTAGCGTTCATGTCACCCATTATAATCAAGATGTCTGGTGATTTCACTTGCTTCATAACTGTGTTTAGATCTTCATAGTATGCCTCTGTTTGTTCGTCTGTATAGTCTTGAGTAGGTGCGTATGTCTGTAATATTGCTATGTCGAATGGTTTTGCCTTCATTTTTATTAGTATATTCCTATCATTATATATCAATTGATTATTTATATATTTGTGTAGCTCTCGTTTTATTAGAATGCCTACTCCTCTTTGATGTTCTGTTGTGTTTCCTGAGTATATAAATGTATATTTATCGTCTTGTATGTATTCACTTTCCTTCCATCTTGTTTCCGATATTCCTAAGATATCTATGTTTAGTCGTTCTGCTTCTACCATAAGATTTTCTAGTTTTCATTGTTGGTATAAGGTCCTAACATTCCATGTAGCTATTTTTAATTCGTTCTTAATACAGTAGTTAGAATTTCTCTCCATGGCTTTCTTTGGATTGTTACGTGATGAGGCTCCAATCTCTTTCACGGTGGTCTGCAATTTTCGCCTTTCGTGTTCTGAAAATGCCTCATGTGTACCACACACTTTGCTGTTTTCGCTTTCTGGGCCGTTGATTATTTCAATTAATTCTTCCGCCCCATCCACCGTCGCAGACTTTTCACATACGGGTTGAACACACCCGACTATCGACGCCATTGTTATCGAACCATGTGCTTGCCTATCGAACCGCGAACACACGACACAAAGAAAGAATAAATCCACTTAAATATCGATAAAGTTCGTAGTCCTTCCTCCAGTCAGAAGTAAAACATTACAAGTGGGGAATAGCAACACATAAATTCACAACTAGACTGTCGCGTAAATCATTTAAATATCTCAGCAAGAGACGAATTATAAAAACGACAACACATAGTCGCCATGACACCTTTACAAATTAATGAAAAGATAATCAATAACTAAGATATGCTGATTTTATTGTATTACTAGCAGAAAATCCTAAAGATCTACAACATTTAATTAATGAAATAAACATGATAAGCCAAAAATATGGACTAGATATGAATATCATAAAGACAAAAACTATGATCATAAACAAAGGAAATACTCAAAACCAACAGGTGGATATCAAAATTGAAGGAATAGACCTGGAGACAGTTCAGAACTACAACTACCTTGGACATACTATAACCAGTGATGGAAAATGTACAACTGAAACAAACAAAAGAATAAGAATGGCAAAAAGAAAATTTTAATGTCATGAAGAACATACTAATATCAAAACAAATAATCAGGGCTAAAACCAAGAATAGCAAACTGTTACATCTTCTCAATATTCCTATATGGTGCAGAAACATGGACATTAGACAAGAAAACAGAACAGAGAATTGAAGCCTTTGAAATTTGGATATATAGAAGAATAGGTAGAATTGGATGGAAGGAAAAGAAAACAAATGATGAAGTCTTAAAACAACTAAAAATGAAAAAAAAAAAGAACTACTAAACACAATTCAAACAAGACAAATGCGATCGATTTTTGGGCCATGTTGAAAGACACAACAGCATACTAAAAGTAATCCTGGAGGGGAAAATACAAGGCAAATGAGGCAGAGGCAGACCAAGACTAACATGGACGAGTAACATAAAAAAAATGGAAAAATCATCCTATGACAACCTGCACCATCAAAGCAAGAGACAGAGCAGAATGGCGCTCCTTGGTAGTCAACCTTCGTTGCGGAGATGGCACTCGATGATGATATATGCAGAAAAAAAATGGTTCATATAACACGTAGACAACACAAACCAGAACGCCATTTCGTTGGCGCAATAGGCCTTCAATAGGAACAAACATATTACACGCATACAAAAATGTACTTAAAATTTAAAAAACTTAAATAATTAAAAAATATAACAATTTCGAACTAGGAGGAGAAATTATAGGAAAATATCAATAACCTTTATTCTTATTTTCCTTTCATTTCTCCTTATTTAACAAAAAAAAAAAAAATTGAATACGTATTTGTACGCGTGTTGTATGGTTGTTCCTGTTGAAGGCATATTGCGCCGAAACTTCATTCTGGTTTGTGTTGTCCACTTGCTTCGTGAAGCTTTAACCATGCCTTTTTTAAAATATAAATATTTTTTTCATTTCTCCTCAATATCATTGTGATAACTGTGAATTATTGTTTTCCCACTAGACTTCCGAGAAGTTTCAATTCCATCATCTCATTCAACCGTTTAATGTTAATAGTTATGTTGATTTTATGTTTTACTTTAGCGTAGCCTGTTTTTTCTTATATATTTGCTTCTCTAAACTTTGTATAAGATTTATTAAGGAAAAAGAGTCAGTCAAACTCCCTGTTGAAATCACGACTCATGTAGTTAAACAGCATGTAGCCGGTCACATAGAAACATAGCATTCGACTGTCTTAATTCATAAACATCTCTTCATAAATGTGTGGACGCTATGTAATACATAAAGGTGTGGAAAATACGTAATACATTATTGTGTGGAGTATATGTAAAAATTAATGTGTGGAAGATATGTAATAAATTAATATGTGAAAAATAAGTAATAAATTAATGTTTAGAAGATAAGTAATAAATAATTGTATAGATAATCTATAATAAATTAATGCGTGGAAGATAAGTAACAAATTAACGTGTGGAAGTTATATAATAAATAAATGTAACAAATACAGCGACGAATACCTATCTTTCTAACCTTACACTATCAGCAACTGGAATATAACGTTAGCAAAATTACAGGTAATGGTAGTCTCACATGAAATGCCGCTGAGTAATGAAGTGCCTTAGCTTCATGAGGTGGAGTGACCACATCCCTTCCTCCAATCCTTCCCTTTCCAGAGAACATCTCTATGTCGTTTCTGCCAGTATTTTCCCAATACATTTATCACAATTATTCCGCGCGTGGCTGGAAACACTCCAGGGCACCATACTCAATAAGCTCTATTTTTTTCCGATATCAATTTTCAAAGACTTGATCAACCCCAAAGATTTATTTGTCGGGGATGAAAAGCCCACAGCACTAACACAACCGTGATTACCCAAGTAAGCCAATGTATGCACTGACGACTATCCCACTTTAATTAAAATATAAAGGTAAAAAAAGAAAACAAACGATGAAGTTTTAAAACAAATAAAAATGAAAAGAGAACTACTAAACACAATTAGAACAAGACAAATTACATTTTTAGGGCATGTTAAAAGACATAACATCCTACTAAAAGTAATATTGGAAGGGAAATTACAAGGTAAAAGAGGCAGCGGCAGACCAAGACTAACAAGGACGTGTAACATCAAAAGATGAACAAGTCAGCCTATGACATCTGCACCATCAAAGCAAGAATCTCAGTGGAATGGCACTCCATGGTAGCCAATCTTTGATGCGGAGACGGCACCTAATGACGATGATGATAATAAAGGTAAAGTACGAGACTTGAATCGGCGTCTTAGCACGCGAGTTTTTGCACCCATATGTGCACATCCGCATATCTAGAAGTGTTCATAAACTCCTGGATAGTGTCGCTTCAAGCATCGAAACCCTCGATGCGAGGCGGCATTCCTCACCTTCCCAGAGTAATAAACTAGTATCCATTTCTGCCAGCGGCCGGGTCGACCGCAGGGGTATTTTTTGTTAAACAACGAGTACAAGTCACACTTCTTCCAGATGAAATCGATCACGGTTGTCGGGTGATTTTCCTAACTAGGCTACCACGGCTCCATAAAAATGAAAAGGTTTATTAATTAAGGTAGCTTACCGCGCTAATTACCTAATAGTCTTAAAAGTTACTACACTTCATATCTTATTTATTTATAAAATATAAAGAAGTGGGCATTTTGAAAATGTTAATTATCTAGAACTCCTTACAATTCATGTAGAATCTATACTTTACAAAACGTGTAGATTGTATACCTTACAATACATGTAGATTCTATGCCTTACAAAACATGTGGATTATATGCCTTACGAAACATGTATATTCTTTACTTTTACAAAACATAGAAACACTAGACCTTACAAAACATGTAGATTATATGCCTTACATAACATGTATATTCTTTACTTTTACAAAACATAGAAACATTAGACCTTACAAAACATGTAGATTATATGCCTTACAAAACATGTATATTCTTTACTTTTACAAATCATAGAAACACTAGACCTTACAAAACATGTAGATTCTATGCCAACAAAACACGCAGATTCTATGCCTTACAAAGCCTGTTGCTTATAAACCGTACAATACATTATATATTATATATAAGTTACATTAGTAACAAATATTTATTTATGGACTTCCATACGTTTGCGGTGATACTAGGGCATTAGAATAACGATAACTATTTATTTATTCATTTGTTATCATTCGCCCGTGTGGCTATCGGAGCCCTAAGGTCAGGGGGTGAAAATAATAGAGCCACTGTCACCTGCCACGCCCGTGTGGCTATCGGAGCCCTAGGTTCGGGGGGTGAAAATAATAGAGCCACTGTCACCTGCCACGCCCGTGTGGCCAGCAGGGCTCGGAACACGGTCAGTGGTGAAAAGGATAGAACTACTGTCACCTGCCACGTATATAGTAAGAAAATTAGGGGTTAAGGTCTTTGCGGAGTTCGTGTATCTGAGCTGAAGTCATCTTCAGTACAATCGCTAGTGTGTGGCGGGCGTTCTGGGCAACGTGCTGAGCAGAGCTTCGGAGCTGAAGTCATCTTTAGCACACTCGCTAATGTGTGGCTGATGTGCTGGACAGCATGCTGAGGAGAGCTTCCGAGCTGAAGTCATCTTTAGCACACTCGCTAATGTGTGGCTGACGTGCTGGACAGCGTGCTGTGGAGAAGATCTAAGGACTATGGAGTGGTCCGTTTTTCAATGAATATGATCTGTCGACTAAACTTGATTCTTGATCCTTCCTGGTCCGGTAGACATCGTATAGGGCTTGCAGTGTTTTTTTCGCCACCCATCTCTGTTCTGAGTGAAATGTTCGATATTATCTAATGAGTCTGTGCCTGCTAACTTTGCTTCTCTTATAAGTGTTATTTTTAATGTTTCTTTAGGTCTTCCTTTTCTGTATCATGATGTTTCCCATAAAGGAACTTCTTTTGGAATTCTCTTTGCTGTCTCTTTTTAGTACATGTTCGACACATGCTCATCATCTTTCATTAATTGTTGATGAAATGGTCATTCCTGTTATGTCCATAGGTGCTCAGATCCCCTCCTCAGCATGTCCCGCAGTGTCCAGCGACTGACGACTCCAGTTCTGTGTTGGTTGATTAGTCTTCTTACACGGCCACTAAGTTTCTCATTTCTGGCAGTGCCCATCTTAACTCCCATCTCTATCATCCGAAGAAGTTTGTTCATGTTTTCTCGCTTTCATATGCATCATCATCATGTACAGTGCCTGCTGGCGTAGGTGATCATGTCTCTCCACAACTTTCGATCTTGACAGTTATTTATCATTTCTGCTGTTGACCTTCTGACAAGCCCTTATCTTAAGCTGTCTGGTATCTTTTCTTTTTGTTTCCCTTCTATCTTTACGTCCCTCAATTTTCCCAGTTGTCACAATATATCCCCAGCTGCTCTCTTGTTATTTTATGGCCAAAAAATGATGATTGTTTCTTCTTAATTTTGGAAATCATATGTCTTTTTGCCTTTGGCTCTTTCAGAACGTTTCACATGCATATATAAGTGTTGAGAATACGTTTGAGTTGAATATTCTAAGTTTGGTTTTCTTGATTTCCATATTTTGTCCACATTTTAAAAATTCGTTGCTGCTTTTGTAATCCTGCTTTTGATCTCTCTCTTTGTTTCACCTTCTTGATCTATATTACTACCAAGATATATATATATCTTGCTCTTTCAAATGCTTGGTGATTGAAATATAAGTTGCCATCTGGTGTATTGTTCTTTTTCATTATGTATATTTTATCCTTGTTGATTTCAAGTCTTATTTTTTCCGCCATGGTTGATAAGGTAAAGGCGATATTTTGCATATATTGATATTGTCACTTAAGAGCACTATATCATCAGCAAAATCTAGATCTTCCAATTAATTCTTGTCGTTCCATTTAATGTCATTATTGCCTTTGCAACATTTACTCATTATGTAATAATGGTAACTCTAAATAGCAATGGTGATAGTATACATCCATGTTTGACTCCAGTTTCAATTCGAAACAAGTAACTCATTCCCTAATCTGGGCGAACTGCGCAAGTATATCCATCATGTGTCTTTTATATTATTGGTAATGTTTGGTCTTCTTCTTTCCTTCCTCATCTGCCTTTCAGCGTCGAGGGGAGATACAATTTGCGGTCTTGCTCTTCTGTTCGCCTCTGCTGCTGTTATGTTTCTTAGTGCTTCTAATATTCCATCGACCCATCTTTTTCGTGGTCGACCCTTGGGTCTGTTGTTCTCACAACGTTTGTTGAAGGCTCGTTGTGTTGTGTTTTGTTCTTTCTGCCTTGTCACGTGGCCAAACCATTTTATCTGTTGTTTCCTTATATATTCTATGGCGGGGGTTATTCCTAGCTTTTTTCTCAGTTCTTCATTTCTGATCTTATCTCTCAGACTGTTTCCTGTCATTCGTCTAACACATTTCATCTCTGTAGAGGTTATTTTTCTTATTGTTCTTGCATCTAGGGTCCAGGTCTGGCATTGGTAGCACGACGTTGGGATGAAGATTGTATTGTATAGTGCTCGTTTTGCCTCCAGAGTTATTTCCTTGTTGGACAATAGTGTTTATAACTGTCCAATGATTTGACAAGCCTTGTTGCATCTTGATTCTATCTCTGCTGCTTGAGAATTATCGTTTGTCATTAGACATCCTAGGTATTTGAATTCCTGTACTTGTTTTAGTTGCCTGCCTTCTATAGTTATGTTGATGTTCTGTTTATTTTTGGCGACATTCATGACTTCTGTTTTGTTGATGTTGATTTTCAACTTTCAATTTTATTTTGTGCCTGAGATGTTGAGTTTGTTTAAGTGAATGTTTGGTGGTATCCCGTAATGTGTCAAGATACTCCACAATGACAATCAATGTATGCTGCCAGATGTTTTTTTTTTTTTAAATCAATGAAATCGCAGATTAATGGTTGTTTTTCTGTATGTTCTTCTAGTATTATCTTCACAGTGAGTAATTGGTCCAGACAGCTTCTCACCTTTCAGACTCCTGCTTTTTCTTCGCGCTTACAGGGGGCCTGGGTAGCCTATTTAGGAAAACCACCCGACTGGGCTACCGACGTTCGGATAACCCATGTTCGATTCCCACTTGAACCAGTGAGAGTTGTACTCGTGGTTAGATAAATATACTCCCGCGGTCAATCCAGCCGCTGGCAGAAATGGGTACCAGGGCATTACTCTGGGAAGGTGAGAAATGCCGCCTCGCATCGGGAGTTTCGATGCTTGAAGCGACACTATCCAGAAGTCTCCGAATACTTCTGGAGAGGTGGCCGAGCACATATGTGTGAAAACTCGCGTGCTAAGACGCCGGTTCCAGTCTCGTACCATACCTTTATTCTGTTCAGCATAATCCTACTTACAACCTTGAAGGCAGCTGATTACAGTGTCATTCCTCTCCAGTTAATGCAATCTTTAAGATTTCTTTTTTTTTTTTTTTTTTACTTTGATAATGATCCCTTTCTTCCATTTTGTAGGAACTTTTTCTTTAAATTTAATCGCAAATTTTCTTAGATAACTTTCTTAGGTGGAATAGGTTTTGCTTATTAAATGCTTTCAATTAGCGATTTCGGGTTTATCATACTCGCAGGACTACTAATTTCTTGAGCAGGTTTTTCGCCATGACTCATTTATAACACCACAAGTTGCTACAACCATAATGTTTGAGTCGGCTTCAGCGAACCTGAAGTGACTCAACTGAAAAAAAACTCATCTTAAATACGTATCTGTAATGTGATACTCAGCGACCATGTGTTTTAATGGTTTTATGTCTTAACATTAATACTTATTGTTCACAAATGAATAATATCCAATACACCTGTTGCCACGGGACGCCCGGGGCACTGCAGTCTCTGAGCTATCCTTATCGACAAGGAATAACACTAACGAATGCCACAGAGGAGTTGGGAACAAGACATCGTTCTGAGGCGTGCAACTTTAATGTCAAACCTGGGACAACGTCCCAAACAGCGGTATGAAGACCCCGTGCTGTGAACTTGAATAGGGGAGGAGGTACAGCATGATCAGAGGTTTGTCGAACGGGGAAACAGTCAAATGAAAAATGGATGCTTGATAAATACAGGAGTCAACTATTAAAACCTATCCTGAAGTTATTTATAAATTCATATGATCAATGTTGACATATTTTAAACATTATTTTGTCTTCTAGTGTAAAATAGCTCAATACTTCACATATTTTATAACTGATGTTTCATAACAGTTTTATTGAACTTGATCGTCATTTCGATACGTTGAGAGACATACATTCTTGTAAAATTTCGATCAAACTCATTGGAAGGAGTTAAATTAGGGAACAGGTCAGAACAGGAGTTGGAAAATAATTCTCTTCAGCTGTTATATTTCTTAAATTACCTCAAAGTGTGAGAATAAAACAAAAGAAGCAGTTTATCGAACAAGAGATAAGTTATAACAATATCAGATTCCAAGTAGTGCCAATTAAAGAATTGATAATTGTATACAGGGGAAATTAAAGTACTATGGTCACGTCAAAAGACACAGCGCGCTGGAAATAATAATAATGGAAGGAATGGTTCCTGGACGATGCATCAAGAGCAGACCAAGAAGAAAGGGGTTTCAAGACATCAATGAGACTTTCAACATGGCAAAAGAAGAAATGGGAGATCTGGCACATGGAGAGATGCTTTCAAACGGGCTGTGATTAATGCAACGTTCTGCAAAGGATGTGCTATCTGATGATATGAAATGTATACAACAAATAAATGTTAATGAATGGGGCAAACAAATAAAATTGATTAGTGTTGTAAAATATTTCAAACAAGCTATGAACAGTCATCATCATCATCATCATCATCGTGTGCCTTCTCCGCAACGAAGGTTGGCTACAATGGATCGCCATTCTACTCTGATTCTTGCTTTGATGGTGCAGGCTGTCATAGATTGACTCGACCATCTTTTGATGTTACTCATCCATCTTAGTCTTGGTCTGCCTCTGCCTCTTTTACCTTGTATTTTTCCTTCCAATATTACTTTTAGTAGGCTGTTGTGTCTTTTAACATGCCCCAAAAATTTCATTTGTCTTGTCTTAATTGTATTTAGTAGTTCTCTTTTTATTTTCAGTTGTTTTAAAACTTTATCGTTTGTTATCTTTTGTTTCCATCCAATTCTACCTATTCTTCTATAAATCCACATTTCAGAGGCTTCAATTTTCTGTTCTGTTTTCTTGTCTAATGTCCATGTTTCTGCACCATACAGGAATATTGAGAAGATTTAACATTTTGCCATTCTTAGTTTCAGCCCTGTTGATATTTCTTTTGTTGTTAGTATATTTTTCAAGGCATTAAAATTACTTTTTGCCATACCTATTCTTTTGTTTATTTCAGTTTTGCATTTTCCATCATTGGTTATAGTATGTCCCAGGTAGTTGTAGCTTTGGACTGTCTCCAGATGTATTCCCTCAACTGTGATATTTAATTGTAGGTCTTGAGAATTTTCTTTGTTTATGAACTACTTGTCTTTGAACAGTAAGGCACCAATAAACGAGAGTTAACTTTGTCACCATTAATAACGCAAAGATGTTTGAAATTAAAGTAAACTTTTTGAAAAAAAATAGGAGAATCTACAATATGGAAGATACTGGAGTAAAAGTAGAATTAGACATGAGCATATACAGTAAAATATATATTGGATCAAAGGAAATTATTCAGTAAAATAACAAGTGAAACAAACATGTGTCGTTAAATAAATAGTAGAACCACATGGAATCATGTGAGATATAATAATTTTTTTGTAAAGTAAAGTACCCCCGTCACGCCAAGTGGCGTATAGGGAAATATGGTGTTAGTGACCCTATATTTTACAGACCTTCAGCACATGATTTTTGGGGTAATGTGGTCAGTATTACGCCCGTGCTGCTTTATTTTCCCAGAAAAAAATCCGGTACCCATTTAAGGCTGAGTGAACCCGGAAGCCGTCGGTTGGGATCGAACCCTACCCCTTGTCCGTGGTAGTCCAGTTCACTAACCACTGAGCTATCGCGGCTCCCGAGATATAATAATAATTGAAGAAAATGATAAGTCCATTAAAAATAAATAAGTTAAAAAATAATAAAAGATAAAACTCTCACTTGCGCTGCTAAATAATAACTGTTATGTATAAAGTAACAAATATACTCTACCTGTAGAATAGATGCGGATTCATAAAGTAGGTTGAAAATGTCGATACTAATTTGAATGTACATCAAGAGTATTCGTAGAAAGACCCAAGACGACAAGAAAAGCGTAATATATAGCACATCAAAACATGTTGGGGCCGTGTAAAAGCAACAGAATGCGGGTTAATATTACGCACATAATTTATTATGAGGAATTAATCTTTAGGAATTGCATGGCCGTGCGTCAAATGTTACTACTATCAGCGGAAATTGAGGATTAACCAACCTGTCGGCGTTTACGTCAGCTGTAAGGAGAATTCCAAGGTCACTTACTTAACCAATCGAAATGGTTTGTTCAATCGTGTTCTTGAAATCAATTAACAGACTCAAATAGAAGATCATTAATGAAAACAGTTGAAATATAAAACACAAATTGTGGTCTCTGTTGCAATTTTAGATTACATTGAAGGAGGTAAAGGCATTAATGGATTTACTATTTACAGTAGTTGTAGTGGCGAATGTAAAAATAGCAGCAGTTGTTTTGAATATAATGATTATTGTAGCGGCAATTTTGGTGCGGCAGCTTGTAATAATAGAAGCGATTGTTGTATGGTAGATTGTAATAATAGAAGCAATTGTTGTATGGTAGATTATAATAATAGAAGCAATTGTTGTACGGTAGATTGTAATAATAGAAGCAATTGTTGTACGGTAGATTGTAATAATAGAAGCAATTGTTGTACGGTAGATTGTAATAATAGAAGCAATTGTTGTATGGTAGATTGTAATAATAGAGGCACTGTTGTACGGTAGATTGTAATAATAGAGGCACTGTTGTACGGTAGATTGTAATAATAGAGGCACTATTGTACGGTAGATTGTAATAATAGAAGCAATTGTTGTACGGTAGATTGTAATAATAGAAGCAATTGTTGTATGGTAGATTGTAATAATAGAAGCAATTGTTGCACGGCAGATTGTAATAATAGAAGCAATTGTTGCATGGTAGATTGTAATAATAGAGGCACTGTTGTACGGTAGATTGTAATAATAGAGGCACTGTTGTACGGTAGATTGTAATAATAGAGGCACTGTTGTACGGTAGATTGTAATAATAGAGGCACTGTTGTACGGTAGATTGTAATAATAGAGGCACTGTTGTACGGTAGATTGTAATAATAGAGGCACTGTTGTACGGTAGAGTGTAATAATAGAGGCAACTGTTGTACGGTAGCTTGTAATAATAGAGGCAACTATTGTACGGTAGAGTGTAATAAAATAAGCAATTGTTCTGGAGGTAAAAGTAAATTATAATACAGGTTGCTATGGTGTGGATAGTAAAAATAGCAGTAGCAGTTATAGTTGAGATGACAAATAGTAGTATTAGTTACTGTAGAGGGAACGATAATATAGGTTGCAGTAGTTACTAATGAGGAGACGGTAATAATAGTAGTAGTAGTTACTGTAATGGAGAAGGTAATAAAAGTAGTAGTAGATACTGTAATGGAGAAGGTAATAAAAGTAGTAGTAGATACTGTAAGGGAGACGGTAATAATAGCAGTAGTAGTTGCTGTAGTGGAGACGGTAATAATAGTAGTAGTAGTTACTGTAATGGAGAAGGTAATAAAAGTAGTAGTAGATACTGTAAGGGAGACGGTATTAATAGTAGTAGTAGTTGTTGTAGTGGAGACGGTAATAATAGTAGTAGTAGTTGTTGTAGTGGAGACGGTAATAATAGTAGTAGTTGTTGTTGTAGTGGAGACGGTAATAATAATAGTAGTAGTAGTTGTAGTGGAGATGGTAATAATAATAGTAGTAGTTGTTGTAGTGCAGACGGTAATAATAGTAGTAGTAGTTCATGTAGTGGAGATGGTAATAATAGTAATAGTAGTTGTATAGTGGAGATGTTAATAATAGAAGTATTAGTTTCTGTAGGGGAGACGGTAATAATAGTAGTAGTAGTTGATGTAGGTGACACGGTAATAATAGTAGTAGTAGTTGATGTAGGTGACACGGTATTAATAGTAGTAGTAGTTATTATTCTAGTGGAGACGGTAATAATAGTAGTAGTAGTTGATGTAGGTGACACGGTAATAATAGTAGTAGTAGTTGATGTAGGTGACACGGTAATAATAGTAGTAGTAGTTATTACTCTAGTGGAGACGGTAATAATAGTAGTAGTAGTTGATGAAGGGGACACGGTAATAATAGTAGTAATAGTTATTACTCTAGTGGAGACGGTAATAATAGTAGTAATAGTTATTACTCTAGTGGAGACGGTAATAATAGTAGTAATAGTTATTACTCTAGTGGAGACGGTAATATTATAGTAGTAAAAGTTATTACTCTAGTGGAGACGGTAATAATAGTAGTAATAGTTATTACTCTAGTGGAGACGGTAATAATAGTAGTAATAGTTATTACTCTAGTGGAGACGATAATAATAGTAGTAATAGTTATTACTCTAGTGGAGACGAAAATAATAGTAGTAATAGTTATTACTCTAGTGGAGACGGTAATAATAGTAGTAATAGTTATTAATCTAGTGGAGACGGTAATAATAGTTGTAGTAGTTGATGTAGGGGACACGGTAATAATAGTAGTAGTAGTTGCTGTAAGAGAGACGGTAATAATAGAAGTATTAGTTTCTGTAGGGGAGACGGTAATAATAGAAGTAGTAGTTGATGTAGGAGGAGTCGGTAATAATAGTAGTAGTAGTTGTCGCGCTAGTGAAGACGATAATAGTAGTAATCGTATATACTGTAGGGGAGACGGTAATAGTAGTTGTATTTACTGTAGGGGAGACGGTAATATTAGTATTAGTAGATACTCTAGAGGAGACGGTAATAATAGTATTAGTAGAGACTGGGGGAGAATATAAGTAGTAGTAGTAGTAGTTACTGTAGAGGAGACGGTAATAGTAGTAGTAGTAGTAGTTACTGTAGGGGAGACGGTAATAGTTGTAGTGGTAGTAGTAGTTACTGTAGAGGAGACGGTAATAGTAGTAGTTACTGTAGGGGAGACGGTAATAGTAGTAGTTACTGTGGTGGAGAGTGTAATAGTGGTAGTAGTAGTTACTGTAGGGGAGACGGTACTAATAGTAGTAGTGGTAGTAGTAGTTGCTGTAGGGGAGACGGTAATAATAGTAATCGTAGTTACTGTAGGGAAGACGGTAATAGTAATTGTAGTAGTAACTGTAGTGTAGACGGTAATAGTAGTAGTAGTTACGGTAATAATAGTAGTAGCTGTTGCTGTAGGGGAGACGGTAATGTTACTAGAAGTTAGTTACTGTTGGTGAGACTATTGTGGTGTTGTAATAGAAGTAGTAGTAGTATTTACGGTAGGGGAGGCAGTAATAGTAGTAGTAGTAGTTACTGTAGATTAGACGGTAATAATAGTAGTAGTAGTTGCTGTAGGGGAGACGGTAATAGTAGTATTAGTTACTATAAGGGAGACGGTAATAATAATAGTAATTGTTGCTGTACGGGAAAAGGTAATAGTAGTATTAATAGTATTAATAGTTACTGTAGTGGAGACGGTAATAATAATGGTAGCTGTTGCTGTAGGGGAAAAGGTAATAGTAGTATTAATAGTTACTGTAGTGGAGACGGTAATAATAATGGTAGCTGTTGCTGTAGGGGAGACGGTAATATTAGTTGTAGTAGTTAATGTAGCGCAGACGGTAATAATAGTAGCAGTAGTTAATGTAGGGGAAATGGTAATAGTAGTATTAATAGTTACTGTAGGGGAAAACGGTAATAATAGTAGTAGTAGTTGATGTAGGGGAAGACGGGAATAATAGTAATAGTAGTTGATGTAGGGGTAGACGTTAATAACAGCAGTAGTAGTTACTGTAGATGAGTCGGTAATAATGGTAGTAGTAGTTGTTGGTGTAGGGGAGAAGGTAAAAGTAGTAGTCATAGTTACTGTAGGGGAGACGGTAATAATTATAGTAGCTGCTGCTGTAGGGGAGACGGTAATATTTGTTGTAGTAGTTACTATTGGTGAGACGGTAATAGTAGTAGTAGTAGTAGTTACTGTAGAGGAGACGGTAATAGAAGTAGTAGTAGTTACAATAGTTGAGACGGTAATAGTAGTATTAGTAGTTACTGTAGCGTAGACGGTAATAATAGTAGTAGTAGTTGCTGTAAGGTAGACGGTAATAATAGTAGTAGTAGTTGTTGTTGCTACTGTAGCGTAGACGGTAATAATAGTAGTAGTAGTTGCTGTAAGGTAGACGGTAATAATAGTAGTGGTAGTTGCTGTAAGGTAGACGGTAATAATAGTAGTAGTAGTTGCTGTTACTTTAGCGTAGACGGTAATAATAGTAGTAGTAGTTGCTGTAAGGTAGACGGTAATAATAGTAGTAGTAGTTACTGTAACGTAGACGGTAATAATAGTAGTAGTAGTTACTGTAGCGTAGACGGTAATAATAGTAGTAGTAGTTACTGTAGCGTAGACTGTAATAATAGTAGTAGTAGTTGCTGTAAGGTAGACGGTAATAGTAGTAGTTGTTGCTGTAGCGTAGACGGTAATAGTAGTAGTAGTTGTTGTTACTGTAGCGTAGACGGTAATAATAGTAGTAGTTGTTGTTACTGTAGCGTAGACGTTAATAATAGTAGTAGTAGTTGCTGTAAGGTAGACGGTAATAATAGTAGTAGTTGTTGTTACTGTAGCGTACACGTTAATAATAGTAGTAGTAGTTGCTGTAAGGTAGACGTTAATAATAATAGTAGTAGTTGCTGTAAGGTAGACGGTAATAGTAGTAGTAGTAGTCGTTGCTGTAGCGTAGACGGTAATAGTAGTAGTAGTTATTGTTACTGTAGCGTAGACGGTAATAATAGTAGTAGTTGTTGTTACTGTAGCGTAGACGTTAATAATAGTAGTAGTTGTTGTTACTGTAGCGTAGACGTTAATAATAGTAGTAGTAGTAGTTACTGTAGCGTAGACGGTAATAATAGTAGTAGTTGTTGTTACTGTAGCGTAGCCGTTAATAATAGTAGTAGTTGTTGTTACTGTAGCGTAGACGTTAATAATAGTAGTAGTAGTTGTTGCTGTAAGGTAGACGGTAATAGTAGTAGTAGTAGTTGCTGCTGTAGCGGCGGTGGTAATAATAGTAGTAGTAGTAGTTGCTTTTGGGGAGACGGTAGTAGTAGTAGTAGTAGTAGTTGCTGTAGGGGAGACGATAATAATAGTAGTAGTTGCTGTAGTGGAGACGGTAATAGTAGTAGTAGTTGTAGTTGCTGTAGGGGAGACGGTAGTAGTAGTAGTAGTAGTAGCAGCAGTTGCTGTAGAGGAGACAGTAATAATAGTAGCAGTAGTAGTTGGTGTAGGGGAGACGGTAATAATAGTAGCAGTAGTAGTTGCTGTATGGGTGACGGTAATAATATTAGTAGTTGCTGTAGGGGAGACGGTAATAGTAGTAGTAGTTGCTGTAGGGGAGACGGTAATAGTAGTAGTTGCTGTAGGGGAGACGGTAATAGTAGTAATAGTTGCTGTAGGGGAGACGGCAATAGTAGTAATCGTATTTACTGTAGAGGAGACGGTAATAATAGTTACTGTAGGGGAGACGGTAATAGTAGTAGTTGCTGTAGATGAGACGGTAATAGTAGTAGAAGTAGTTACTGTAGAGGAGACGGTAATAGTAGTAGTAGTAGTTACTGTAGAGAAGACGGTAATAGTAGTTGTTACTACTAAATGGGAGACGGTAATATTAGTATTAGTAGTTACTTTTGTTGAGACGGTAATAGTAGTAGTAGTTACTGTACGGGAGACGGTAATAGTAGTAGTATTTACTGTAGAGGGGACGGTAATAATAATAGTAGTAGTTGCTGTAGGGGGAGCCTGTAATAATAGTAGTAGTAGTAGTTGCTGTAGGGGAGACGGCAATAATAGTAGTAGTAGTTGATGTAGGGGAGACGGTAATAATAGTAGTAGAATTTACTGTAGGGGAGTCTGTAATATTAGTAGTAGTAGTTACTGTAAGAAAGACGGTATTAATAGTAGTAGTAGTAGTTACTGTTGGTGAGACCGTAATAATAGTAGTAGTAGCTGCTGTAGAGGAGACCGAGACGGTAATAATAGTAGTAGTAGTTGCTGTAGGAGAGACGGTAATAATAGTAGTCATAGTTACTGTAGGGGAGACGGTAACAGTAGTAGTAGTAGTTACTGTGGGGGTACCGTAATAATAATAGTAATTGTTGCTGTAGGAGAAAAGGTAATAGTAGTAATAGTAGTTTCTGTATAGGAGACAGTACTAATAGTGGTAGTAGTTGTTACTGTAGAGGAGACGTTAATAATATTCGTAGTAGTAGTTACTGTAGGGAAGACGGTAATAGTTGTAGTAGTAGTTGTAGTTGTTGTAGTAGTCACCATAGAGGAGACGGTAACAAGAGTAGTGGTAACTAGAGGCGATGGTTAAAACTAGATCTCCTATCTACTGTACATCGTATCAATTCTGCTTGTTGACTGTTTTCCGTGCCATCACACCAAGCTATCTAATATTTTATCTCTTGTCGTAAGCGATGTGGTGGGTGGGGCTGGGGGGCTGCATCAGTTGTTCATGGTTGATGTAGCAATGAAAACACAACACCGTTTCATGTCATTAATCAGTAAAGCAAACAACGTGAAAAATCATCAGTGAAAACAAAACAGAAGCCAATGCATTAAAAAGATATAAACTTTCGCCATTTCATAAAGTTAGCCTTAATTTGTTAGCCACAGTGTGATTCTAAATCAAGTTTTAGGTTGGCCACGGTAACGCGATAACATTAACTGTGGTCCTATTTTGATATCAATCTGCGTGGGAGTGCTCCAAATTGTTGCAGGATATTTTGTAACTCAGACGGGGCCAACAAATACGTCTACACACTTCCACGAAAAAAAAAATATATGTACACAAGTTGCTTGTCGCATATTGGCGCTAGCATTCATGCGAGTAGCCACGCTTTATCTGAAATCACACGGGGTGTTACGTAATGCCACTGAATTTATAACGAATTTTTTTTTTTTTTATGTGTTCTACCTCTGTTCAAGTATTTATATATTTGTATAACTACATGGGGTCCATCATCAGCGACAGACTATCTTTAGATACACAAATTGACACTCGCATTGGTAAAGCTGCTACCACCTTTGTCCGTCTATGTAGACGTGTCTGGCAAAACAGCAAACTGACAATTAAAACAAAAGGCGCAGTGTACAATGCCAGCATAATTAGTATCCTCCTGTATGGCAGCGAATCTTGGACAACCTATGTAAACCAGGAGACAAGGCTAAATGTGTTCCATATGCGATGTCTACGCCGTGTTCTTGGTATCACCTGGAAGGATAAAGTGACAAACGTGGAGGTCATGACTTGCACAGGCCTCCCGAATATATACATGCTGCTCAAACAACGTAGGTTACGCTGGCTTGGCCATGTTCACCGTATGAAAGATGGCCACATACCGAAAGATATACTCTACATACAACTAGCAGATGGTAAAAGAACTAGTGGGCGCCAAAACTTCGATTTGTAGATGTGTGTAAACGCGACATGAAGACTCTGAACATAAACCCTGCAGCATGGGAAGACAAAGCTGGAGACTGCAATCTCTGGGAACACACTCTAAATATTCACCTCAAACAAGAAGCAGACAGATTCATAGAGAAAGAGAATACACGACGAAAGAAAAGAAAAGAAAAAATAACATTTCTAGGGGCGCTGAAAAATCCATTGTCAACTATGACTGACTAAACTGCTGCTGCTTCTGCTGTTACTGCTACTGCTGCTGCTGCTGCTACTACTACTACTACTACTACTACTACTACTACTACTAATACTACTACTACTACTACTACTACTAATACTACTACTACTACTATACATTTGACTCAGTCCCCTTCTGTGTGGTCAAGCCCTCGTTCTTGTTTCTAATATTCTGAACTTCCGGTATATTGGGATAGGCGGCGGGAATAATTGAAGGCTATGCATGAAAAGTGTTCCTTGTTGCAGTTTCCTCATATTCCAAGTCCGGCTTCTTGCAGGAGCGACTGAGTTAAGTGTTCTGTGCACACCGTGAGCTGTTTGTCTCATCCGTTTTGATCATGTTTCAATATTCCAATTGTTTACGATGAATGCTGATATCGTATGGCAGGGAACAGTTGGCTGTGTTCACTTTCTGCGCGGTTTCGCCTTATGTCTTTTGGCGTGTGCTGAGTCTGTTCCATGGGGACTACAGTTACCTTTCTTTGTTTGGGAGATGAGATATTAATTCGGATGATTACGCTAGCACGGGCGGTTGAGCAATTATGGATTTTAATTCGTTTGCAGTGATACCGGGGCCTTCCATAACCAAATAACCAAATAACCAAATTCTGATCAGACAGCGTGGAAGAAATAAACACAGTCCTACAGATGCATCTCCTATTATGTGTGGATATATCCCCGACCAGTCAATAAGTTAACTCATACGCTGTCCATGCTGTTTTATGAAAAGCAAGTATTAACTTCAATTCAGATTTTGATCTCGAAATAACTGGTAATAATTATGGAAAAGTGACGTTCCAGAATCGCAGTGGTTTTCATCAGTGAAGTTTTTTCTTTAATATTTTACAAAACTTGGATAGCTCTTGTGTGCGCCAGAGATCTCTTGAAGCCACTGTGACTGCACAACTGTGTTTTCTTCCACCGTTCTATTTGCGGTTTTATCCGCAAAGCTTTGATTAAAAAGTCTTATCCTCAAGACACAAGGGCTGTCTTAGAATGCACAACCCCAGCATTTAACTCTCTCATAAGGTTGGCTACAAGACGGTACATACATAGAACGTGAACCAAACCGTACAGGATGTTACGATTGGCAACGCTATGGCTTTGATTAGGTTGAATTTATTACTTAAAAAATAAAAGTAAAGAACCCTCGTTACGCCAAGTGGCGAATAGCGAATTTGGTCTTAATGGCCATACATTTTACACACCTTCAGCACATTATTTTTTGAGATAATGTGGTCGATATTACGCCCGTGCCGCCCTACTTTCCCAGAAAAAAAAATTCGGTACACATTTAAGGCTGGGTGAACCCGGAAGCCGTCGGTTGGAATCGGACCCTACCCCTTGTCCTTTGTAGTCCAGTTCACTAACCACTGAACCACTTAAATAGAAACAACTGAGTGCATCCGAGACAGTCAGAACAAAAGACAAGAACATATTTGGAAGCCATAGAAATGTATTTTTACGGAAGAATGTTGAGGATAGCAATGACGGTTAAAAGGAAGTAACGAGAACACTCTAAATTAAATGGACACGAAAATTAAACTTAAATACAAACATAATCAGGATGAAGCTATCTTCATGTTCGGGCATGTAATGAGAAGGCAACATTTGAAATATTTTGTGACTACTAGAACACAAATAAGAAAAGAAGAAATAGAGAAAATATTTATAAACAGCTTGAGAAGAATGGCTCGATAAGAAGTTAACAGTAAAACTGACAGAATGAAGAAGCATAACGTTGGGGATATATTTAATCACAAAAATTGACTGCTATGTACGGTTTGCTTATGGTGATTCATTATTGATCATTCATAATCATTCATAATCATTCATACCAAAGTGTTTTTGAAAGATACACTTTCTTGCGCGATCGATATATATATATATATATATATATATATATATATATATATATATATATATATATATATATAGAGAGAGAGAGAGAGAGAGCGATCAGGCGTTTTACTGACCACATCACCCATGAAGTATACTGTTCCTCATGAACAATGGTGAGCACTATCATAATGTTCCTCACACGTCTTAAGGCGTGGATTGAAGCCATACTCTTTCCTTCCTTTTTTTTCCTTTACGTTTTTTGGAGCAAAGAGGAAGAAACAGATTTCCCTTTTCATGAAGGATCAACGCAATATCAGTGCTATAAGCCACTCTTTCATCATCAACGAAGAGAGGCTTACTTGCTTCCACAAATCTTTTCAATCGATCGATGTTGTGAATTTGTGTATCGCATAATGGCCCTATTAAGTACTTCTGTTTGAGGCGACAATTGTAGATAACATGGCTTTGTGTTGTGTGGCAGGGTTGTGTACACGTCCTAATGCATCGAACGCACGCACACGATAATCTGCAACTCATGTTCCTTTGCCTACGTGTGGGGCATCGCTTTGTATGCATGATACGTGTAATTTTCAGATACTCTCAATACAATGCGAATAGATCGTGTTGTCTCCAAATGAAAGGATATCAAAGTTGCGTTGAGTTATATTACGCAGAATTATTTTTGAGTTATCAACAATGATAATAAACGAGTTGTCGATTTTTGTAAAGAGTATTAGAAAAGATAGATAGCTAGATAAAATTTATATTTAAAAAAAGCTGGTGGAGTAAAATTCTAAGCATTACGTGAAATAATAAAAACAGAACAAGTAAGGTAACTGGAGACACACACAAAAACAGAAAAATTGAGAATATTATCATCATCATCGAGTGCCATCTCCGAATCGAAGGTTGACTACTATGGAGCGCCATTCCGCTGTTTCTCGCTTTCTTGGTGCAGATTGTCATAAGCTGGTTTGTCCATCTTTTGATATTACTCGTCCATGTTTGTCTTGGTCTGCCTCTGCCTCTTTTACCTTACGTAAGAAACTATTATATTAATAGAAAATGGAGATGGATTGGAAAAAAACTAAGAAAACCTGTTGTCAGTGTAATAAGACAGGCATGTTGTGGAACCCATACAGATATAATATAAAAGACAATGAATTCATGGAAAAGGGAAGTCGTGGAAACTAACAAGGACATCAGCTTTGACTGGAAAGAAAGATAACATGTCCGAAAATAGGAATGGATGGAGAGAAACTGTCCGTGGCCAGTGCTCACAAAACGGACCTCAAGGGATATCAAATGGTGAACATCGTAAATTGTAAATAGGAATGGATGGAGAGAATCTGCCCCTGGCCAGTGCTCACAAAACGGACCTCAAGAGATATCAAATGGTGAACATCGTAAATTGTAAATAGGAATGGATGGAGAGAATCTGCCCCTGGCCAGTGCTCACAAAACGGACCTCAAGGGATATCAAAATGGTGAACATCGTAAATTGTAAATAGGAATGGATGGAGAGAATCTGCCCCTGGCCAGTGCTCACAAAATGGACCTCAAGGGATATCAAATGGTGAACATCGTAAATTGTAAATAGGAATGGATGGAGAGAATCTGCCCCTGGCCAGTGCTCACAAAACGGACCTCAAGGGATATCAAATGGTGAACATCGTAAATTGTAAAACGTTAAAAATACCGAACTGCTCATATGCTGCCAATATACGTTCCCTTCTAACAGTATGGAATGATGATGATCATCAGCTGTCATGCCGACGTAAGAGATACCACGTCACTCTATATATCCCTATACAGTAACGTCCCTGATCTGTTCTACTAATATCCCTTTCCGCTGTCAATTTATTAAGCAATGTACTGTGTATCCTATTCTATTCATGGAATCAGTTTCATTGCAGTGGGGGCATCCCCATATCCGCTTCACCGCCCGTCCCACCATTTCTCGAAGCGTATACAAACTGAAGACAAATAATAATAATAAATGAATATTATTAAAGAGGGAAACTTCCAAGGCGATAATCAGCGAATCAATTTAGATGATGAGGAATGTTTACAGCACTCGGAAGCTAAGTGGCAGTGTTCACTAGGGTTTGGCTTTTCGTGGCAGGGCGCTGTGCCACTGAGTACGGGTTCGATCCTGCTTCGGTCCATATATTGTTCTTTGTTTTTTTTTTTCTTCTGTTGATTATCTGTCATTTTTTCCGAGTGCTGTAAACATACCTCTTCCTCTGAATTGAGTCGTATGCAGATTGCCTATTCTTATAAGGTGTTAATAGAAGATACACTTTCTTTTCCAACTAAACACTCCGGATCAACCAGATCCCCATTTTACGCATAAGTAATTTACTTTGTTTAATCTCTCTTACTCTTCCTGTTTAGATGTAGGCAAATATATTTACAACTTTATTTATTCTCATGACATGATCATAAAGTAATTTACTTTGTTTAATCTCTCTTACTCTTCCTGTTTAGATGTAGGCAAATATATTTACAACTTTATTTATTCTCATGACATAATCATAAAGTAGTTTTTCTTCTGCCTCTGTTAACGCTCATCGTGAATGCACCTTGTATGCTGGTTTCATTCTAGAAACATTTTCATTACCTCACTTTAGATGTCTTTAGTATTTTCACATCAGTAATGTTTGCTTGCTACTGAATGCATTTGATAATATATAGACACCTAGGATTGTACTGTTGCCTTGCAGGTGTGCCTGGATTAAAGGAATTATTTTCTTTAGAGTAACCGCGTTGATTTGAGCGTTAGATTTTTTAATCAAAGGCTAGCAATGAAAACCGTACACAACCCGATGTAAGATAATGGTAACAACCAATGTTTTCATTCGATTATCTCCACTTCTATAATGGCGGTGAATCCAGTATATACAATCTCCGCATAAACTGATTTTTTAAAATTCGCTGTAAATAAAACACGAAAAGTACCTGTTATCACTTTCTGTTAACTTATTTGCAAATCTTTTTCATTAATTTATTAGAGTTGAAACAGTTAATGTTGATATATCTCATTCTTCTTCTTTCTTCCTCATTTCCCTTTCAGCGTCCAGGGGAGATATAATTTGCGGTATTTTGCTCTTATGTTAGTCCCTGCTGCTGTCATGTTTCTTGTGTTTTTAATATCCCATTAACCCATAGTTTTTCGTGTCGGTCATTGTGTCTGATGCTCTCGCAACGTTTATTGAAGACCCGATGTGTTGTGTATTGATCTTTCTGTTTAATCACGAGACCAAATCATTGTGTATGTTGCATCTTTACATTCGAAGGCGGAAATTTCACCCTACTTTTCCCAGTGCTTTTCATTTCTGATCATATGACTGTTTCCTGTCATTCGTCTAACATATTTCATCTCTGTAGAGGTTAATTTTCTTATTGTTCCTGTATCTAGAGTCAAAGTCTGGCATTGATAGCACAACGTTAACGATTGTAGTGTAGAGTTATTTCCCTGTTGGACAATAGTGGTGATAGCTGTTCGATGATTTCACAAGCTTTGTTACATCTTGAGTTTATTTCTGCCACTTGTAAATTGTTTGTCACTAGACGCCCTTAGTATTTTAATTCAACCGCTTCTTTTAATTGTCTACCGTCTATCCTTATGTTGATTTTCTGTTTCTCTCTTGCAAAACTCATGACTTTTGTCTTTTCGACGTTGATTTTAATCTCCATCTTTTATGTCATAGAATATATAAGGAAACAACAGATAAAATGGTTTGGCCACGTGACAAGGCAGAAAAAACAAAACACAACACAACGAGCCTTCAACAAACGTTGTGAGAACACCATACCCAAGAAGCGACCACGAAAAAGGTGGGTCGATGGAATATTAGAAGCACTAGGAAACAACAGCTACAGAGGCGAACAGAAGAGCAAAAGACCGCAAATTATATCTCCCCTCGACGCTGAAAGGCAAATGAGGAAAGAAGCAGAAGAAGAATAAGACGTTGATTTTCATGTTATATTGAGTGCCTGTGCTATTAAGTCTATTTAAGTGTTCTTGTATGTCATTTATTTTCTATGTATTAGTGTCTGGTCGATAAAGAAATAGAAATCTGAAGAAACAAAACAAACCAAATATTGGGACAGCTATCCCCTATATCTTAATTCAAAGCAATACCTTTTTACCACCAAAAACAGAGAATATTCATTCCAAAATTGTGCTACCAATACCAAACATAGCCAATAACGACTAAGCATACATGAAGGCATGTCACCACAGAGAGAGATCTCTGAGAGATGAGTGTGGAGTGGCCAGGAACGAGAGAATCAGAAATTATATTACGAGAGAAATAATATGCATTGAGTCAATTCTAAGCTACATACACAAACAAAACAAAAAACTGGTTTGCAGATCTAGAAAAATGACGTTTGATTCATCATACAAATCATGTATTAAAAGAGAAGAGAGAAAAGCAAGAGACAGACCCAGAGTAAGAAGGACAGACAACATCCAAGAAACGCAAGAACAACATCAATAGACAATGAGTGAAGCCGTCAAAAGAGGAAAAAAAACACGATTTTTTTTTTTTATCTCCCTCAACGCTCGAACGGATGCAGAAGGAAGTGAAGAGAGAGAAGAGGGAGAAAAGATAGAAGAGAGGGAAGAGGGAGAAAAGAGAGAAGAGAGAGAAGATGGAAAAAAGAGAGAAGAGAGGGAAGAGGGAGAAAAGATAGAAGAGAGGGAAGAAGGAGAAAAGATGGGAGAGAGAGAAGAAGGAGAAGAGGAGGAAAAGAGAAAGAAGGGGAAAAATAAGGAAGAAAGAGAAGAGTGAGAAGAGAAGAAAGAGAGAGAAGAGGGAGAAGAGAGAGAAGAGAGGGAAGAGGGAAAAAAGAGTAAAGAGAGGGAAGAGGGAGAAAAGAGAGAAGTGAGAGAAGAGAGAGAAGAGGGAGAAAGAGTGAAGAAAGGGAAGAGGGAGAGAAGAGAGAGAAGAGAGTAAAGAGGGAAAAAAGAGAGAAGAAAGGGAAGAGGGAGAAAAGAGTGAGGCAATGGAAGAGGGAGAAAGAGAGAAGAGAGGGAAGAGGGAGAAAAGAAAGAAGAGAGTGAAGAAGAAGATAAAATGGAAGAGAGAGAGAGAGAGAGAGAGAGAAGAAGGAGAAGAGAAGGAAAACAGAGAGAAGAGGGAAAAGATAAGAAAGAAAGAGAAGAGTGAGAAGAGAAGGAAGAGAGAGAAGAGAGAGAAGAGAAGGGCGAGAGAGAAGAGAAGGTAGAGAAGGAAAAGTGTGAAGAGGTAGAAGAGACGGAAGAGAGGGAAGAGTGAGCAGAGGGAGAAGAGAAGGAAGATTGAGAAGAGGGAGAAGAGAAGGAAGAGTGAGAAGAGGTGGAACAAAAGGAAGAGTGAGAAAAGGGAGAAGAGAAGGAAGAGGGAGAAGAGAAGGAAGAGTGAGAGGAGGGAGAAGAGAAGGAAGAGTGAGAACAGGGAGAAGAGAATGAAGAGAGAAGAGGGAGAAGAGAAGGAAGAGAGAGAAGAGAAAGAAGAGAGAGAAGAGAAGGAGGAGTGAGAAGAGAGAGAAGAGAATGAAGAGGGAGAATAGAAGGAAGTGTGAGAAGAGGGAGAAGAGAATGAAGAGAGAGAAGAGTGACAAGATAGAGAAGAGTGAGATGAGAGAGAAGAGTGAAAAGAGAGAGACAAGTGAGAAGAGAGAGACAAGTGAGAAGAGAGAGACAAGTGAGAAGAGAGAGAGACCAGTGAGAAAAGAGAGAAGAGTGAAGAGAAAAGAGGGAAGAGGGAAAAGAGAAGGAAGCGAGAGAAGAGTAAGAAAAGACAGAAGAGAGTGAAGAGAGAGAGAGAAGAGAGTGAAGATAGAGAGAAGAGAGTGAAAAGAGAGAGAATAGAGTGAAGAGAGAGAAAAGATGGAAGAAAGAGAAAGTAGAGAGTGAAGAGCGAGAATAGAGAGAGAAGAGAGAAATAATTGAGTGAAGAGAAAGAAGAGACGGAAGAGAGAGAGAAGAGAGAGAAGAGAAGAGAAGAGACGGAAGAGAGAGAGAAGAGAGAGAAGAGAAGAGAAGAGAGTGAAGAGCCAGAACAGATAGAAGAGAGTGAAGAGAATGACTACAGTGAAGAGAGTGCAGAGAGAGAGAATTGAGTGGAGAAAGAGAAGAGAGTGAGAGAATTGAGTGAAGAAAGAGAAGAGAGCGAATTGAGTGAAGAGAGAGATGAGAGAGAGAATTGAGTGAAGAAAGAGAAGAGAGAGAGAATTGAGTGAAGATAAAGAAGAGAGCTATAGTACGCTAGGGTATGGGCAGCAGTTTACACAATTCACTGTGATGTGGTCGTGTCGATGTAGGGCAAGCCTAGGTACGTTGGACTGTGCTATGATGAAAATGAAGATGAATACATTCAAATCGGCATAACATGGTTTCAAGCAGCTAACGACAGAACAGAGCTCAGCAAGATACGAAGAAAGCTTTGGTCATCTAAATACTTCCTTTCTCCTAATTCTGATTTTATGTTCCTATCTTCCAGACACTTATTCTAGCGGACAGCTATTGAACGTTACCTCACAAATTCATATCAAATTGACTTTGTCATCGAATTCATTCTTTCTGTATTCGCCCTTCTACTCCTCTACATTGTCCGTTCCTGAGAGATATAGTCATTGATATTATTAAAATTGTATGCGTTTTAGTGTCATTTATTTACAGCAAGATGTGATATCTTCATCTTTCAGAAACAAACACGCGCCTTCAACATGTCTTTGTTGGGTACTGGTTTTCTGTTCGCTTTGCAATCTCCATTTTCTTCATTATTATTATCATCATCATGTACCATACCGGTTGGCGTAAGCGATCATGCCCTTCTACAATTCACTACTCACATTAAAACATCGAATTAATTATAATTGTTGACTGTTTCCCGTGCCATGACACCAAATTATACAGTATCTTATACCTTTGCCGTCCGCGATCTCTGTTTCCCTCAATTTTGCCAGTTGTAGCCAAGTATTCCAAATTACATCTTCTCATGATGTGCCAAAAATGTTGATGGTTTCTTTAATTTCTTAGGTGCTCTATTTTTGTGTTGGCCTCTTTCATAATGTTCTCATTGGTCAATTTTCTTGGACTGTCTATATGCAAAGCTTTCAGAATGATGTGGAGTAGGATCTCGATCCGTTTTAGTTCACTGATCCTGACGTGATTCGTAGACTCTCAAAAAAAGGAAAATAAGTCACTTAAAGGTCTAGCAAATTATCGCCATGTAGTTAACTTTCTGTGCGTATCCTTATATATGTTTGTGTTGTGGTTTGTTGTTCCTGCTGAATGCCTTTTGGCCCAAACATCGTTATACTTTTGCATTGTTGTTTCTCACCTACGTAAAGCTATTACCATACCACCTTTTTTCCATTCCCCAACTCCAAGGTTATTTGTAGTATTTTACAATTATACAACAGATGTGATGCAGATTGGCTGAGGCAAAAGCAGCTTTCCAAAAAATGAGGAAGATACTATGCAATCCATTTTTGACAATAGAAACAAAAAAAAAGAGTTTTTAAATGTTATGTAGAGTCAGTCTTAACATATGGATGTGAATCATGGACAATAGGACAACAAACAAGAAAATCATTGGAGTCTGTAGAAATAGGGTTTTACAGAACAATGTTGAGAATACCATGGACAGTTAAGAAGAGTAATGAAAACGTACTGAAAGAGGCCAAAGCAAAAAGAGAGTTATTTTCCAATATTAGGAAGAAACAATCATCATTTTTTGGCCATGTAATGAGAAGAGAACAGTTGGAATATATTGTAACAACTGGGACAATTGAGGGACGAAGAGGTAGAGGAAAGTAAAGAGAAAAAATACCAGACAGCTTAAGAGAATGGCTTGGCAGAAGGTCAACAACAGAAATGATAAATAACTGTCGAGATCCAAGATTGTGGAGAGACATGATCACCTACGCCAGCAGACTCGGTACTTGATGAAGATGATGATGATACTACACGCGCTTATTAACTGACAATAATCAACTGTCCATCACAAGTAATAATGACTTCATCCATTTCCACTTGTTGAATAAGCCAATATGTGCGAAGGTGATTAGAGAGTTTTGTCTCCAGCTTGTTGATATAATTGCACGTTCTGCAAAATGGATGACTGCCCTAAGATTCACGATGTTTATGTGATAGGCTGAAATGGCTTTATTGCTTTCCAAAGTTATGTTGGAGACGTATCAAAAAGTATTGTTTTACTAGATCTTCTATATCAAAAAATCCCTGCGCTACATGAACCACTGTCCTCGCTCCTCAGTCAGTCTGTTTTCTTGAACACTATTACAAAAAAGAATTAATATGCAATATGAGGGGGAGGCCTTGGTCAGCTTTAGGTTGCTAATATGGTCACCTAGCTCATGCTCCTCGTCTATCTATAAAATCTCCTACATTGCCGACTGTACCTTTGTTATCATAGTTGGTTATATTGGTGTTAACTGTTCTATCCTATCTGGTATGTCCCGAGAATGAAGAAAGACTTACCCGCAAGACATTCATATGGAAACCTTATGAGAAAAGAAAACAAGGAATCCAAAAGAAAGAGTACGCTGAACGATTACAGGGAAGGCTCTGCCATGGGACTAAGAAACAGCAAAAAACTATAAGAACAGGAAACAAATCGTCAATCGTTGAGAACTATGACTTCCGCCCTATGTGCCGTCTTTGGCCGAAGTGGAACTAACTAGCGCGCATTCTTCGTGCCTCATTGATTCAGCTATGCTCTACAAAGCTACAATAAGCCTAATGAGCCAGGTAACCACAATTTTACTAAAAGTTATACAAGGAAGGATTCAGAATAAAATTAATAATGAACTAGATGAGCAGCAATTCGGATTCAAGAAAAACAGTGGAACAAAAGAAGCCATATTCAGCATGAGGACATTGATTGAAAAGTACATAGAAGTAAACAAACCAATATATGCCTGCTTCATAGACTACACCAAAGCATTTGATAGAATACACCATGAGCAACTTATAGACTGCCTAAAAGATATAAATCTGGATGACACAGACATACGACTGATATGTAATTTGTACTGGGAGCAAACAGCAATAATAAAATACAACAAGGAGAACTCTACACCCATTGATATAAAAAGAGGAGTAAGACAAGGATGCATCCTATCACCAAGCTTGTTCAATTTATACACTGAGCAAATATTTAAAAACATCAATGAGATGCCAGGCCTTAACATTAATGGGAAGATAATCAATAACCTAAGATATGCTGATGATACTGTTCTACTAGCAGAAAATCTTAAAGATCTACAACAATTACTTAATGTAATAAACATGACAAGCAAAAAATATGGACTAATATGAATATAAAAAAGACTAAAACTATGATCATAAACAAAGAAAATTCTCAAGACCTACAATAAAATATCAAAGTGGAAGGAATACACCTAGAGACAGTCCAGAGCTACAACTACCTGGGACATACTATAACCAGTGATGGAAAATGTACAACTGAAATAAATAAAAGAATAGGAATGGCAAAAAGTAATTTCAATGCCATGAAAAATATACTAACAACAAAACAAATAACACCAGGGCTGAAACTAAGAACAGCAAAATGTTACATCTTCTCAATATTCCTGTATGGTGCAGAAACATGGACATTAGACCAGAAAACAGAACAGAAAATTGAAGCCTTTGAAATGTGGATTTATAGAAGAATAGGTAGAGCTGGATGGAAAGAAAAGAAAACAAACGAAGAAGTTTTAAAACAACTAAAAATTAAAAAAAGAACTACTAAACACAATTAGAACAAGACAAATGAAATTTTTTGGTCATTTTAAAAGACACAACAGTCTAATAAAAGTAATATTGGAAGGGAAAATACAAGGTAAAAGAGGCAGAGGCAGACCAAGACTAACATGGACGAGCAACATCAAAAGATGGACAAGTCAGCCTATGGCAATCTGCACCATCAAAGCAAGAGACAGAGTGGAATGGCGCTCCATGGTAGCCAACCTTCGATGCGGAGAGGGCACTCGATTTTGATGATGATGCTCTACAAAGCGAGCGCTAATAAAGGTTTAGAATCACTGCACTTACACAATAGCTGCATTAATTTGCGGTCTTTTTCTCCTCTGTTCGCCTCTAATGTTGTTATGTTTCCTAGTGTTTCTAATATTGTTTCAAACCATCTTTTTTGTGGTCGGCCCTTGGTCTGGAGTTCTCACAACTTTTATTGAATGCTCGTTGTGTTGTATTTTGATCTTTCTGTCGTGTCACGTGGCCAAACCATTTTATTTGTTGTTTCTTTATATATTCTAATTCAGGGTTTATTCACAGTTTTTTTTTTCTCTCAGTTCTTCATTTCTGATCCTATCTCCCAGACTGTTTCCTGTCATTCGTCTAACACATTTCATCTCAGTAGAGGTTATTTTTCTTATTGTTCTTGCATCTAGGGTCCAGGTCTGGCATTGGTAGCACAACGTTGGGATGAAAATTTTGTTGTAAGGTGCCCGTTTTGCTTCTAGAGTTATTTCCTTGTTGGACAACATTAGTGATAGCTATCCGATGATTTGACAAGCGTTGATGCATCTTGTGTCTATTTCTGCTGTTTGTGAATTGTCGTTTGTCACTAAACTTCCTAGGTATTTGAATTCTCTACTGTCTTGGCCGCTTGCCTTCTATAGTTATGTTTTTCTTTTTTCTCTTTTGCGATATTCATGACTTCTGTTTTATTGACGTTGTTTTTCTTTCATGTTATATTTAGTGTTTTTACTGTTGAGTCTAAGTGTTTTTGTAAGTCTTCTATTTCTTTACGTATTAATGCCTGTTCGTCTGCAAATAGAAGCTCGGTATCTCCTCTGTCTCTGATGGGTTGGCTAACTTGCATATATAGTCCATGTATGTAATATAATGTAAGTGGGGTGAAAGGTGTAGTACGCACCCCTGTCTTACACCTGATCTAACTTTGAAGTGGTCTGTGTAACCTACTGCTATTCTGACTGTGCAGTTGCCTTTGATGTAGGAACTTTTAATTAGGTTGGTTAGATGTTGGCCTACTCTTTATGTTGTTAGTATCTCCCACGGTATAACCACTGCACTCGAGGCTAGAAATCCGTTATAATCAATAAGTTATCCTTTTGATTTATTAATATCCTCCGCTAAAACAGGCCTACCACCAACATAATTAATGTGTGCAAGCTCCTTCTCAATCATAGTTATCTCAAGCTATAAACAAGGGGCATACAGAATGTGATTGATGTGGTTTACACAGAGCCGGGTGGAAACAACTAACCGTAAGATTTCTTCCTGTTTCAGAAAGTATGTAGCTGATTAGGCTGTTTCCGTGTTAGCATTATCTGACACTACGTGTGTTTACTGCTCTTTCTAAGTGCCTTTAATGCCCTTTTTGTGTGGGTTTATTTACTATCAGTTGGTTTTGTTTTTCAAAGAATGAAACTAGTGTTACGCAACTCATCAGTAACAGGGTGAGTAAGAAAAAACAATTGTGTGGTGATATGTAAAATCAGTCTACGCATATATAGGTAAATCTTGGCCAATCTATATGCTTGTATTAACTCTACAGAAGTGAATAGTCTTTTTTTTTTAATTAAAAATTTTCTTTTCCGTTCGCCAGCTTTTACCTCTGATGAAGTCCCTAGAGACTGGGAACTGAATTTTGCGTGTTAATCCATTTTTCCCTAGCAGCCGTGTGCACAGGGGTCCCATGCCGCACAGGCTGATAACTCCGACTTCGGAGGTACTCATATTTTTTCCGTACGTTTCAAGCCTCGCTGCTGAGACCAGGGGTGGTAGCCGCAGAGAGATAATGATAAATAAAAATCCGGTGTAGCCGGGATTTGAACCCACAACCTCTCTGTCTCTGTCTGCTTTCGAGACCAACAATCAATCCCCCGAAGAATAGTCTTATAGTGGGCAGTCAACCAAACATCGTCATCAAAATGGAAAAAAAAAAAAAAAAAAAAAAAAACTTGAAATTGTAACAAACTAAGAGTAACAGGGATATGTAGCAACTTACAATGGAGACTGCCAGAAGGAGGTCAAAAGAAGACTAGCAATAGCAACACATAAATTAAATGCCATGAAGAACAACTGCAACAATACCTACAAAGCAGTAAAACTATCGAGGGCATTATCTTCTGAATAGCAACATATGGTTGTAAAGTATAGAGAATCTTGGTAACAGCAATGAAGAAAATCATTTCATTCGAAACAAAAAAACTAAAGAAAAATCATTGACGCTTTAGATAATTAATGAAACATACTGAAGTCGGATGTGTTGGGCCGAAAGGCGCAAATATCCCAGTGATACTGCAAACCACAACACTACGCAGACAAGCCCACTTAACGTCCTTTTAATGGCGGATGATGAAGAGGTGTACTCATATAATCATCGGGCGAACGCAAGCAGGCTAGCAAGATAATGATAAAGACCAATAAATATTAAAAGACTCAAACATTGAAAAGAGCTCGCTTATAAAATATCTCACAGAGGAAATGACAAATCTACAGTAACGTTGAAAGACACAATGTGCTGGAATGAACAACAATGGAAGGCGTGGGTTCAGGGAGACGAGACAAGTGCAGTCCAAGAAGAAGGTGGTTTTAAGATTCCATCCCATGCGGCATAAGAGGTATGCGGTCTACTATTTTCATATTTCTAGTGCCATATTTTCGAGTGTGCTCAACTTGAACATATATATATATATATAAATATATATATATATATATATATATATATATATATATATATATATATATATCATACGTCTGCTTTATGACTAAATACTCGTTATCTCTTACCTTGAGATCAGAGATATCACAAAACAATAAATTTATTTAAAAAAAAAGATTGATCCAAAATTGTGTTTCTCTGGGTGGCCTGTCTCTTGCTAAATCGACCTCAAGCTCCAGTCTATAATTAACTACTTGTGCCATTGCCTATAACAAACTACTTCAGCCACAGTCTATAACAAACTACTTCAGCCACAGTCTATAACAAACTACTTCAGCCACAGTATATAACAAACTACTTCTGCTACAGCCTATAACAAACTACTTTTGCCACAGCCTATAACAAACTACTTCAGCCACAGTCTATAACAAACTACTTCAGCCATAGCCTATAACAAACTACTTCTGCCACAGTCTATAACAAACTACTTCTGCCACAGCCTATAACAAACTACTTCAGCCATAGCCTATAACAAACTACTTCTGCCACAGTCTATAACAAACTACATTTGCCACAGCCTATAACAAACTACTTCTGCGACAGCCTATAACAAACTACATTTGCCACAGCCTATAACAAACTACTTCTGCGACAGCCTATAACAAACTACATTTGCCACAGCCTATAACAAACTACTTCTACTACAGCCTATAACAAACTACTTTTGCCACAGCCTATAACAAACTACATTTGCCACAGCTTATAACAAACTACTTCTGCTACAGCCTATGACAAACTACTTTTGCCACAGTCTATAACAAACTACTTCTGCCACAGTCTATAACAAGCTATTTCTGCTACAGCCTATAACAAACTAATTCTGCCAAAGTCTATAACAATCTATTTCTGCCATAGTCTATAGCAAACTACTTCTGCCACAGTCTATAACAAACTATTTCTGCCACAGTCTATAGCAAACTACTTCTGCCACAGTCTATAACAAACTATTTCAGCCACAGTCTATAAAATACTATTTCTGCCACAGTCTATAACAAACTAATTCTCCCACAGTCTATAACATACTATTGCTGCCACAGTCTATAACATACTAATTCTGCCACAGTTTATAACAAACTACTTCTGCCACAGTCTATAGCAAACTATTTCTGCCACAGTCTATAACAAACTACTTCTGCCACAGTCTATAACAAACTATTTCTGCCACAGCCTGTAACAAACTACTTCTGCCACAGTCTATAACAAACTACTTCTGCCACAGTCTATAACAAACTATTTCTGCCACAGCCTGCAACAAACTACTTCTGCCACAGTCTATAACAAACTACTTCTGCCACAGTCTATAACAAACTACCTTCTGCCATAGCCTATAACAAACTACTTCTGCCACAGCCTATAACAAACTACTTTTGCCACAGCCTATAACAAACCACTTCTGCCACAGCCTATAACAAACCACTTTAGCGTTAAAGTGTACGTAAATCGAACGTGCTCGTATACATTAAAATTTGCAAATTTATAAAAATGCAGAAGTGGACACGAGAACAAAAATCACCCTGTACATATTACAGAGGCCATGTAACGTTCTTTTGAAAAAGCGATTGCACCACTGCAATGCCCTTAAGTACACATAGCTCTGTGATGTTAGCTCTGGCCGGCTAGTAATGTCAAAAGATAACATTAATTTACAAAATGATACATGTCGTGTGTGTCAGTGTATGTCAGCTAGTGGGCGAGAGATTAAGGGAAAAGTTGTTTTTTTTTTTCGTGTGGGAGCAAGTAGGTGCGTTCATCTTTGAGACATTTGTGTCTATGCTTGTGAGTATAGGTTTTATTCATTCTACGATTGTACGTGAGATCGGGTGGTCCAATCGATAACTTGTCGCGATAAAAACTAAGAGAGCGCGGGTTGAATCCCAGCTGGATTAACAGTTTTTATTTGAGATTAAATAAAAGCTAAGACCTGAACATCCCGCGGCGACTGCTCAAATCAAGCAGTCTTTATTTTTCAGTACTAGTAAGAGGTCAAGGCAAATACATGCGTATGTGTATATAAATATATATATATATATATATATATATATATATATATATATATATATATATATATATATATATATATTGCTTATTATATTGGTTATGGAAGGCCTCGGTATCACTGCAAACGAATTAAAATCCATAATTGGTCAACCGCCCGTGCCAGTGGAATCATCCGAATTACTAACTCATCTCCCAAACAAAGAAAGGTAACTGTAGTCCCCATCATAGCAGTCTCAGCACACGCCAAAAGACATAAGGCGAAACCGCGCAGAAAGTGTACACAACCAACTGTTCTCTGTCATACGATATCATCCTTTATCGTAAACAATTGGAATATCGAAACATGATCAAAACGGATGAGACACACAGCTCACGGTGTGCACAGAACACTTAACTCAGTAGCTCCTGCAAGAAGCCGAACTTGGAATATGAGGAAACTGCAACAAGGAACACCTTTCAGACATAGCCTTCAATGGTTCCTGCCGCCTATCCACCATATACCGGAAGTTCACGTCCTCCCGAAAATGATGATCGTCATATTGAGAACAAAAAATGTATAGCGCTTGATGATGTTAGGACATCTTTCTTGACTCCAACTGAACATATAAACACACAGTCATCGAATTATCCCCGTCACACATCAAACAACATACCCTATATGTATATATATGTAGGTGCGTAGATAGTATAGACATTGCAGGTGATGTTGTTGTCGAGGTAACCTAGACAATGTCCCCCAACATATTTTTGGAAGCCTTTAACCTATTTTTGACCCTCCTATCGGCTGGTCAGCTACACCGCGTATCCTGAGCCACTCGTTCATTTTCCTTCTGGCCACGCTGCAGTATACAGGGAAGATATTTCAATTTTTATTTCTCATTCTAGTTCGAAATTATTTTGTTTTAAATACTCAGTTATTAGTTAGTTATGTCGGGCTAATTTTATTTACTTACATATCTGTTTGTGTGTTGTTTGTTTGTTCCTGCTGAAAGTCTATTGAGCCGAAACGTCGTCAATCTTTATTTCTCATTCTAGTTTGAAATTATTTTGTTTTAGATACTCCATTATTAGTTAGTTATGTCGGGCTAATTTTATTTACTTACATATCTGTTTGTGTGTTGTTTGTTTGTTCGTGCTGAAGATCTATTGACCCGAAACGGCGTTCAAATTTGTTTCGTCCATCACTTACGTAAATCTTTAACCGTTCCTTTTTTTTTCTATTTTGTTTGTTGTTGTCCATTTCTCCTCATTTGTTAGTACTATATGTCCCCACAGCAGGCCCTAGGAATGGAAAAATGACACAGATAATAATTTATTAAAAAAAAAAAAAAAAAGATTGTTTGTGTCCGTATGTGTGCATGAAGGAATACTGTTATTTACTTACATATCTGTGTGCTGCTTGTCTGATCCTGCTGAAGGCCTATTGAGCCGAAACATCGTTCAAATTTGTGTTGTCCATCACTCACGTAAAGCTTTAAACGTACCATTTTTTCCATTTCTCCTCCCTTTTTCAGTACTATATCCTCCTCTCACCCCACCCCCCCCCCCACCCCACCCCAGACCTTAGCAATGGAAAATTGACATACAAATAATAATTTCTTTTTTTCTCTAAAGATTGCATGTGTCATATGTGTACGAATTTGTGAATGTGTGATTATGTTTGTGTATTAGTAAGAAGTCACTTTCTGTGGTCGTATTTTTTATTTCATTTTAAAACTCATAAGTGAACGTCAGTGGCGTAGGTAGCGCGCTGGCGGGCGTAAGTAAACGCATGTTCAATCGAGCTGACGCCCGCCATTCGGTCCAGTTCTAAAAAAAAAATGGGTAAGTTGATATATGCGTTAAGGTGGGTAAATTATAGCAAGGGAAGGCACTGGCCTCTTTAACTCTAATGTTGTAGAATAGTATAAAGTAAGTAAAGAGTCCTGTCATGCCAAGTGGCGTATAGGGAATACAGTGTAAGTGTATATAATTTTTATAGACCTTCGATATGATGATTTTTGAAGAAACAATCATAGATTTTTGGACCATGTAATGAGAAGAGAACAACTAGAATATATTGTAACAACTAGGAAAATTGAGGGACGAAGAGATAGAGGGAAGCAAAGGAAAAAAATACCAGACAGCTTAATAGAATGGCTTGGCAGATGGTCAACAACAGAAATGATAAATAACTATCGAGATCGACAATTGTGGAGAGATATGATCACCTACGCCAGCAGGCCCGGTACTTGATGATGATTTTGGGGTAATGTGGTATTACGCCCGTTCCGTTTTACTTTCCCAGAAAAAAAATACGGCACCTATTTAAGGCTGGGTGAACCCGGAAGCCGTCGATCACGATCGAACCTGACCTCTTGTCATTTGTAGTCCAGTTCACTAACCACTGAGCTATCGCATAGCCTAACCCGTGGCATTGTATGGAGACTTGTAATACTTCACTTCGTTTCAACAATAAGATGCTCTTATTTCAAAGGAAATCCGTTAAATAACATTCATAAATAAGCACGGAGCTATTTTCACAAAACAATATGTCTTATAAGTCTCTAGACTGAGATTTAACTCTGAATCATCATGCGAAGAGTGAGAAACAAATTGAAACCACAAATAAAGGATCTGAGGTAAAGGTATGAGCATCGCCATCTACATAAGATCATTAGTAGAGAGTGTGGATACCAAGTCGCGTCTACAGTGAGGGGAGACAAGAATTAGAGCCACTGTCACCTGTCACATGTGTTGGTGTGTTGTAAGTGGCGACTAAAGAGGTTGTGGGCAAAGTCTTCGCCGATGATACAGAGTTTGTGAATCGGAGCAGAAGGTATTATCAGTGCTTTCACTAGTGTGTTGTAGGTGTGCTTCGTGCTGTCCTGAGCATAGAATACGAGCAGAAGGTATTGTCAGTGCTTTCGCTAGTGTGTTGCAGATGTGCTTCGTGCAGTCATGAGCATATAATATGAGCAGAAGGTATTGTCAGTGCTTTCACTAGTGTGTTGTAGGTGTGCTTCGTGCTGTCCTGAGCATAGAATCTCAGCACTATGAAGTTGTCCCTTATGCAATGAAGATGATCTACCTACAAAACTAAAGTAGCAAAATGATATACATAATCAGATATTTTCATAGAAGTGAAAATAGATCTATCTGGATCTAGTCCACGTTCTCTCGATCGCCGCAGAAAGTGCATTCAGGGTCTGATTAATTTCGGTTCTCCGTTGCACTCTTCTGCGTTCAAGTCAAAATGATGATCTACTTATAACATCTGCGCCGCTAAAGCGAAGTCATACGCCGGCAACAGTCCCTTTTTGACAAATCAAGTGTTGTGAATGCGACCTTCCACCGTCTAGACTTGTTCTGCGCTTTACATCACATTGGTGCTGTTCATGACCGTTGTTGGAATTCCTTGACGCAAGTTATTTACATGTTACTCATTAATGTGAAATGCTTCGACAGCCGCAGTTTGATCTCTTTAGGAAATTTGCACCGTGTTTTGTTCGTCGTAGGCTGCACTCACTAGAGTAATCAAGAATCTAAAGGCCGCATCATTGTTATGCTTGCGACATTGTTATGTGTTTTACGTCATCGTAATGGCTCATCGTAAATCCCATGACCGGCCTTACGCTAATCTTACGGTCTGTTGTTTGATGTGCGACGGGGATAATCTGACGACTAACTGTGTGTTTATATATTCGGAATTGGAGTCAACAATGATGGCCTAACATCATCAAGCGCTTTACATTTTAAAAAAAAATTGACGATCATCATTTTCAGGAGGACAAGAACTTCGAGGTATATGGTGGATAGGCGGCAGGAACCATTGAAGGCCATGCATGAAAAGTTTTCCTTGTTGCAGTTTCCTTATATTCACAGTCCATGGGGGACTTGTTGCTCTCAAGGCAATACGCTGGCTTCGAGACAGAGAGGTTGTAGGTTCAAATCTCGGTAACACCATTGGGATTTTTATTTATAATTTCTCCCTGCGGCAACCACCCCTGGTCTCAGCAGCGAGACCCGGCTTGAAACGTCAGTTACTCATCGACGGAAAAAACATGAGTACCTCCGAAGTCGGAGTTATCTGCCTGCTCGGCGAGGGACCCCTGTGCGCACGGCTGGCAGGGAAAAAATGGATCAACACGCAAAATTCAGTTCCTAATCTCTAGGGACTTCGTCAGAGTTGGAAGCTGGCAAACGCAACAATAACAACAAAAGATCTATCTTCTTCTTTCCTTCCTCATCTGCCTTTCAGCGTCAAGGGGCGATATAATTTGCGGTTTTTTGCTCTTCTGTACGCCTCTGCTGCTATAATGTTTCCTAGTACTTCTAATATTCTATCCATCAATCTTTTTCGTGATCGACCCTTGGGTCTGGTGTTCTCACGTTTGTTGAAGGCTCGTTGTTTTGTGATTTGATCTTTCTGCCTTGTCACGTGGCTCAACCATTTTATCTGTTGATTCTTAATATATACTATATATGGCGGGGGCTATTCCTAGCTTTTTTTCCGTCAGTTCTTCATTTCTGATCTTATCTCTTAGACTGTTTCCTATCATTCGTCTAACACAATTCATTTCAGCAGAGTTTATTTTTCTTATTGTTCTTGCATCTAAGGTCCAAGTCTGGCATTGGTAGCACAACGTTGGGAAGAAGATTGTCTTGTATAGTGCCCGTTTTGCCTCTAGAGTTATTTCCTTGTTGGACAATAGTGGTGATAACTGTCCAATGATTTCACAAGCTTTGTTGCATCTTGATTCTATCTCTGCTGTTTGTCATTTATCGTTTGTCACTAAACTTCCTAGGTCTTTGAATTCCTCTACTTGTTTTAGTTGCCTGCCTTATATAGTTATGTTGATGTTCTGTTTATTTTTGGCGACATTCATGACTTCTGTTTTGTTGATGTTGATTTTCATGTTGTAATTTGTGCCTGAGCTGTTGAGTTTGTTTAAGTGTTCTTGTAGGTCTTCTATTGTTTCATGTATTAGTGCCTGATCGTATGCAAATAAAAGCTCGATGATTTCCTCCTTCTCTGATTGGTTGGCTAGCTTCTATATATAGTCCATGTATGTAATAAACAGTAGGGGGGATAGTACGCACCCCTGTCTTACACCTGATCTAACTTCGAAGTGGACTGTGTAACCTGCTGCAGTTCTAACTCTGCAGCTGCTGTTGATGTAGAGACTTTTAATGAGGTTGGTTAGATGTTGGCTTCCTCCGTATGATGTTAGTATCTCCCACAGTTGTTCTCAATTTACTCGGTCGAATGCTTTCTCCTGGTTAATGAAAGCTATGTATACATGTTGATTGTCTGCAGTCGTATTTGTTCTGCAAACTATTTTAATGTCAGTAGAGCTTCGGTAGATCCTCTGTTGTTGTTTTTTTTCGGAACCCTGTTTGAGAATCGCTTAACTGTAGTTCTGGAGAGCACGAGCATACCTGAAGATTAGTACATATACAGAGCATCCATTGCACCACGTGCTCAATACAGAGAAAGGTACCAGGCTAAAAAGAGGCAAATCATGGGTGGGCCGGGCAGAAGATGTCATCAAACAGGTCTGTGGGCTTACCAATATCAGCGTTGGTGAGGAGTGGATACCGGTGCCTACGTCATTCAAGGGAACTTTCTCATATATTGTCACACTCGACAGGAAAAGTAGGGAACAGAACCCGGTCGTGGTTAATGCTGAGGTCAACGGTCTCACCTGCGATAATACCGATGAGAAAGATGCAGTCATCTATACAGACGGATCTGTAAGACGACACGAAAGAAGTGCATAGGCATTTACAGCACGCTCAGCAGGCAGAATAGCCAAGGAAGACAGTGGTGCATACGCCATGACCACGAGTAGCATGACAATGGAGGTGATGGCAGTGACCAAGGCATTCAAATGGTTAGAGTCACAAGACTACATCCACGCATGTATACTGAGTGATTCGATGAGCATGATAAAAAAAGTGGAGGCGGGCTATGTACGCATGCAATGGGTAGAGTCGTTGCAGAAATCCAAAATACGTAAGGTCACCTTTTTCTATGTCCCTGGACATGCGAGAGTACGGGGAAATGAGAGAGCGGACAGGTTGGCTAGCTGCGCTGTCGTTGAGGACGGGCAACCGATGGATCGGGCGGACATCATCAATGCCCTTCGAGATGTTGGAAGAGCACAGGACTTCGACAAACACAGATCAACGTCACTTCTTCGGATGATGGAAATGGGAGTTAAGATGGGCACGGCCAGAAATGAGAAACTTGGTGGCCGTGTAAGAAGACTTATCAACCAACATAAAACTGGAGTCGTCAGTCGCTGGACACTGAGGGAATTGCTGAGGAGGGGATCTGAGCACCTATGGACATGTTCGGAGTGCAATGATGATGACCCACAAATAACTCAATAACTCTGTTATTGATCTCAGCCTTTATTTCCACGATTTTGGTGTATAGTTTTCCTACATGGCTGAGAAGAGACACATATCTATATTGATTGCAGTCTCTTTTACTACCTTTCTTTTTTCCATATTGGTATGATGATTGCCTGCTTCCAGTCTCCTGGGACTTGTTGTTGGGTGCTATACTGCATTAACTATTCTGTGCAGCAATGTCACTCCTATTTCTCCTGCTGCTGCTATTATTTCTATATGTATGTTATCTATCCCTGGTACTTTATATCTTGGTGCATATTTGATTACTTTTTCGATTTCCTCTTTCATGATGTTGGGTTCAGTATTTGTGAGTTCTAGCGTGGTTTTTAATAGATCTATACATATGTTATATTGATTACAATATGGTCAATATGGCGGATAGGCGACAGGAAACATTGAGGCTCAGTCCGAAAAGTGTTCTGCTCCGGGATCTACTAAGTTTACTACTCTGTGCACACCGTGAGCTGTGTTTTTCATCCGGATCTTGTTTCAATATTCCGATTGCTTACGATGAATGATGATATCATATGCAGAAGGACAGTTCTGCTGAGTTCACTTTCTGTGTCGTTTGGCCTTATGTCTTTTGGCCTGTGCTGTAGCTGCTGTGATGGTGATTGCATCTGCCTTTCTTTGTTTGGATCTTCAGTGAGATGAGTTTTAATTCGGATGATTCCACTGGTACGGGCGGTTGAGCAATTGTGGACTGTAATTTGTTTGCAGTGATATCGGGGCCTTCGACTAACCATAACCATACCCATTAAATGTCCCATAGCATAAAGACAATAAAACATCAAGATTTAATAAAATGTTAGAAAGAAAACGCCCACAGCAAAGACCTAAAATTATTAAACTCCATATTCTGGTAACAGAAAACTGCCGTAAGGAGATGAAATCAGTGTTGAATGTTTCAATAAATAAAATTAGGTGTTTGCCAAGGGTGTGTACTATCATCATATTCATTGAATGTAAACAGTAAGGTTATTCTAGGATAAAGGACATACACGGACAATCAGTTGGTGATTATAATATAAAGAATACACGGTAACGCTGATGGCGACATCTTATATCACTGAGAGTAAAATTGAATTTAAGAAAATGATTCAAGGGACATTACAAATAGACCACTCAACCGCAACAGCAGAAAGACAGAAGTGACTGTTGGAACAAAGACAAATTCAGAAGTGACTGTTTGAAGAAATACAAATACAGAAGTGACTGTTGTAATACAGAAGTGACCGTTGCAACAAAGACAAATACAACATTCACTGTTAGAACAAAAACAAATATAGAAGTGACTGTTGCAACAAAAACAAATATAGAAGTGACTGTTGGAACAAAAACAAATATAGAAGTGGCTGTTGGAACAAAGACAAACACAGAAGTGACTGTTGCAACAAATAAATATGCAGAAGTGACTGTTGGAACAAAAACAAATATAGAAGTGGCTGTTGGAACAAAAACAAATATAGAAGTGGCTGTTGGAACAAAAACAAATATAGAAGTGGCTGTTGGAACAAAAACAAATATAGAAGTGACTGTTGGAACAAAAACAAATATAGAAGTGACTGTTGGAACAAAGACAAACACAGAAGTGACTGTTGCAGCAAAGACAAATACAGACGTGACTTTTCCCACAAAGACAAATACAGAAGTGGCTGTTGCAACGAAGACAAATACAGTGGTGACTGTTGTAATACATAAGTGACTGTTGTAATACATAAGTGACTGTTGTAATACATAAGTGACTGTTACAACATAGAAAAATATAGAAGTAACTGTTGCAACAAAGAAAAATATAGAAGTGACTGTTACAACAAAGAAAAATATAGAAGTGACTGTTGCAACAATGACAAATGCAGAAGTGATTGTTGTAATACATAAGTGACTGTTGTAATACATAAGTGACTGTTACAACATAGAAAAATATAGAAGTAACTGTTACAACAAAGAAAAATATAGAAGTGACTGTTGCAACAATGACAAATGCAGAAGTGATTGTTGTAATACAGATGTAACTGTTTTGAGCAAAGACAATTACAGAAGTGACTGTTGGAACAAAGACAATTACCTAAGTAACTGTTGGAACAAAGACAATTACCTAAGTAACTGTTGGAACAAAGACAAATACAAAATTAACTGTTGGAACAAAACAAATATAAAGGTGACCGTTGCAACAAAGACAAACATAGAAGTGACTGTTGGAACAAAGACAAACACAGAAATGACTGTTGTAACAAAGACAAATACAGAAGTGGCTGTTGTAATACAGAAGTGACTGTTGGAAGAAAGATAAATACAAAAGTGACTATTGGAACGAAAACAAATATAGAAGTGACTGTTGTAATACAGAAGTGACTGTTGTAATACAGATGTGACTGTTGCAACAAAGACATTTACATAAGTTATGGTTGCAACAAAGTTAAATAAAGAAATGACTGTTGCAACAAAGAGAAATGCAGAAACGATGATTGCAACAAAGAAAAATACAGAGTGACAATTGCAACATAGAAAAATATAGCAGTAACTGTTGCAACAAAGAAAAATATAGAAGTGACTGTTGCAACAAAGAAAAATACAGAAGTGATTGTCGCAACGAAAAGAAAGACACCAGGCTGATTGCAACAATGTAAAAGACAACTCCCAAATGAAGAGTTACATTAAATGAGACAGTCTATGAAACCAAGTCAATGATTTCAAGTATCTATGAATGATGTTAAATTTAAATTGTTGGATTTAAAATAATAGTGAACGTTGAAGAAGATAATGACGGTGATGTTGAAGATGAAGAGGAAATAGATAAACTCTTGAAATTGATGACTGATGACGAACTGCAGGGACAGATTTATAGACTGACTTATGATCTACTGTTCTCGATTATAACTATCAAGGGTTCTTTTAACGTGTCAGAGTGCACACGGGATCTCCTGTTTATTACCTTTATCCTAGAGGGCTAGACATCGAATCTCATTTGCCAAGAGATTAGGGGAAGGTAACGCTATGAAGAAACGACAGAATAATTTCTCCTAGTTTTGGTAAAAAATCACTACCGGCTCAGGTGGGTTTTGAACTCGAGTCCTTCCTATCATGAAGTCGAATTCGTGACTCTAGACCACCCAGCCCTTGTTAATGTGTTTGAACATAGTCCACTAGTAGTTCATTCTTCGACAATCATACCAAAGTTTTCAGCTTATGAGTCTATGCAAAACTTTCATTATGTTCGTTTATTTGTCAAATCTTGATTTAATTTGAAATCTGAACTTTTCTAACTGTAATTATGTTCCTGTATCATTGTGTATGTTCTGACTACGTTTTCTTAACCTTGATTATATTTATCATTTTTAGAACAGTGGTCATGTTTCATAGATGCAGGAAATGAAATGCTAATGCCTTTTTTATATTTTTTGAAGAAAAACGAGCATACATATGATCTTGTATGTGGCGAGTCTCAAAACATCATGACAGGGGTCAAATAGGAGAGCAAAAAAAAAGACGGAATAAAAGACAGATCTATGAGCAAAAACATTTATATCGTAACAGCGTACAGATACACTGAAGAACGACACTACATCTGAAAATGAAGGGACCAAAAAGAACAAGCAATATAGCATCTACAGCCATGAGATTATATAATCCCCCATTCCCTTGCGCGCTGCAGGGCGACATCATGTGGATAAAAGAAAGACAATATGGCGGGCAGGCTTTCTCAAATAAAAGTTCATTTTAGTCTTACTTTGTGAGTGTAATATCCAGTCATTTATGATACAGTTCTGTGGCTAACCGGACCTGGTCATAAAAGAGACCAGAGTATATTACTGATACCAGTGTTTGGTAGATGACGCTATTTAAACAAGGTACAAATAGCATCCAGGGATTCATACCTGGGCTGAGTAAGGGCTAGGAAATAAATGCTAAAACCCTTCTCAAATTCCTTGTAGTGATTACAATAAAAACATTTTAGCCACAGCGAACGTGTACAATTAACGGAAATGACTCAACAATGGACTTCAGAACGAAACAAGATCTAAATGACTGAAGCAAATGAACCGTTAGACATGGGGAGTTATGTTTTCTGCACCTTGTATTGTGTTCAGCAGGAGAGGAAATAATTCACTAAACGAGTAACAACCAAGGAGAGAAGGTACTGCACGGGTTAGTCAATGATTTGTAGAGGTAGACTTGAGAGGAATCGAAGCAGTTAATTTTTTTTCCTTCGTTTTCACGCATTTTATCCCGCAACTCGTCCCTCATCGGGAGCCTCTCAGCCTCAGCAATGAAGTTGATGCAGCGGCGGATATTCAGAGGAAGGAAAGGAGGCCACGATTCATCTAATAGTGTATCAGATTAAAAACACAATCACACTCCAGCTCAATGAATCAAACTCGTCAATGCCCAACCAGCCATTGTATTCCCTATTATGTATGCCCTGACAGAACCACAATCTACAAGCCTTGTTTCCTGAAGGGTTGCAATATCAACATGTAGTCTTTGCAGCTCCATGTAGATGAGGAATGCTTTATTCCCTATTAATGTCGTGGTGTAGTTATGGTTATGGAAGGCCCCGGTATCACTGCAAACGAATTAAAATCCATAATTGCTCACGAGACTTCGGTCTAACAATAAGTTTGCAGAACAAATAATATACTCGGTCAGGACGTCGAAGCAGCACATGCCATCTTTATCAATTGCAAACTTGATGTAGCCCAACGGTATAGCTGCCTGGGGTCCATCATCAACGACAAATTATCGTTAGGTACAGAAATTGACATCAGAGTTGTAAAGCAGCTAACATTTCCGACCGTCTTTCTAGGCGCTTTTGGCAATAGAGCAAACTGGCAACAAAGGCCGTACTTTTCAACACCTTCATCATCAAGATCCTTTTGTATGGCATAGAGTCATGGGCAACTTATGCAAAGCAAGAAGAAAGGCTAAGTGCATTCCATCTGTGATGCCAGCGCCATGTTCTTGATATCATCTGGATGCACACAGTGGCAAACTTGAATGGAGGCCCTCACTCGCACTGACCTCCCGAACATTACACACTGCTCAAACAACGTAGGTTACACTGGTTTGACCACTTATATCGTAGTAAAGATGACCGCAAACTTAAAGATATAGTTTATGGACAACTAGCATATGGCAAAATAACTTCTTCTTCTTCTTCTTCTTCTATCCTTCCTCTGCTGCCGTTGGCGTCGAGGGGAGAAACAATCTGCGATTCTTTGCTCTTCTGTTGGCCTCTTCTGATGTTATCCCTCCTAGTGACTCTAGTATTCCCTTTATCCATCTCTTTCTCGGTCTTCCTCTTAATCTGGCGTTTTGTAGCGTTTATTTAAGCCTCTTTGAGTTATTGTTAGTTCCTTTCGTCTTGTTATGTGGCCGAACCAATTTATCTGTTGTTTCTTTATGTATTTGATGGCTGGTTCAATTTCGAGTTTCTTTCTCAGGTCAGTGTTTCTTACTCTGTCCCGTAAGCTGTTTTATGTCATTCTTCTGACACATTTCATTTCGGTGGTCGTTATATTTCTTATTGTTCTAGAGTCCAGCATCCAATTCTGGCACTGATAGCACAGAGTGGCAAAAGAACTAGAGGGCCCAAAACCCCCTTTTTTTGACGTGTGTAAACGTGACATGAAGACTCGGAACATAAACCCTGCATCCTGGGAAGACATATTTGCAGACCGCAATCTTTGGAAACACACTCTACAGTTCTAACTCGAACAAGAAGCAGACCGATTCACAGAAAAATTGAATACACGGCGAAAGGAAAAAAAACATTTCATAGGAGCGCTGGAAAAACCTAGTCAATTATAACTGATGGGGCCTACTAGTTTTAGTGATGGGGCTTCTACTTCTACATAGGATGTTCCTCATATATCTATATAGATCAAAGCTATTTTAACCGTACAGCGGCATCTATCGACTATTGTACTGTGTATGATAGGTAGGTCTTAGCAAACAGCTCCCTGTTGCCATGGCAACTGAAGAGACGGCTACTAATATGGCGCTCTATCCTTTTATTGAGACATAAAACATAGAACCGATAAGTGGTAGTCCTGTTTTGTGCCTTCTGTGAAAATCACCAAGTTACGTCTATATATATATATATATATATATATATATATATATATATATATATATATATATATATATATATATATATATATATACACACACACATAAACTTGAACAAAATTTTAAGATATGTTAATTAACAGCAGCACCATGTGTAATATAAATAACTAAGATCATCATCAAGTACCCCGCCTGCTGGCGTAGGTGACCATGTCTCTACACAACTTTCGATCTCGACAGTTATTTATCATTTCAGTTGTTGACCTTCTGCAAAGCCATTCTCTTAAGATGTCTGGTATCTTTTTTCTTTGCTGGCCTCTAGCTTTTCGTACCTACACTTTCGCAGTTAAATAACTAAGATATTATGATTTGATTAGAGTTGTTTTGATCACGGAAATAATTGAATTAACTTTTTTTTTTACAAAGCGCAAATTGTAGTAATGTTTATGTCACAAATTGTTGTAATGTTTGTCACAAATTGTAGTAATGTTTATGCCACAAATTGTTGTAATGTTTATGTCACAAATTACAGTAATGTTTATGTCACAAGTTGTACTAATGTTTATGTCACAAATTACAGTAATGTTTATGTCACAAATTGTAATAATGTTTATGTTTTAAATTACAGTAATGTTTAAGTCGCAAATTGTAGTAACATTTATGTCACAAATTACAGTAATGTTTAAGTCGCAAATTGTAGTAACATTTATGTCACAAATTACAGTAATGTTTATATCACAAATTGTAGTAATGTTTATGTCACAAATTACAGTAATTTTTATGTCGCAAATTGTTGTAATGTTTATGTCACAAATTGTAGTAATGTTTATGTCACAAAATACAGTAATGTTTATGTCACAAATTGTAGTAATTTTTATGTAGCAGATTGTAGCAATTTTTATGTCACAAATTAATGTTATGTCACAAATTACAGTAATGTTTATGTCACAAATTGTAGTAATGTTTATGCCACAAATTACAGTAATGTTTGTCACAAATTACAGTAATGTTTATGTCACAAATTACAGTAATGTTTATGTCATAAATTGAAGTGATGTTTATATCGCAAATTAAAGTAATGCTTATATCGCAAATTATACTAATATTTATATCACAAATTACAGTAATGTTTATATAGCAAATTACAGTAATGTTTATATAAGAAATTACAGTAATGTTTATGTAGAAAATTACATCAATGTTTATGTCACAAATTACAGTAATGTTTATGTCACAAATTACAGTAATGTTTATGTCACAAATATCACAAATTACAATAATTTTTATGTCGCAAATTTTTGTAATATTTATGTCACAAATTGTGGTAATGTTTATGTCACAATTACAGTAATGTTTATGTCACAAATTGTAGTAATTTTTATGTCGCAAATTGTAGTAATGTTTATGTCGCAAATTGTAGTAATGTTTATGTCACAAATTGTAGTAATGTTTATGCCACAAATTACAATAATGTTTATGTCACAATTTGTAGTAATGTTTGTGTCACAAATTATAGTAATGTTTATGTCACAGATTACAGTAATGTTTATGTCGCAAATTGTTGTAATGTTACGTCACAAATTACAGTAATGTTTATGTCGCAAATTGTTGTAATATTAAGTCACAAATTACAGTAATGTTTATGTCACAAATTACAGTAATGTTTATATCGCAAATTACAGTAATGCTTATACATGTATAGCAAATTATACTAATATTTATATCACAAATTACAGTAATGTTTATATAGCAAATTACAGTAATGTTTATATAACAAATTACAGCAATGTTTATGTAGCAAATTACAGCAATGTTTATGCCACAAATTACAGTAATGCTTATGCCACAAATTACAGTAATGTTTATGTCACAAATTACAGTAATGTTTATGTCACAAATTGTAGTAAATTTTATGTCACAAATTGCAGTAATGTTAATGTAACAAATTACAGTAATGTTAATGTCACAAATTACAGTAATGTTTATGTCACAAATTACAGTAATGTTTATGTCACAAATTGTAGTAAATTTTATGTCACAAATTGCAGTAATGTTAATGTAACAAATTACAGTAATGTTAATGTCACAAATTACAGTAATGTTAATGTCACAAATTACAGTAATTTTTATGTCGCAAATTGTCAGGCTAAATGTCACCCAAACAGTTCGGTCTCACCTCCTGGTCTCCTCAAGTTTCGAACTCACTCTCCGCTGCTGAGTTGATACCTGCTGTTGTCTCTTCTCATCTCAGTGTTCTTTTTACCTTTTTTTTCTAGGTCGGTCTTTTTTCTGTTGCCCTCTGGTTCAGCTAAAATATCTGTTGCACAAAAATTAATCCGCTTATGTTTGAGTTTTCCACTTGAAGAGAACGACGGAAAAAAAGGGTTCGGTACACATCTTCTTCTTCTACGATCATAGCTCATTCAGACTAGGATTCCGGACTCTTTTATGAAGGCAGCTGTCTGTTTCAGTGATTCAGTTGCCCCTTATAGTTTCTCTTCCAGGGAGGTGAGTGTGGACCACATTGCTCTTCCCAGGTCTGTGTACTGGGGACAATCCTGTCGAATATGTTTTGTTGTCATGTTATTCAGGGTACAGTGGCATTGGCTGGTAGTTCCTATTTTGAGTTTGGTGAACATGTGGTTTCTCATTCTGTTGTGGCCAGTGCGTAGGCGAAGTAAGATGACTTAATCCCTCCTTGATAGCTCGAGGTATCCATCCCCCTCGTTATACTTTGGGTGTTTCCATTTTTTATGCTACACATCTGACTTCATCGTCGCATATTTTTTTTTGGACCGTTCTCTTTTCACATTCAATCCCGTGTCATCTGCCTGGCTGAGTAGCTTGTTTCCGCACATTTACAAAAGCGGACATTTTTAGCAGCTGAAATTAAACAAGCGGACATTTCGAAGCAAATATTTCGGCGTTTTGAATCAACAGACATTGGCGTCAGTATAGTCATTAGTCCCTTTTGAGCTTTCTTCAAGACTAAACCAAGACAGCTACCAAATTCTTCTAGACCTCTCACTCCCTTATCTCTCTCTCTCTTTCTCTCCGATTGTCTGCTATTTTCCGAGTCGCTCAGATGTATTCTCTCTCTGTACATATTCATCTATTGATATACCTCTTATTAACAACAATCCATTTATTATTAGTCACTCTCTATCATCGTCGCATCTTTCTCTCCCCTCTATGTTACTGCTCTCCTTTTGCATTTCCTTTTCACTCTCTCTATTTTCTCCTCTTACTTTCTCAAACTCAATCTTTCTCCCCTTAAATCATTTTTATTTATTTTCCTTGTCAATTCTTGTCACTTCTCTCTGCTTCTCCTTCCTTCTCTGTGAAACTAGTCCTTTCTTTTCTTACATCTCTTTATCAATCTAGTATTTTCTTTATTCTCATCGCACATACTTGCTTTACTCGTTATGTTGACTAGATATGTCGGTTGTAACTTTCATTATCATCGGCGTGTGCCATCTTTACATCGAAAGATGCCTAGTTGGTCTCTTGCTGCGTTGGTTCACATAATGTCAAATTTCTCCTTTATACCTTTTGATGTTACTAATTGATCAGATGGGTTCGGCTAAATTCTTGGTTAGATCGCTCGCTATTGTTCAGATGGATGCGGCTAAATTCCTTTTAGATCGCTCGCTATTGATCAGATGAGTTCGGCTAAATTCTTGGTTAGATCGCTCGCTATTGATCAGATGAGTTCGGCTAAATTCTTGTTAGATCGATCGCTATTGATCAGATGAGTTCGGCTAAATTCTTTCTTAGATCGCTCGCTATTGATTAGATGAGTTCGGCTAAATTCTTGGTTAGATCGCTCGCTATTGATCACATGGGTTCGGCTAAATTCTTGGTTAGATCGCTAGCTATTGATCAGATGGATGCGGCTAAATTCCTTTTAGATCGCTCGCTATTGATCAGATGGGTTCGGCTAAATTCTTGTTAGATCGCTCGCTATTGATCAGATGAGTTCGGCTAAATTCTTTCTTAGATCGCTCGCTATTGATCAGATGAGTTCGGCTAAATTCTTTCTTAGATCGCTCGCTATTGATTAGATGAGTTCGGCTAAATTCTTGGTTAGATCGCTCGCTATTGATCACATGGGTTCGGCTAAATTCTTGGTTAGATCGCTAGCTATTGATCAGATGGGTTCGGCTAAATTCTTGGTTAGATCGCTCGCCATTAATCAGATGGATTCGGCTAAATTCTTGGTTATATCGCTTGCTATTGATCACATGGGTTCAGGCTAAATTCTTGATACGATCGCTCGCTATTGATCACATGTGTTCGGCTAAATTCTTGGTTAGATCGCTGGCTATTGTTCATATGGGTTCGGCTAAATTCTTTATAAGATCGCTCGCTATTGATCACATGGGTTCGGCTAAATTCTTGGTTAGATCGCTCGTTATTGATCACATGGGTTCGATTTAACTCACAGATATTTTTCCAATATTCGCCATTTCGCCATAACCAAGACTCGGAAAACACTATCATAGTTTGTTTTCTTCCTTTTGGGAAGGTAGGGCACATGAGAATAACGCATAGCAACAGAAATGGATCCAGTTGTCACTGGCCATACAGCTTGATGACCTAGAATTTGCTGACGATATAGCTCTCTTAACACATAATCATCAAGAGGTGCAAAATAAAATGAGCATGCTTGTTTAAAGATCACAACAGCCGGGACTGAAAATAAATAGAGATAAAACCAACATCATCAGATTTAATGCAATTGATAAGACCCAAATAACACTAGGAGAAATACTTTTACTATACATAAATACTTATATATATATATATATATATATATATATATATATATATATATATATATATATATATATAAATTTATGTCTAGTAAAAGTAAAAGCCGAACCCATCTATATATATAGGCAGCAATATAAACACAAAAGAGGGAACAGAGAACGATATAAAAATAAGGATACAAAAGAAGAGGAGTTTTCTTAACACTATAAAAAATATAGAAATCCAAAGAAATTAGATTAAATACGAAAATAAGCATTTTCAACTCCAGTGTTAAGTCGGTCTTATAATATTGATGTCGTGATGATGGAAACTAGAAACAACAATCACAAGGGTACAGACCTTAATGGAAGCTTGCTCACAATAAAAGGTTGAAATGGAAGGACAAAATTACTAACGTGGAATTATGGGGAAAGTACCCGTAAAATGCCAGTGGACAAAGAGATATGACGAAGACGATGAGGCCTGATAGGAAACTCGCTGTGGAAGTCAACGGAGAACCCTTTCTTGGAAAGCGCAGGGGAAGAGACAAAGGGGAAGAATTAAAGATGAAGAGGAAAATATTCATGGAGATGATAGGTGAAAGCAGGGATAAAGGGAGAAAAAAGAACGGTCTTAAATGAATGTTAAAAACTGTTCTTCATAAGAGCTGACAGGAAGAAGAAGAAAAAAGGAAGAATGAGGAAGAAGAAGTAGGAGAAGGAGGAAGAAGAAGGAGGAGGAGGAAGAAGGAGGATGAGGAAGAAGAAGGAGGAGGAAGAAGAAGGAGGAGGAAGAAGAAGAAGAGGAAGGAGTAAGAAGAAGCATGAGGAGGAGGAAGAAGAAGGAGGAGGAGTAAGAAGGAGGAGGAAGAAGGAGGAGGAGGAAGAAGAAGGAGGAGGAAGAAGAAGAAAAAGAATGAGGAGGAAGAACAAGAGGAGGAGTAAGAAGAAGCAGGAGGAGTAAGAAGAAGCAGGAGGAGGAGGAAGAAGAAGCAGAAGGAGGAGGAAGAAGAAAGAGGAGGAAGAAGAAGCAGGAGGAGGAAGAAGAAGCAGGAGGAGGAGGAAGAAGAAGCAGGAGGAGGAGGAAGAAGAAGCAGAAGGAGGAGGAAGAAGGAGGAGGAAGAAGAAGCAGGAGGAGGAGTAAGAAGAAGCAGAAGGAGGAGGAAGAAGGAGGAGTAAGAAAAAGCAGGAGGAGGAGTAAGAAAAAGCAGAAGGAGGAGGAAGAAGAAGAAGGAGGAGGAAGAAGAAGCAGGAGGAGGAGGAAGAAGAAGCAGGAGGAGGAAGAAGAAGCAGGAGGAAGAAGAGGAGGAGTAAGAAGGAGGAGTAAGAAGGAGGACGAGGAAGAAGAAGGAGGAGGAGTAAGAAGAAGCATGAGGAGTAGGAAGAAGAAGCAGGAGGAGGAGGAAGAAGAAGGAGGAGGAGTAAGAAGAAGTAGGAAGAGGAGGAAGAAGAAGCAGGAGGAGTAAGAAGAAGCAGGAGGAGGAGGAAGAAGAAGAAGGATGAGGAAGAAGGAGGAGGAAGAAGAAGGAGGAGGAAGAAGAAGAAGAAGGAGGAAGAAGAAGAAGAAGAGGATGAGTAAGAAGAAGCATGAGGAGTAAGAAGAAGCAGGCGGAGGAGGAAGAAGAAGGAGGAGGAGGAAGAAGGAGGAGGAGGAAGAAGAAGAAGGAGGAGGAGGAAGAAAGAGGAGTAGGAAGAAGAAAAAGAATGAGGAGGAAGAACAAGAGGAGGAGTAAGAAGAAGCAGGAGGAGTAAGAAGAAGCAGGAGGAGGAAGAAGAAGAAGGAGGAGGAGGAAGAAGCAGGAGGAGTAAGAAGAAGCAGGAGGAGTAAGAAGAAGCAGGAGGAGTAAGAAGAAGCAGGAGGAGTAAGAAGAAGCAGGAGGAGTAAGAAGAAGGAGGAGGAGGAAGAAGAAGAAGAAGGAGGAAGAAGAAGAGGAGGAGTACGAAGAAGCAGGAGGAGGAAGAAGAAGCAGGAGGAGGAAGAAGAAGAGGAGGAGTAAGAAGAAACAGGAGGAGTAAGAATAAGGAGGAGGAGGAAGAAGAGGAGGAGTAAGAAGAAACAGGAGGAGGAAGAAGAAGCAGGAGGAGGAAGAAGAAGCAGGAGGAGGAAGAAGAAGAGGAGGAGTAAGAAGAAACAGGAGGAGGAAGAAGAAGCAGGAGGAGGAAGAAGAAGAGGAGGAGTAAGAAGAAACAGGAGGAGTAAGAAGAAGGAGGAGGAGGAAAAAGAGGAGGAGTAAGAAGAAGAAGGAGGAAGAAGAAGAGGAGTAAGAAGAAGGAGAAGGAGGAAGAAGAAGAAGGATAAGGAAGAAGCAGAAGAAAGAGGCGGAAGAAGAAGAAGGAGGAAAAAGGAGGAGGAAAAAGAAGAGGAGCAGGAAAGAGGAGGAGGAAGGAGGAGGAGGATGAAGGAGGTGGAGGATGAAGGAGGTGGAAGAAGGAGGAGAAGGGAGAAGAAGAAGAAGGAGGAGGAGGAGGGAGAGGAAGGAGGGGGAATGAGAAGGAGGAGGAGGAAGAAGAAGAAGAAGAAGGAGGTGGAGGAGGAAGAATAAGAAGGAGGAGGTAGAAGGAAGAGGAGGAAGAAGAAGGAGGGGGAGGAAGAAAAAGAGAAGAAGAAGAAGAGGAAGAAGAAGAAAGAGAAAGGAGGAGGAGGAGGAAGAAGAAAGAGCAGGTGGAAGGGAAGGGAAAGGGGAAGAAGAAGGAGGAAGAGAAGAAAAGTAGGGCGGCTGTTCGTGATACCGATATCAATCCGCATATAATGCTCAATTCATCATTGAAAAATAAGGACACTAAAACTATATTCCCCATGCGCCTAAGTGGCGTGAAGAGTAACTCGTCCTACTTTTCTTATATTTATTTACTAAGATGCTTCAGGGCTGATTGTTGTGAAAGGAATTGATCGTCGGTTCTCATTCGATCTTCCTCTGGCGATCCTCATTATTGCTAGTGGTACATGCCTGTCTGAACCAGTTCCAACTGACCACCAGCGACGTCACTTGGGACAGTAACATTATTCTTCGATGACCCGGTCTTAACGGGCAACAAAGAAAGAAAGATCTTTATCTCAAAGGATACCTTGTTATAGCTGTTATCGAATGGGTAACAACTCCCATTAGCTTCACTCCCTATATCTTTTCTTCTTATTGACTATCCCTTATAAGCATCCGTTCCAGACTATGGTTATCTCCCCTTTTGTTAATGCATGAACATTGTTTAGCGGAGAAGCTGGAAGTACTCTGTCAACAGCATTATGGATAACCCAAGTGAGGCTTCCCCTGATCCTTTCATTCTGTCGTAAAATACGAGATTTTAATGTCTTATCTTTTCATGTCCTGGTGAAAATAATGACCCGTATTCACTTACCGTCCACAGAATGAACAATTCGGAACGATTCATAATGTCTTGTTTTATTGAAGATGAAAATTACGAGGTCTGTTTACCAAGAATGTGAATATTGATGGGAAGATTTTGAAAAAAAATGATGCCAATAAATCTGTGCACATTTGTCAAATCCAATCAAATGATATTCATGCTCAAATATACTTCAGAAGATTAAAGAACAAATACAATGGAATCAAGGAAGCATTTTCATTGTCATTAAATTCATAAGCACAAGGAGATGAACAGTTATCTAATCATTGCTCTCCTCTCATTTCTTGTATAAACTGTCTTTCCTTTGAGACAACAAATGGCTTAACTTAGATGCAACTGCACAACAACAACACATTCGAATATTTATTATCGCTATTTATTATATTTGTCCTTGATTTTTCCTACAAATGTTTCATACAGAACTCACATGGCTCTTTTATGAGCTATAGATCACTCCTTCTTAGAGCAAAAACTGTTTTACGAGCCATACATCGCTGCTTCATAGAAAAGATATCTCTTATGAGCCATACATCACTCCACCGTGCAAAAAATCTCATTTATGAGCCATAAGCCACTTTATTGTACAGCAATATCGCTTTAGCGGGCCACAGATCACTGCTCTATACAATATCTCTTTTATTAACCACCTTTGCATTTCAATAATCTCTCTTTTATGAGCCACAGCTCACTCCTCCATACAATATCTCTTCTATGTATCATAGCTCACTCATCCATACAATATCTCTTTCCATGTGTCATAGCTCACTCCTCCATACAATATCTCTTTCCATGTGCCATAGCTCACTTCTCCATACAATATATCTTCTATGTGTCATAGCTCACTCCCCCCTACAATATCTCTTCTATGTGTCATAGCTCACTCCTCCCTACAATATCTCTTCTATGTGCCATAGCTCACTTCTCCTACAATAACTCTTCTATGTGCCATAGCTTACACCTTCATACAATATCTCTTCTCTGTGCCATAACTCACTCCTCCATACAATATCTCTTATATGTGCCATAGCTCACTCCTCCCTACAATATCTCTTCTATGTGCCATAGCTGAATCCTCCATATAATATCTCTTCTATGTGCCATACCTCACTATCCCTACAATATCTCTTCTTTTTGCCATAGCTCACTCCTCCATACAATATCTCTTCTATCTGCCATAGGTCACTCCTTCCTACAAAATTTCTTCTATCTGCCATAGCTCACTCATCCATACAATATCTCTTCTATATGCCAGAGCTCACTCCTCCAGACAATATCTCTTCTATATGCCAGAGTTCACTCCTCCATACAATATCTCTTATATGTGCCATAGCTCACTCCTCCATACACTATCTCTTCAATGTGCCATAGCTCACTCCTCCTTACAATATCTCTTCTATATGCCAGAGCTCACTCCTCCATGCAAAAGCTCTTATATGTGCCATAGCTCACTCCTCCATACAATATTTCTTCTATGTGCCATAGCTCACTCCTCCATACAATATCTCTTATATGTGCCTTAGTTCACTCCTCCCTACAATATCTCTTCTATGTGCCATAGTTCAATCCTCCATACACTATCTCTTATACGTGTCATAGCTCACTCCTCCCTACAATATCTCTTCTATGTGCCATAGCTCACTCCTCCATACATTATTTCTTCTATATGCCATAGCTCACTCCTCCATACAATATCTCTTTTATGTGTCATAGCTCACTGCTCCATACATTATTTCTTCTATATGCCATAGCTCACTGCTCCATACAATATCTCTTCTATATGACATAGCTCACTCCTCAACAACAATCATTCTTCTTTTATGAACCATCGGTTATTTAACACAAACAGCTTCTTATTATACCTGGAATACTTTCTATGAAGCAAAGCATTTTCTCATGTTATTTAACATATTCAAGAAATATTTTTGAATCTTCAATGTTTCAAGTATATCATTAGAGCTTTAATTCCAAAGAGATTAAACTTGACAACAAAATATTTTATACACAAATAAAGGAACTGAAAACTAAGTACAACTGAGGGATATACCGAATATTTCTATGTTAAAACAAGAGTTAACGTGAAACTATACAATAATTAACGCTGTTCATAAGACATCAATAAAACTGTTAAAAACTATCTTTACGGCAATGTCCTATTACTGACGTCTGTCTCGTGAACTTATAGGACCGGAGAATAAAGGCCGCATGTCCAGTGCCAGGTTTTGGATTTGAGTTTTTATTTCTCCCTAATAGAAAAAAAAAATGTTGATCCCACTGGGATTCGAACCCGCGTTATATTGATTTAGAGCCCGACAATTTATCGATTCGGCCACTCGTTCTCATCATTATCGTCATCATCATCATCATCAGCAGCAGCAGCAGCAAAATGGCACGACCCCAGAAAACAGAGAAGAAATAAACGAAATACTAACGGACATGACCAAAAAAGATGATGTTAAAAACCTGCACGGACATTTGAACAAACTTGACAACCCAATCAAACACCTCCTCATGATAATTATCAACGATAAAATAGAAATAAATTAATGATGTCAGAGAAAAAATAGGAACATCATTATACAATCAAGGAAATAAATTAAAGCTAGTGGTAGAATTTAAATATCTAAATAATCTGGTGACATTTGGCAACAAGCAGACAGCAGAAACATATTGAAAATGTTGTAAAACATACCTGACTATTAGACAAACCGCATTAATGTTATTTAACAAAGACTATGAGAATAAGCAAATTAAGACACCCACTAAACATTAAGATCAAAGATAAAGAAATAAAAGAAGTAGATGAATTCAAGTATTTGGGCACAACGTTTACAGAAAATGGAATACTAGACAGAGAAATTGACATGAGAATACAAAAAGCAAATGCTATCACATACCAGCTTTCACCATTGTTAAGACATATAAACATTTCTATAGCAGCTAAACAACAAATGATAAATAGCATTTTCATACCAACTTTGTGCTATGAAAGTCAAACATAGACCCTTTCTAAATCACATTTAAGAAAGATCAATACATGTGAGATACGATGATTGAGAAAAGTAACAAACAACACAAGAAGAGATAGAATACCAAATGAAACCATAAGAAAAATGGTAGGAATAAAACCCTGCCAAGAATATATAGAACAACAACAACTTAAATGGTTTGGCCACTGGTCAGAATGAATTCTCACCAATCACCATCAAGGGCGTTCTTCTCAAGAATGCATGTAAAAAGACCAAGAGGAAGACCCAGCAGAAGATGGATAGATGCAGTGACAGAGACATGTAACAACAAAGGAAAATCACTAATTCAGACAATTCGAGCAGCACAAGAACGACAAATGATATAAACCACGACACCTTTTCGCTATCAGTGAGAAAGAGAAAAGAGGAAGAACAAAGACATTATTCGTATTATTGAAGGAGAGGAATGGCAAACAATTGTATTCCCAAAAAAATATTCTATGGCGAATTTATTATATATATATATATTGTTTTAATAGGACATGAGCAAAATAACTATAATACTAGGACAAACCGCAGCAAGAAAGAAAGAACGTTGGTCGTTAAGAAAATGTGGTTTTACAGAACAATGTTGACAATACCGTGAACAGGACATAAGAGACCAAAACAAAAGTAAAAAAAAGTAAAGTACCCCTGTCACGCCAGTGGCGTATAGGGAATACGGTGTTAGTGACCATCAATTTTACAGACCTTCAGCACATGATTTTTGGGGTAGTGAGGTCGGTATTACGCGACCAAAACAAAAAGAAAGTTTATTTCCAATATCAAGAGACAAATTCATCGTTTTCTGGGAGAACAGTTGGAGCATATTGTGATAAGTGGGGGACAAAAACCAGTAAGAAGAAATAGAGAGAACTAGAGATATATAATATAAGATGAAGTTCAAACAGACGGTTTGATATAAAGTCAACAATCAAAATTATAAGCAATTGTTGAGGCAGAAAGTCGTGAAGTTCATCGATGACAACAAGCATGACATTTGAGGAGCACACACATACACACTCAGCTGGTGATGAGTTTCGGAGTCAACAGTTTTAAGCTGCTTGTAATTATTTGTAATTTGATTCATTTAAATGTTTTATTAAATTATGTAGATGAAAGTAAACATCGCTGAAAATATCATAAACTCGAATTTCTAATGCTAACTAAATTAAGAGAATCCATTTACTGTTCTTATGCGCATGCGTGACAAAGCATGTTTACAATTCTCAGTTTCCGTTTTGGAAACAATATCGCTATACTTCGGAGCGTTCCTCATTCGTCGACATCTGATTAATTTTATTTTTAAACACATTAATTATATTTAACCACTGATAGAAAATGAATGATTTAATAATAAGACTCATTTAACATGTTATTTATTGGAACTAATTTCTTTCAATTAATGGTTGAAAAATAAAAGAAAAATGCGAACTCGATGATTCTATAGACAAAGAGCGTTGTTAAGCAATAGAAAATTACGGTGGTTGAAGTTCATAAAAAAAATGTCGCTCTGGTAAGGGGACACAATGAGTGGGCATACACCTATTGCTCTATCGCAAGTGACAGGAATAATGTTGGAGCTGCAAACATGGACTTTATGTCGATCAATTAAAAAAACAACAAGCAGAATATCAGAGGTCTCAATTATTGTTCACAATGAGAACAGCATAAATGAATATAAATGAGGTGCAATAACAGAAATGGAGAAACAGAAAATGGGCAGCATAAGCAATAGACAGATTCATAGATGAATGACGAGCAATTTATAAATATAATCTGAGCAACAATATAAATGGGTAAACATATAATGAGCAAGAATATCAATTGATAAATGTGAAGAGAATAGCAATAAAAATCGATAAACATATAATGAGTGACACAAAAAAAAATCAATAAACATAAAATGAGTGAACTAAAATATAAATAGATAAATGTGAGGCGACTAATAATAGCAACACAGCGCATCCACGGTCACAAAATCTGTAATGCAAAGAAGAAGCGAAGAAACACATTCATTACATACTTCATCATAATCATGTCCTTCCACTATTCTCTATCCACAGAACATCAGATCAATTCTATAGTTGACTTTTCAGTTCCAAAATTATCAGGTTATCCAGTAACTTCTCTCCTTGTCGTCCGCGATCTCTTTCTCTTTTCCCCTGTATTTTGCAAGTTGTAACCAAATACTACAACTTTACTTTTCTCATGAAGTTCCCAAAAATTGTCGATTGATACTTTGTGATGTTTTTTTAAAAGTTGTCTATTTTGTGTTGGACTCTTTGAGAATTTCCTCGTTGGTCTTTTCAGCTGTATAGAGAACTTTCAACATTCTTCTCAGAAATTCCATCTCTTTGGTCTGTCTGCTGCCCACGACTTGCTTCAATATGTCAGAAACGGCTCCATATAGAACTGAATAATTCACTTTCTCACTTCTATTGTCATAGACTTGTTGCACAGGACGTTTTTCCTTTTCTGAAACACTGCTTTAACTTGTACTATTCTGCTTTTTATTTCTGCATCTGTGCTGCATCTTCTGTGTTCTTTTAAAAATAAAAAAGGTACATCAACATTTGAAGAAGCTTTGATGTTAAATTAAGAAGATAAAAGATACATGAGAAAGGGGACAAGACCAGACACCACAAATACCTCTTGTTCATGGCGCAGCCTGATCTGTTTATCCATTATTGACAGATTCACCCACGAGAGGAGCTGTTTAGTAAAACAGCACCTAGCATATGACATTAATATTTTACTAAATAAGTGACTTATCATGAGTGTTTGCCACCATCTATCAAGATGCCAAGGATATATATATATATATATATATATATATATATATGTGTGTGTGTGTGTGTGTGTGTGTGTGTGTGTGTATGTATGTAAATATACACACACATCTTTCGTCTGATGTTATTGTGCTCAAGTATTAGGCTCTCCGTACTTGTTTAAGATTTGTCCCATTTATTTTTATGTTGTATGGCATGATGGTGCTAGTTGTTTCTTTGATATGACCATTACTTCTGTTTTCTTACTATTCAGACAGATACCTTTCTTTTTGCTTTCACGGTTATGTCTATCATTTCTTATAGTTCAATCACTGCCTCTGCTGCAAAGACTGTGTCATCCGCATATCACAGAATGCTAACTTTGTTACCGCTGATTTTAATTTATTTTTGTGTCTGCAAATCTCATAATTTTTTGTTAGCTGTAAAGTGAGAACAAATCCGGCGACAGAACGCAACCTTGTTCTTAAACGTTTTAATTATGTTTTTGTTACGTCCTATGCGTTTTAATTATGTTTTTGTTACGTTTTTGTTACGTCCTATACGTTTTAATTATGTTTTTGTTACGTCATAAACGTTTTAATTATGTTTTTGTTACGTCCTATGCGTTTTAATTATGTTTTTGTTACGTCCTATACGTTTTAATTATGTTTTTGTTACGTCCTATACGTTTTAATTATGTTTTTGTTACGTCCTATACGTTTTAATTATGTTTTTGTTACGTCCTATGCGATTTAAATTTCCCCATCAAATTCGTGCAGAATTATAAATGATATATTTTTCTGTCTATTTAAAATTCATTCGAAGAGCGAAACAAAGTAAAGTAAAGAGCCCGTCACACCAAGTGTCGTATAGGGAATATGGTGTTAGTGACCATGATTTTTACAGAGCTTCGGCGCATGATTTTTGGGGTAATGTGGTCGGCCCGTGCCGCTTTACTTCCCAGAATAAATTTGGTACCCATTAAAGACTGGGTGAACCCAGAAGCCGTTGCTCTTGTACTTTATAGTTCAGTTCACTAACCACTGAGCTAAAGAGAGGAACAAAGTTACATATTAATCTTTGATACAATTCTAGATGATAATGTAATATTTCAAAATATGTTACTGCATTTGTTGCAATGTTAACGACATTTGGAAATAGACTGCTCTATTTTGTGGTAGGCGCTAACACGTACCGTTTTCTCAAAGAGTAGTTCGCCTCATTTTGTCTGTGTTTGAATATAAGATCACGCGGTACCGTAAATAACTACATTAATGTCACGAGAGCAGCATTCTTTTCTTTTGTGTCCTCCATCTTCTAACTTTAAATCCATCTGACATTATATGAGCATACATCATCATCAAATACCGTGCCTGATGGCGTACGTGACCATATCTCTCCACAACTTTCAATCTCGACAGTTATTTATCATTTCTGTTGACCTTCTGCCAAGCCATTCTCTTAAGCTGTGTGGTATCTTTTCTCTTTCCTTCCCTCTATCTCTTCGTCCCTCAATTTTCCCAGTTGTCACAGTATATTCCATCTATCCACTTCTCATTACACATGGCCAAAAAATGATGAGTGTTTCTTTCTAATTGGATAATTAGCTATCTTTTTGCTTTGGCATCTTTTAGAACGTTTTCGTTACTATTCTTAGCTGTCCATGATATTCTCAACATTCTTCTGTAAAACCACATGTCTACAGCTTCCAGTGATTTTTATGTCTACGAGTATACAGTAAATTATAATATATTCATATATAAATATATATATATATATATATATATATATATATATGTGTGTGTATATGTAGTAAAGTTTTAGTTCAGGGACATAAATTATTTTAGTTCGGAAGAATAATGTACCTGTTATTGACATTGCTCTTGAATCAGCGGTTCTCTAATCTGTCATTAGATGACACCCAAATGTAGAAAATATAAAAACTACCAAGGTAAAGTCCTAGATTTCCTAACCCAAACCCAAACCCTAACCCAAAAATAAAATGAATTGCGTCAGTGATGAACATAAACGAACATAGAGATATTTTTTTTATATTTGAGAACCATTGCAGTTATGTTGTGACGTCACCTAAGTGGAGATCACTTTACTGATGTCCCTCAACGAGGACTTTAACTATGTATATGCATGATTTTATCCATTATTCAGTGCAACCACATTTCTGTTGTCTCCAAAGATCCCTGTATAATATAGTCAACACTTAAACAAAATGCACTTTCCCTATGAACACCAGCTTGCAATAAATTAACTTTCGATAACCTCAACTTGGTCATTTACGACACACATCTGCCAAGGAAATAAAATATAAAACACCTGAGATCATTTACATTTATGTAGGAAGGGGGTGATAATGCTTGAACAAGTTTCGGGTTTCATTGTACAGAGTGTCCGAAAAATAATGTACCTTTTTTCATTATATTATTGTCGTGGCGTTCTCCCCCAACCCCCCTCCTCCCCAACCACTTGATATGATCATATGATCCTTTTTATACCGAAGGTAATGTAATATCTCAAGGTTTCTTGTTTTTTTAGCTTACAAAGATTAAATATGGGTGCCCTTCGTGTGACGGCAGATATCTGGTCGATTTATTTATTTCCTTCCGATTTTGATGATGTGTATTCTACATCACGAAATACTTTCTATTGTTTTGTGGGCGCCATATTTGAAAATCTGTGTCTATGAGTACGGCTGGTATTTCAACTTCAACTTTTATGCTTCAGCTATAATAGATGCTTCCTACAAGTCTCTGCACATAATGGTCATCTAGATTTAAAAATAAAGATAAGGGTATATTCTTTTTTTCAATTTTATTTTAATAGAAATGAGAAAGAGAGTTCATCGATGCTATATAGAACCAATTCTGACATATGGAAGCGAATCATGGACAATAGACAAACAAATGAAAAGACGATTAGAGGCCACAGAGATGGGATTTCTCAGAAGAATGTTGAAAGTTCCATAGACAGCTACAAAGACCAATGAGAAAGTTCTCAAAGAGGCCAACACAAAATGGGAGCTCTTCAAAAAGAAGCAATCAACATATTTTGGGCACATCATGAGAAGAGGAAAATTGGAATACTTGGTTACAACTAAAAGTAAGATATAAGCAAAATAAAAGGAAAGAGAGATCGCGGACGACAAAGAGAGAAAATACTGAATAGCTTGGTGTCATGGCATGGAAAACAGTCAACAACAGAACTCATACGATGCACTGTGGATAGAAGATTGTGGAAGGACATGATCGCCAACGCCAACCGGTACGGCACATGATGATGATGATGCTGATGATATTCTTTTTCCACCATTCTTTATTATTTTTGTCTTGGGTTCATAGGTTAAATTTCAAGTAGGTTTGAGGTATGGTTTGTTCAGAAGAGATAAAATGTCTTTAACCTCACGTTCTAGTTCCATACGAGCAATTATCGTAATTTAAATATTGAAGCGCCAGTTCATTTTTTTTTCAACATATTATCTTCATTGTACAAATGACAACTCCATAGTGAGATTCCCTCATCAGCACGTGTAACAGTATTAAACATGCACGCCATACACTAACGAAAGTACAGAAGATAGATTTAGCTCAGATGCACGAACTCCGTGGTGACCTTGGCCCACATCTCATTAGTTTCCGATTACTACAGTCGTGGCAGATAACAGTATCTTTTGTTCCCTGACAGAGCCCAGTAGCCACAGAGGCGAGAGGTGCGGGTTGGGGGCATTTCTCTGACCGTGTTACAGTTACATCATCATCATCATCATGCTGCATAAAAATAAACAGAGAAAATCTGAAACAAATGCAACGCGTCAAATACTTGGGCACAGACATAACATCAGATGGAAAACACACCCCATAAATAAAAAAAGCAGAATAGCTCAGGCAAAAGTAGCATTTCAGTAAATCAAAATAGTAAATAGAAGTTAGAAAGAGAATTCATCTGTGCTATATAAAGCCAATTCTGACTTATAAATGCGAATAATGGACAGCAGACAAACAAATGAAAAGACGATTAGAGGTCACAGAGATGGGATTTCCCAGAAGAATGTTGAAAGTTCCCTGGACTGCTATATAAAAACCATATGAACTTAAAATATCAGTATTTATTGACTTGCCCAAGCAGACCGCAACTGTGGAGTGCAGTGACTATAGAACAGTAATTTCTGAATCATATAATAAAAATCTGGCTTAAAACTATACGGACAGAATTCAAAATAAAATAATTATGAAATTAACAGAACAAACGGGGCATCTTCTGCATGAGAACATTGATTGGAAATATATAGATGTAAACAAACCAATTAATGCCTGCTTCATAGACTACACCAAAGCTTTTGATATAATACAACATAAATAGTTAATAAAATGCCAGAAAGATAGACATCTGGATTATGCTGACATAGACTGATATGTAATTTATACTGGGAACAAATAGCTATAACAGAATACAACAATGAGAACTCTGTATCTATTGATATAAAAAGAGGAGTAAGACAAGGCTGTAATCTATCACCATATCTATTTAACTTATACACAGAGCATATCCTTTAACACGTCATGGGATGCCAGGACTAAACATCAATGGGTATATAACCAATAATCTAAGATATACCGTATTAATGGCAGAAAATTCAGAAGAGCTGCAACAAATAGTAAAAAAAAAAGGCAAACAAAGAATTTGGATTGAAAATAAATATTTAAAAGATTAAAACTATAATTATTAGCAGAGAAAAGACACACAATGTACAAGTGAAAAGTGATGTAGATGAACAAACCTGGAGTTTAATTAACAAGTAAAGGTTCCCTCTAACTAGGCGTACAGGGAACATGTTGATAGTGAACGTCTAGTTCCATGACCTCGGTAGATTGTTGGGAAATATAATCGATATTACGCTGGGACACTTTCACTTCCCACAAAAATCTATGGTACCCATTTTAGACACCGCTGACCAATTGTCGGTTTGAACAAAAAAAAAATCCACCACTTCTGGGAAAAGAAGATTAATACATTCCCCTTATTATTAAAATGGAGCTTTTATTAGATATATTCTAATATATGAAATCACACATAAACATTTATAGTTTAAATAATTTGTTGTGTTAATGATAATTTAGTACGTTAATGGCAGTCGCAATAGTTCAGTAGTTAGTGAGCTGGACAACTAAGACAAAGGGATTGGGATCGATCTTGATCCATGGTTCCTAGGTTTACCTTGCCGTAAATGAGTAATTTTCTGAAAAATAACGGCTTGGCGTGATGCCGACCATGTAAACCATTAAAAAACGGCGTTATTTGTCATATATAAATATGGTAACTAACATCGAATAGCCACACATGCCTTAAAGAAGGAGACTCTACTCTCTGACAGATTCTATTTCTAAAATGAGGAAATATGCGCCATAACTAAAATATCAGTATTAAAGAGTTGTTCTGATGATGTCGATGCGTGAGTGGTTGTAATATAATTACACAATTATATACACAATAGAGACAAACAAGAGAACAAAATACTAATCAGTTTAAGAGAAATAAACACAAAAACATAACTGATAACAAAGAATTAAACAGACAGAAAGTTGTGGCGACATAACATCACCTACGCAAACAGGCACAATACTTGATGACGATGACGATGATAAGAAATACCTGATCTTTTACTCGGGTTGCTGGTTTTACTTGACAATGAATACATGCAATCAACGCGTTTAGAAGTCACATTCAACAAACTAAAATTGTTTTAAAAAATGGACGGCCACAAAAAAAAAAAAAAAAAAAAAAAAAAAAACGTAATTGAAAAGTTTCAACGCTTCTAGTCAGCCAGACATTTGAAAATCTTAATGGCAAGAAATTTTCTTTGTGACAGTATGGCTTCTAGCGACAGATTAAATCCTTAGCATGACCTTTCACTTTAAACGTACGAGATATTTTTGTCTTCTTTTTACTCTATACTCTAGGGAGTCGCTATGTGGTTAGACACTGTCCTTGCTACTTGTACTAGGTGTAAGTAATTGAAATTCATTTAAGAGCTACTGGTATTCTTTTATTTTATCTGTGATCTCTCTTAGCAACCAAACAGGGCAGTTCCAATATATAAAACAAGGAGTCAGACAGGGATGTCTTCTGTCACGTTTTTTTTTCACTTTACAGCGAAAATATTATGAAATCAATAGAAAACAACAAAGGAATTGGAGTCAACGGTCCAACATAAACAATTTGCGATATGCGGATGACATAGTCTTAATATTAAAGACAGATAATGAATTACAAGAAATGATAGAGAAAATATTAAAATAAAGTGACAAGAAAGGTCTCAGTCTGAATGGTAAGAAAACAAGCAATGGTCATATCGAAGAAACAATAATCACAATCATGCAGCATTAAAAAATAAACAGGACAAATCTTAAACAAGTACAGCGCGCCAAATACTTGGACACAATAATAACACCAGACGGTAGATGCACCACAGAAATAAAAAGCAGAATAGCTCAGGCCAAAATGGCATTTCACAAAATGAAAAACGTCTTTTGCAACAAGTCTATGTCAATAGAAGTGAAAAAGAGAAGTCATCGATGCTATATGCAGCCAAATCTGATCTATGTAGGCGAATCATGGACAGTAGACAAACAAATGAAACGACAATTAGAGGTCACAGAGATTGGATTTCTCAGCCGAATGTTGAAAGTTTCCTGGACAGCTAAAAAGATCAATGAGGAAGTTCGCAAAGAGACCAATACAAAAAGGGACCCATCAAAATATGAGAAAGAAATAATCAACATTGTTCTGGTACATTATGATAAGAGAAAAGTTCGAATAATTGGTTACAACTGGAAAAATAAATATAGGGAAAAAGAGAATGTGGACGATAAAGAGAGAAGATACTAGATAGCTTGGGGTCATGGCATGGAAAACAGTCAACAACAGAATTGATACAATGCACTGTGGAAGATTGTGGAAGGACATGATCGCCTACGCCAACCGGTATGGCACATGATGATCTCTAGGTATATGGCGATTGATTTCAGCAATAGCGCACTTGCTGAGCCGAGTGTGTTTTGGCCTGCGCAAATATCACATGCCCTGTTGCAAAATATAATACAACTCATCTATGTGGAAACTAGAAGAAAAAACTACCTTTCTTTGTTTGGGAGATGAGATATTAATTCGGGTGATTCCATTGGCACGGGCGGTTGAGCAATTATGGAATTTAATTCGTTTGCAGTGATACCGGGGCCTACCATAACCATAAACATCTACGCCCATTTTAAGTTCAATTAAATTTAAGGTCAAACGATGACGAGAACTATTTATTTCTTTAGTCATCATCATCATCAAGTACCATGCCTGCTGGCGTAGGTGATCATGTCTCTCCACAACTTTCGATCTCGACAGTTATTATCATTTCTGTTGTTGACCTTCTGCCAAGCCATTCTCTTAAGCTGTCTAGTAACTTTTCTCTTTCCTTTTCTCTATCTCATCGTCCCCCAATTCTCCCAGTTGTTACAGTATATTTCAGCTATTCTCTTCTCATTACAAGGCCAAAAAATGATGATTGTTTCTTCCTAATATTGGACATTAGCTCTCTTTTGGCTTTCAGAACGTTCTCATTACTCTTCTTAGCTGTCCATGGTATTCTCAACATTCTTCTGTAAAACTAGATTTCTACAAACTCTAGTTATTTTCTTGTCTGATTTCCTATTGTCCATGATTCAAATCCATATGTTAAGATAGTTTTCAGTCATCACTGAACACAAAAGAATGGAAATGGAAGAAAAAAGGAAAGTACTAATGCTAAACAAATGCGGTAAACAAATATGAAATATAGCAGTTATGGGTAACACGTTAGCAAAAATGAATGTTCTTCGAACATGGTAGTAGATGGAGAAGTAAATAAAAAAAAAAACCCAGTAAAGTAAAGTAACAATTAGGGCAGCTGATCCATTTACATTTCCCGATCGGGTAAGTAAGTTGGTCCCAAAGTTTCTCGAGGTCGGTATCCTTTCCAGTTGTCTTCCCTTTGAGTGTTCCCGTTGTGATTTCTGGTTATTGATCCTCAACACGTTACCTAACTAGGCTTCCTGATTATCGATAATGCTAAGAGTTGCGTGACAACAATTCTTATTTACACTTGTCTGGAATTCTTTCACTTGATTGCACATTAGTTTACTTAGACAGTAATAGTAGTTGTTGTAATAACCATTGTAGTAGTTGTAGTAGCAGTTGTTGTAGTAGCAGTTGTTGTAGTAGTTGTTATAGTAGCTGTTGTAATAATCATTGTGTAGTTGCAGTAGTAGTTGTAGTAGAAGTAGTGGTAGTAGTGGTAGTAGTAGTGGTATTAGTAATAGTAGTGGTAGTAGTAGTAGTTGTAGCTGTTGTATAGTCATTGTGTAGTTGCAGTAGTAGTTGTAATAGTAGCTGTTGTAATAGTCATTGTGTAGTTGCAGTAGTAGTTGTAGTAGTAGTGGTAGTAGTAGTGGTAGTAGTGGTAGTAGTAGTGGTATTAGTAATAGTAGTGGTAGTAGTAGTTGTTGTAGCTGCTGTATAGTCTTTGTGTAGTTGCAGTAGTAGTTGTAATAGTAGCTGTTGTAATAGTCATTGTGTAGTTGCAGTAGTAGTTGTAGTAGTAGTGGTATTAGTAGTAGTAGTGGTAGTAGTAGTAGTTGTAGCTGTTGTATAGTTTTTGTGTAGTTGCAGTAGTAGTGGTAGTAGTAGTGGTAGTAGTGGTAGTAGTAGTTGTAGTAGTTGTAGCTGTTGTATAGTCTTTGTGTAGTTGGGGTAGTAGTTGTAATAGTGGCTGTAGTAGCTGTTGTAATAGTCATTGTGTAGTTGTAGTGTTAGCAGTAGTACTAGTAGTAGCTGTTGTGATAGTCATTGTGTAGTTGTAGTATTAGTAGTACATGTAGTACTATAGCTCGTTTCAAATCACTTGCCCAACTTCAAAACGCTATTGTTCAGTAACCGTTTGTTAAAAACTGTTAAAATTTTCCAAATGTTATTAGAATGCAAAAGACCCTTTAAATGTATATTTAACAAATATCTTGCAGCTGTAGTTTTCTTAAAGCGGCGAATTTCTTTGATGTTTGTCAAAATTGTAAATTGTGAACCCAACTAACACCATATTCACTATACGCCACTGGACGTGACGGGGGTACTTTACGTTACTTTTTAAGAAGCGATTAATCCTTTAGCAGTTAAATTAGTAGAATTTTACTAGCCACTCCGATGTTTTTTTTTGTTTTTTTTTTTGGTAATTTCATTTTCGGTTTCTTGTTAAATTGGTCCAGACGCGTATTTTGACAAAATATTTTCTATTAATGAATATTCCTGTATGTGGTATAATTTGTAAGCTGATGTGAAGTGACTACTTGATTTTTAAAACCATGAAGACTTTAAAGTGTAAATTCATCACTATGCAAAAGGTAACTGTGTTATTGTACATGCACTTTTGCAAGGAATCTAAAAGGGGTCGGTTATATTACGATATTAAAAAAAAAAACAAGAAAACAAAACACGGGCAGCTCTAAATATAGATAGAAAGTCTTTCAATCGATGGATAGGACAGAACTTTGACTCTGCAGAGGCGACGGTCAAGCAATGAAGTTTACATATCTCTATGACGCAGATATAAAATTAAATGAAAAATGTTGCCCTATTCAAAGTATTACGGATACGCATTTGGCTTGCATTGTTAGAAAATTAACATAATTTACAGTAAAATCTAATGTTTAGAGCACGCGGTTTGATATTTTCCTAAAATTATATAACAAAAAAACGATTTGTGCAAAATTCAGACTACCTTTGTACTTAAATGTTATAAAATCTGAAGGTCGGTGAAAAAATAAGATTTCATGAAACATAATTACAGAAATTCATCAAACAGTTTCCGAGATAATTTATCAACTCTGTGGGCACGAATTTGTGAACGAACTATAGTACGTTGTGTTGTGATCTATGTGGAATTTGTATGAAAATATTTAAACTCTGTATCATAACATATGTAGTGGCCGTTCACAGTCACAAGATATGACTCTGGAGAAAACTAAGACGATACTATCACATATATATTTGTGCAATGCTAAGATATTAAACACAATAACTGCGAAAGAACAGACACAAGCTTAGTTCTTTAATGCTCTGATTGGCAAACTTGTAAATCTATTTAAAACTCCTTTGAATTTCGCACACACAACTTGCATTTGAATAAAGATAAGAGGACGCCTGGGTTAGGCATGAAAATGTTATAATATATATGCCATATATATATATATAGGGGTGTCCGGTTAGCGCAATCGATAGGCGGTTGGCTTACCACGGCAACAGCCGGGGTTCGTACCCTGGCGAGGACACCTGGGTTTTACTAATTCCCTAAAAATTAGTAGGAGCCGCGATAGCTCAGTGGTTAGTGAACTGGACTACTACGGACAAGGGGTAGGGTTCGATCCCAACCGACGGCTCCGGGTTCACCCAGCCTTAAATGGGTACCGGATTTTTTCTGGGAAAGTAAAAGCAGCACGGGCGTAATACCGACCACATTACCCCAAAAATCATGTGCTGAAGGTCTGTAAAATATAGGGTCACTAACACCATATTTCCCTATACGCCACTCGGCGTGACGGGGGTACTTTACTTTACTTTTTACTATATATATATATATATATATATATATATATATATATATATATATATATATATATATATATATATATATATAAATCATAATATGATAATGTTACCGCAGACATCGAAGGTAATCCGTCCATTTAATGGTCACTTTTGAAGTCCGTCAAATACTTATGACGTGCGCTTCTCTTACAGTCGCTGCTAATGAAACAATTCGTTCAGTTGAAACAATCGTTATTTGATGGTTCTTCAAAAATACACATCCCCATATATGGCACCGTAATCTTCATGCATTCGCACTCTAGTCTCCACCTCCCTCCCACCCACCCCCTTTTTTTCTATGTATGTAATATTCTACGGCCTGCCGGTACCATATAGCTAAAGGTTAAGAATCACTGCAAAAGCAGGCATTGAGTACACGGGCGGGAGATAATTCTTACAGCACGCAATGAAAACAAGCAAACAAATAGAAATAAACTGCAGCATTGAATGAGACCGTAGAATGATGACACAGAAAAAAAGAGATGAGAAATCAAGACAATGGATTACATGGGACGTTATGCGAGGACCACTCAGTGAGATCACGTATTTGTGTTGACATCGCACAAAAAGAAGAAATTGTAAATAGTTTCTCCTCCGTTAATCTCTATGTCGGGAATTTCAAACATCAATACCGACGATACCATCAGCAAAGTTTACTTCACAACATCTTTGTCTAATCGAAGATCGTGACCCACAACTTCGTCTCAGAGTTTTCTCATGATGAATTATATATTTTGTACGCATAAGGCAATAGAGGTAAGATTCATCAGTGGTATGTAGTGCCAGTCTTGATGTATGAAAGTGAGTAACAGTTGGGCAACTGACAAGAACAATGTTGGAAGTCATACACATGTGATTTTCGCCTTATGTAATTTGGCGTGTGCTGAGACTGCTATGATGGGGAATGCACCTACCATTTTTGTTTTGATCCTTCAATGAGATGAGATAATTCGGATGACACGGGCGGTTGAGCAATCATGGATTTTAATTGGTTTGCAGTGATACCGGAGCCTTCCATAACCATGTGATTTTACAGAATAATGTTGAGAGTACCCTGAACACACACACACACACAAAAGAACCCACTTTATGAGTACAATAATTATTCAAAAAGACAATGATTAAACGAGGCGAATGCAAAAATTAAGCCAATGACTAATATGAACACGAAACAAAATTAACACTCATCATTTTATTTGGTCCACTATATGTGACCTTTGGCGTCTTCACAGAACATTTAAATAGGCAGATATTGGTCTACAATAATGACTGACCGACACTGCTTTTATGAAAAGCTTCTCTCATAGCTTCTACTGTTTTTTCCTTTCCTTCCTTATTTGCCTTTCAGCGTCGAGGAGAGATACAGTTTGCAGTTTGTTGCTCCTGTGTTTCCTAGTTCTATGTTTCTTGGTGTTTCTAATGTTCAATCAATCCATCATTTAAGTGGTCTGCTCTTGGATGTGATGTTCTCGCAACGTTTACTGAAGGCTCGTATTTTGTTTTGATATTTCTGTATTATAATGTGGCCACACCATTTTATCGGTTTATTAAACCATTAAATAGCGGGATTTAGTTTGAGCTTTTTGACCAATTCTTTATCTCTCATATTATCCCTCATGCTGTTTCCTGTGATACGACTAGAAACAATTCAACTCGGGAATTGTTATTTTTTGTAAATTGTTCTGGAGTCTATCGTCCGGGTCTAACATTGGTAGCATAATGTTGCAATGTAGATTATGTTGCTGAGTTCCCTTTTCCTTGTTGTGCATCAGTGTGTCCCAGGCAGTGGCAAATTTTGGCCTACTCCTTTCGACTTTTAAAATTGCCTAGAATTATTTAACGTGCGCAAGTACACATGAGAGCTCCCATTTCTCGACGTTATCCAAGAGACCAAGACATCGGATCTCACTTTCAGAAGATCAGTGGCGAGTAAAGCGATAAAGAAACAACTGATTCGAAATGACAAATTCTCACCGACTTTGAAGGGATTAAACCCGGGACATTCATGTCCAGGTACCGACGTCGTATCTCCACTACACCCAATCCCTCTTCCTATTAAGAGCTGTTTTCCTATATATGTAGAAGGTTAATTAATCCCTTATCTGATGTTGCCTTCTTAAAACCATTTTTGTCTACCTTCACTTCTTTTGCTTGGTAATTTGTCCTGCAAAATGCCTTAGAAGCATCGTTTAGTCCTTGTATCATGTCCTTACTATTTTAATATTCGTGGTCTTTCCGTTAAAAAAAAATAATAGTTTATGTAAATTATTAAATTTTGTTGCGCAACTTCATCATTGATGATCTGGTCTAAGATATGTGCAACCACATACTATATCATCTATAGACACTTTTTCCTCTTTAAAGATCAGCAGTGATTGTTTATTTGATCAAACATACAAGGAATACATCTGCCGTTTCTGTAATAATTCTATATTTGGTCTTAAGAAGAAGATTTTGCTTTTCCACACGTTTGTTTATGAACTGATAAGAAACGAATTTAAACGAGAACACGTGTCGGGCTTTATATGAAGAAAGCGTTGGAGATTCATCGGTCATGTGCTCAGAATGGATGAAAAAAGACTTCCCCATCACGCATTCATGTGGAAACCATCTGTTAAAAGAAAGGAAGGCCCAGACCAAGCGGATCGCAACGCTGAACAATTACTGCTGTAGGCTTAACCATGACATTAAGAAACAACCAAGACCCTGCAAGGGAATAATAGAACAAAGAAGTATGTGTTAGCACTCGGAAAAATTGACAGACAAACAACAATAGAAAAAAACGAAGAACAATATATGGTCCGAAGTGGGATCGAACCCGTACTCAGTGGCACCGCGCCTTGCCACGAGAAGCCGAACGCTTGGTACACTGCCACGCAGCCAACTAAAAAATTGGCTATTGCAGTAGTGTCTTCCACGAAAGGCGATCTCAATGACTATAGCATAGGGTAACGATGACAGACCGGAAATAAATTGTATATTTGTACTTTCCTATTAATGCAAGTATCTCCCAGTAGGGCTGAATACTTGTGTTGTAGACAAACATTTATTGGACGAAACAGCACGAATAGTAGTTCCCAGTGTTTATATACTGGGTACAAATAATAATACATAAATATTATTATATGGGGAACTTCCGAGGCGATAATAGGGAATAATAGAACAAAGAAGTATGTGTTAGCACTCGGAAAAATTGACAGACAAACAACAATAGAAAAAAACGAAGAACAATATATGGTCCGAAGTGGGATCGAACCCGTACTCAGTGGCACCGCGCCTTGCCACGAGAAGCCGAACGCTTGGTACACTGCCACGCAGCCAACTAAAAAATTGGCTATTGCAGTAGTGTCTTCCACGAAAGGCGATCTCAATGACTATAGCATAGGGTAACGATCACAGACCGGAAATAAATTGTATATTTGTACTTTCCTATTAATGCAAGTATCTCCCAGTAGGGCTGAATACTTGTGTTGTAGACAAACATTTATTGGACGAAACAGCACGAATAGTAGTTCCCAGTGTTTATATACTGGGTACAAATAATAATACATAAATATTATTATATGGGGAACTTCCGAGGCGATAATAGGGAATAATAGAACAAAGAAGTATGTGTTAGCACTCGGAAAAATTGACAGACAAACAACAATAGAAAAAAACGAAGAACAATATATGGTCCGAAGTGGGATCGAACCCGTACTCAGTGGCACCGCGCCTTGCCACGAGAAGCCGAACGCTTGGTACACTGCCACGCAGCCAACTAAAAAATTGGCTATTGCAGTAGTGTCTTCCACGAAAGGCGATCTCAATGACTATAGCATAGGGTAACGATCACAGACCGGAAATAAATTGTATATTTGTACTTTCCTATTAATGCAAGTATCTCCCAGTAGGGCTGAATACTTGTGTTGTAGACAAACATTTATTGGACGAAACAGCACGAATAGTAGTTCCCAGTGTTTATATACTGGGTACAAATAATAATACATAAATATTATTATATGGGGAACTTCCGAGGCGATAATAGGGAATAATAGAACAAAGAAGTATGTGTTAGCACTCGGAAAAATTGACAGACAAACAACAATAGAAAAAAACGAAGAACAATATATGGTCCGAAGTGGGATCGAACCCGTACTCAGTGGCACCGCGCCTTGCCACGAGAAGCCGAACGCTTGGTACACTGCCACGCAGCCAACTAAAAAATTGGCTATTGCAGTAGTGTCTTCCACGAAAGGCGATCTCAATGACTATAGCATAGGGTAACGATCACAGACCGGAAATAAATTGTATATTTGTACTTTCCTATTAATGCAAGTATCTCCCAGTAGGGCTGAATACTTGTGTTGTAGACAAACATTTATTGGACGAAACAGCACGAATAGTAGTTCCCAGTGTTTATATACTGGGTACAAATAATAATACATAACTATTATTATATGGGGAACTTCCGAGGCGATAATAGGGAATAATAGAACAAAGAAGTATGTGTTAGCACTCGGAAAAATTGACAGACAAACAACAATAGAAAAAAACGAAGAACAATATATGGTCCGAAGTGGGATCGAACCCGTACTCAGTGGCACCGCGCCTTGCCACGAGAAGCCGAACGCTTGGTACACTGCCACGCAGCCAACTAAAAAATTGGCTATTGCAGTAGTGTCTTCCACGAAAGGCGATCTCAATGACTATAGCATAGGGTAACGATCACAGACCGGAAATAAATTGTATATTTGTACTTTCCTATTAATGCAAGTATCTCCCAGTAGGGCTGAATACTTGTGTTGTAGACAAACATTTATTGGACGAAACAGCACGAATAGTAGTTCCCAGTGTTTATATACTGGGTACAAATAATAATACATAAATATTATTATATGGGAACTTCCGAGGCGATAATAGGGAATAATAGAACAAAGAAGTATGTGTTAGCACTCGGAAAAATTGTCTGTCAATTTTTCCGAGTGCTAACACATACTTCTTCTGTGATCGTTACCCTATGCTATAGTCATTGAGATCGCCTTTCGTGGAAGACACTACTGCAATAGCCAATTTTTTAGTTGGCTGCGTGGCAGTGTACCAAGCGTTCGGCTTCTCGTGGCAAGGCGCGGTGCCACTGAGTACGGGTTCGATCCCACTTCGGACCATATATTGTTCTTCGTTTTTTTCTATTGTTGTTTGTCTGTCAATTTTTCCGAGTGCTAACACATACTTCTTTGTTCTATTATTCCCTATTATCGCCTCGGAAGTTCCCCATATAATAATATTTATGTATTATTATTTGTACCCAGTATATAAACACTGGGAACTACTATTCGTGCTGTTTCGTCCAATAAATGTTTGTCTACAACACAAGTATTCAGCCCTACTGGGAGATACTTGCATTAATAGGAAAGTACAAATATACAATTTATTTCCGGTCTGTGATCGTTACCCTATGCTATAGTCATTGAGATCGCCTTTCGTGGAAGACACTACTGCAATAGCCAATTTTTTAGTTGGCTGCGTGGCAGTGTACCAAGCGTTCGGCTTCTCGTGGCAAGGCGCGGTGCCACTGAGTACGGGTTCGATCCCACTTCGGACCATATATTGTTCTTCGTTTTTTTCTATTGTTGTTTGTCTGTCAATTTTTCCGAGTGCTAACACATACTTCTTTGTTCTATTATTCCCTATTATCGCCTCGGAAGTTCCCCATATAATAATATTTATGTATTATTATTTGTACCCAGTATATAAACACTGGGAACTACTATTCGTGCTGTTTCGTCCAATAAATGTTTGTCTACAACACAAGTATTCAGCCCTACTGGGAGATACTTGCATTAATAGGAAAGTACAAATATACAATTTATTTCCGGTCTGTGATCGTTACCCTATGCTATAGTCATTGAGATCGCCTTTCGTGGAAGACACTACTGCAATAGCCAATTTTTTAGTTGGCTGCGTGGCAGTGTACCAAGCGTTCGGCTTCTCGTGGCAAGGCGCGGTGCCACTGAGTACGGGTTCGATCCCACTTCGGACCATATATTGTTCTTCGTTTTTTCTATTGTTGTTTGTCTGTCAATTTTTCCGAGTGCTAACACATACTTCTTTGTTCTATTATTCCCTATTATCGCCTCGGAAGTTCCCCATATAATAATATTTATGTATTATTATTTGTACCCTGCAAGGGAGCCGTATTAGCTCAGTGGTTAGTGAACTGCACTTCAAAGGACAAGAGGTCGGGTTCAATTCCAACCGACGGCTTCCGGTTCACCCAGCCTACATGGGTAACGGATATTTTTCTGGAAAGTAAAGCGACACGGGAGTAATACCGACCGCATTACCCCAAAAATCATGTGCCGAAGGTGTGTAAAATATATGGTCACTAACACCATATTCCCTATACGCCATTTGGCGTGACAGGGGTACTTTACATTTTTTTTGAAAGACCTTGAAAGAAATAGCATCAAATTGTCAATTGTGAGGAACTTTGACTACGCCCTACGTGCAATATTCGGCCCAAGTGGAAAATGAACTTACAAAAAAAAAAAAAAAAAAAAAAAAAAAGCTCGGAATAATGTGTTAGACGCATGGCAAGATAGCCTGAGAAGTAAGATCAGAAATGAAGAATTGAGAGGGGAAAAAAAGCTCGGAATAATGTGTTAGACGCATGGCAGGATAGCCTGAGAAGGAAGAACATAAATGAAGAATTGAGAGGGAAAAAAAAGCTCAGAATAATGTGTTAGACACATGGCAGGATAGCCTTAGAAGTAAGATCAGAAATGAATAACTGAGAGGGGAAAAAAAAATCTCGGAATAATGTGTTAGACGCATGGCAGGATAGCCTGAGAAGTAATATCAGAAATAAAGAATTGAGGGAAAAATAAAAGCTCGGAATAACTCCCGCCATTGAATTCCTTAAGTAGCAGATGCAACGATTTGCTCACGAGATATGACAAAAAGACAAAGCACAACATAATGAGCCTTCAATAAACGTTGCGAGAACCAGACCAATGAATCGACCGCCAAAAAAAATAAATGGGCTTGATGGAGTACTGGAATCACTAGGAAATATAACACTAGGAGAATCCAACATGAGAAATTAAAAAAACGTGAACTATATCTCCCCTCGACGCTCAAAGGCAAATGAGCAAGGAAAGAAGAGAGAAGAAGAACAAATAATTTAACTCTCCTTGTCCCTCTTGATCATAAGGTCACCATTGGGGTGGACAGTTTTGTCTGTTTCTAGTTAATTGTTCAAGCTTTAACAAATGAAGCCGATTTCATGTAAGACATGAACGTTCTAAAAAAAAAACGCCCTAATATTGAGAACAACGTCTGCGAATATCAAGGCTCATATCTTAATGTGTTTCTGTGCTAGCCATGGCTCATATCTTAGCTTGTGTGTGTGTGTGCTGGCCATGGCTCATATCTTGGTGTGTGTCATGTTAGTCATATCTCATATCTTAGTGTGTATCTGTGTTAGTCATGTGTCATATCTTTGTGTGTGCATGTCTGGGTTAGTGATATATCATATCTTTGTGTGCATGTTTATGTTAGTCATATCTCATATCTTTGTGTGTGCATGCCTGTGTTTATCATATCTCATATTCTTGTGTGTGCATGGCTATGTTAGTCATATCTCATATCTTTGTGTGTATGTCTATGTTAGATGTGTGTCATATCTTTGTGTGTGCATGTCTATGTCAGTCATATCTCATATCTTTATGTGCATGTCTATGTTAGTCATATATCTTGATGTGTGTCGGTGTTAGTCATGTCTCATAAGGCTGTGTGCATGTCTGTGTTAGTCACTTCTCATATCTTTGTGTGTGCATGTCTGTGTTAGTCACCTCTAGTGACTCGGGCAGATGGTGCTCGTAAACCTGGGAAGGCCGACCATCTAAGGGCAGAATCCCCCTACAGAAAAGACAACCTGCTGCCTTGCAGGAAGATTGGGGACAATCAAAGGCTAAGGAATGCAAACCTGAATAAAATGCTGGCTGAAATCGGATGCACTGGGCCACTGGCGCAGAACACAGTGCAACGTTTTAACGGGTGTTCAATCAGAGTGGATCTGGCAGACTCTCACTGACTGTGGGGGCGATCAACACACTTAACCTGACAGCCAACTTCATGTGAGAGTCTGGAATCCTACACTGATTGAGTCCTGATCGCAGATATATATATATATATATATATATATATATATATATATATATATATATATATATATATATATATATATATTAACAATAATTACATATATAAAAGTATGTTGATAATGTGCACAATTCAATGACGGTTTGATTGTTTTAGCATCAAGAAAGTAATAACAAGCACATATTTACATTTGAAAAAAGAATAGAAAAACGTACTTTTTCTTTATTGTTTACAAGGAGGAATTGTACTTCAAAGGTCAATAATAATTTCAAAATCTTTATTGCAGAGCATTGTTGAATAGTCACAGTTAAATTACGACGGATATGAGTACGTCGACGGATCAACCTGAAACTCAAAGGAAATTGTGCAGCGGTGGAAAACATACCATAAAAGTGTATACGATATATACATACATGCATTTATGTTATTATATATATAAATGATGTATATGTATAATAAATACATATTCATTATTTTTCCCAATACAGCGATTGTCGTTAGATGTTATCTATTATTATTATATCAATTATAACATTTGAGTAGAGAAATAAGTAATGGTTTTACAGATCATCAATAACAGAAGGCTATTTTCGGTCAACGAACCAATATAACTAACAATCGGTTATTTCCTCTACAAAAACATGATGTTATTACAAAACGTCGAATATTTTGCGGCCCACAACATTTCTAGCAATGACTATTCAGGCATGTTGGAAAAAGGTGGAGCTCTTCAACAAGAAAATCTAGAAATAGCATACGAAAGGGAAAAAGTGATTTTAAAAGAAATAGTCAAAACTAAATGGGTAGTAATAGAACCTTCAAATCACATACATGATGATGCCAACAGTCAACTGTTCGTGCCTTATCAGGTTATCTTTTTAAGATTACACACAGGTCACAAGAGACTGAATCAACATCAATTATCTCATGTTCATATTCGCTAAAACAAATAACCACTACCGATGAAAGACACGTTTACAACATGAAACAATGGGAGAGATAGGATCAAAATAAAAAAAATGTTTGAGATAAAAAAAAAAGAAGCCATTGAGTTATTAAGTTATTTGCGGTCATCATCATTGCACTCCGAACATGTCCATAGGTGCTCAAATCCCCTCAGCAAATCCCGCAGTGGCCAGCGACTGACGACTCAGTTCTGTGTTGGTTGATAAGTCTTCTTACACACCCACTAAGTTTCTCGTTTCTGGCTGTGCCCATCATATCTCTCATCTCTTACATCCGAATGAGTAACGTAGACTGACGGATGTCGAAGCTCTGCGCTTTTCCCATATGTCGGAGGGCATTGATGATGTCCATTTGTTGACCGTCCTCAACGATGCACAGAACAATCGCTATACACATTCTAGCGCCGTCAACAGAGCATGAATGGCACAACACGACACAGAGGCATAGCAAACCTCCAGAGCACAGGCCAGATAAGCCACAAATCTGATAAGAGCAAAGGGAGGGCTATGCTAGCCCGCTACATTGAGCAGACTGACCAAAGAAATGTGGCTGTAACAATGAGGATACTTGAGGAACAGTTACCTGCCATAGAATATATAAAAGAAACAACAGATAAAATAGTTTGACGACGCGATAGGACAGAAAGTACAATACACAACACAAGTCTTTCATAAATATTACAAAAACACTAACTCAAGGGTTTGCCACGAAAAAATGGAATGATGGAATAATAGAAACGCTAGGAAACATAACAGCAAGAGGGGCAAACTAAAGAGCAAAATAAAACAAATTATAGCTTCTCTCGATGATGAAAGATAAATCAAGAAGTGACGATGAAAGCGCAAATTGCATGAGCACAAAACATATGTTGCAAACGTGTTCAGGATAAGTAGCATAATAAGTTACATATAACAGAAGAAAAATGGCTATAGGAGTGTTTGGTAAGAGATTTGTACAGACTTAAATAAAAGGAGTGTGTGGTTGAGAGATTTATACATATTTAGGTAAAGGAGATGGGTGGTTCAGAGATTTATACAAATTTAGGTAAAGGACATGGGTGGTTGAGAGATTTATACAGATTTAGCTAAAGGAAGTGTGTGGTTGAGAGATTTATACAGATATAGGTAACGGAGATGGGTGGTTGAGAGATTTATACATATTTAGCTAAAGGAAGTGTGTGGTTGAGAGATTTATACATATTTAGCTAAAGGAAGTGTGTGGTTGAGAGATTTATACAGATTTAGCTAAAGGAAGTGTGTGGTTGAGAGATTTATACAGATTTAGCTAAAGGAAGTGTGTGGTTGAGAGATTTATACAGATTTAGGTAAAGGAGATGGGTGGTTGAGAGATTTATACAGATTTAGGTAAAGGAAGTGTGTGGTTGAGAGATTTATACAGATATAGGTAAAGGAGATGGGTGGTTGAGAGATTTATACATATTTAGCTAAAGGAAGTGTGTGGTTGAGAGATTTATACAGATTTAGGTAAAGGAAGTGTGTGGTTGAGAGATTTATACAGATTTAGCTAAAGGAAATGGGTGGTTGAGAGATTTATACAGATTTAGCTAAAGGAAATGGGTGGTTGAGAGATTTATACAGATTTAGCTAAAGGAAGTGTGTGGTTGAGAGATTTATATAAATTTAGGTAAAGGAGATGGGTGGTTGAGAGATTTATACAGATTTAGCTAAAGGAGATGGGTGGTTGAGAGATTTATACAGATTTAGCTAAAGGAAGTGCGTGGTTGAGAGATGTATACAGATTTAGGTAAAGGAGATGGGTAGTTGAGAGATTTATACAGATTTAGGTAAAGGAAGTGTGTGGTTGAGAGATGTATACATATTTAGGTAAAGAAGATGGGTGGTTGAGAGATTTATACAGATTTAGGTAAAGGAAGTGCGTGGTTGAGAGATGTATACAGATTTAGGTAAAGGAGATGGGTGGTTGAGAGATTTATACAGATTTAGGTAAAGGAAGTGTGTGGTTGAGAGATGTATACAGATTTAGGTAAAGGAGATGGGTGGTTGAGAGATTTATACAGATTTAGGTACAGGAGATGGGTGGTTGATAGATTTATACAGATTTAGGTAAAGGAGATGGGTGGTTGAGAGATTTATACAGATTTAGGTAATGGAGATGGGTGGTTGAGAGATTTATACAGATTTAGGTAACGGAGATGGGTGGTTGAGAGATTTATACAGATTTAGGTAAAGAAGATGGTGGTTGAGAGATTTATAAGGAATTAGGTAAAGGAGATGGGTGGTTAAGAGATTTATACAGATTTGGGTAAAGGAGATGGGTGGTTGAGAGATTTATACATATTTAGGTAAAGGGAGTGTGTGGTTGAGAGATTTATACAGATTTGGGTAAAGGGAGTGTGTGGTTGAGAGATTTATACATATTTAGCTAAAGGAAGTGTGTGGTTGAGAGATGTATACAGATTTAAGTAAAAGAAGTGTGTGGTTGAGAGATTTATAGAGGTTTAGCTAAAGGAAGTGTGTGGTTGAGAGATTTATACAGGTTTAGCTAAAGGAAGTGAGTGGTTGATAGATTTATACAGATTTAGGTAAAGGAGATGGGTGGTTGAGAGATTTATACAGATTTAGATAAAGGAGATGGTGGTTGAGAGATGTATACAGATTTAGCTAAAGGAAGTGTGTGGTTGAAAGATGTATACAGATTTAGCTAAAGGAAGTGTGTGGTTGAGAGATTTGTACATATTTAGGTAAAGGAAGTGTATGGTTGAGAGATTTATACAGATTTAGCTAAAGGAAGTGTGTGGTTGAAAGATGTATACAGATTTAGGTAAAAGAGTGTGTGTTTGAGAGATTTATTCAGGTTTAGCTAAAGGAAGTGTGTGGTTGAGAGATTTATACAGATTTAGGTAAAGGAGATGGGTGGTTGAGAGATTTATACAGATTTAGCTAAAGGAAGTGTGTGGTTGAGAGATGTATACAGATTTAGGTAAAGGAGATGGGTGGTTGAGAGATTTTTACAGATTTAGGTAAAGGAAGTGTGTGGTTGAGAGATTTATACAGATTTAGCTAAAGAAGTGTGTGGTTGAGAGATTTATACAGATATAGGTAACGGAGATGGGTGGTTGAGAGATTTATACATATTTAGCTAAAGGAAGTGTGTGGTTGAGAGATTTATACATATTTAGCTAAAGGAAGTGTGTGGTTGAGAGATTTATACAGATTTAGCTAAAGGAAGTGTGTGGTTGAGAGATTTATACAGATTTAGCTAAAGGAAGTGTGTGGTTGAGAGATTTATACAGATTTAGGTAAAGGAGATGGGTGGTTGAGAGATTTATACAGATTTAGGTAAAGGAAGTGTGTGGTTGAGAGATTTATACAGATATAGGTAAAGGAGATGGGTGGTTGAGAGATTTATACATATTTAGCTAAAGGAAGTGTGTGTTGAGAGATTTATACAGATTTAGGTAAAGGAAGTGTGTGGTTGAGAGATTTATACAGATTTAGCTAAAGGAAATGGGTGTTGAGAGATTTATACAGATTTAGCTAAAGGAAATGGGTGGTTGAGAGATTTATACAGATTTAGCTAAAGGAAGTGTGTGGTTGAGAGATTTATATAAATTTAGGTAAGGAGATGGGTGGTTGAGAGATTTATACAGATTTAGCTAAAGGAGATGGGTGGTTGAGAGATTTATACAGATTTAGCTAAAGGAAGTGCGTGGTTGAGAGATGTATACAGATTTAGGTAAAGGAGATGGGTAGTTGAGAGATTTATACAGATTTAGGTAAAGGAAGTGTTTGGTTGAGAGATGTATACATATTTAGGTAAAGGAGATGGGTGGTTGAGAGATTTATACAGATTGAGGTAAAGGAAGTGCGTGGTTGAGAGATGTATACAGATTTAGGTAAAGGAGATGGGTGGTTGAGAGATTTATACAGATTTAGGTAAAGGAAGTGTGTGGTTGAGAGATGTATACAGATTTAGGTAAAGGAGATGGGTGGTTGAGAGATTTATACAGATTTAGGTACAGGAGATGGGTGGTTGATAGATTTATACAGATTTAGGTAAAGGAGATGGGTGGTTGAGAGATTTATACAGATTTAGGTAAAGGAGATGGGTGGTTGAGAGATTTATACAGATTTAGGTAACGGAGATGGGTGGTTGAGAGATTTATACAGATTTAGGTAAAGAAGATGGGTGGTTGAGAGATTTATACGGAATTAGTAAAGGAGATGGGTGGTTAAGAGATTTATACAGATTTGGGTAAAGGAGATGGTGGTTGAGAGATTTATACATATTTAGGTAAAGGGAGTGTGTGGTTGAGAGATTTATACAGATTTTGGTAAAGGGAGTGTGTGGTTGAGAGATTTATACATATTTAGCTAAAGGAAGTGTGTGGTTGAGAGATGTATACAGATTTAAGTAAAAGAAGTGTGTGGTTGAGAGATTTATAGAGGTTTAGCTAAAGGAAGTGTGTGGTTGAGAGATTTATACAGGTTTAGCTAAAGGAAGTGAGTGGTTGATAGATTTATACAGATTTAGGTAAAGGAGATGGTGGTTGAGAGATTTATACAGATTTAGATAAAGGAGATGGGTGGTTGAGAGATGTATACAGATTTAGCTAAAGGAAGTGTGTGGTTGAAAGATGTATACAGATTTAGCTAAAGGAAGTGTGTGGTTGAGAGATTTGTACATATTTAGGTAATGGAAGTGTATGGTTGAGAGATTTATACAGATTTAGCTAAAGGAAGTGTGTGGTTGAAAGATGTATACAGATTTAGGTAAAAGAAGTGTGTGTTTGAGAGATTTATTCAGGTTTAGCTAAAGGAAGTGTGTGGTTGAGAGATTTATACAGATTTAGGTAAAGGAGATGGTGGTTGAGAGATTTATACAGATTTAGCTAAAGGAAGTGTGTGGTTGAGAGATGTATACAGATTTAGGTAAAGGAGATGGGTGGTTGAGAGATTTTTACAGATTTAGGTAAAGGAAGTGTGTGGTTGAGAGATTTATACAGATTTAGGTAAAGGGAGTGTGTCGTTGGGTGATATATATATATATAGATTTAGGTAAAGGGAGTGCGTGGTTGAGAGATTTATACGGAATTAGGTAAAGGGAGTGTGCAGTTGATAAATTTATACATGTTTAAGTAAAGGGGGTGTGTGGTTGAGAGGTCTATACAGATCTAAGTAATGGAAGTGTGATGTTGAGATATTTATACTGATCTAAGTAATGGAAGTGTGCTGTTAAGAGATTTATAAAGATTTATGTAATGGAAGTGTGTTGTTGAGAGGTCTATACAGATCTAAGTAATGGAAGTGTGTTGTTGAGAGATCTATACAGATCTAAGTAATGGAAGTGTGCTGTTGAGAGATTTATAAAGATTTATGTAATGGAAGTGTGTTGTTGAGAGGTCTATACAGATATAAGTAATGGAAGTGAGTGTGTTGTTGAGAGATTTATACAGATCTAAATAATGGAAGTGAGTGAGTTGTTGAGAGATTGATACAGATCTAAGTAATGAAGTGTGTTGTTGAGAGATTTATGCAGATCTAAGTAATGGAAGTGAGTGTGTTGTTGAGAGATTGATACATATCTAAGTAATGAAAGTGTGTTGTTGAGAGATTTATTCAGATCTAAGTAATGAAAGTGTGTTGTAGAGAGATTTATACAGATCTAAGTAATGAAAGTGTGTTGTTGAGAGATTTATTCAGATCTAAGTAATGAAAGTGTGTTGTTGAGAGATTGATACAGTGGCTCCGGCAGCAAGCTTGATCCTGATTTTGATTATTATTACTGCAGGTGTGCAGTAGAAGGAGTTATATCTTACACTTCTTTTATAGAGAAACAGATTATAGCAAGTCAATCTATTTATACTATAACCTTTCCTGTGTGACAATTTTCTGTCTATCAAGCTTTGAAAAACGTACATACTCGTAAGTGCAGATTGATGAAAGACATAACATCAAGGAAAAGCTTTAACCATTTCAAACGTTGAGACTAGCTACAGTGAAATAACTTATAAAACTATACAATCGAGGGGAGCCGCGATAGCTCAGTGGTTAGTGAACTGGACCACAAAGGACAAGAGGTAAGGCTCGATCCCAACCGACGGCTTCAGGGTTCACCCAGCCTTTAATGGGTACCGGATTTGTTCCTGGGAAAGTAAAGCGGCACGTGCGTAATACCGACCACATTACCCCAAAAATCATGTGCCGAAGGTCTGTAAAATTTATGGTCACTAACACGATATTCCCTATACGCCACCAGGCGTGACGGGGACTCCTTACTTTTTTTTACTATACAATCTGTGTTGATCAAAATCAGACCAAACCATTCTCTTTTAAGATGGGTTCGTAAATAGCCGATATATTCATTACGAATATTGATGCATCTTTTTTAGTTAAACAAAATAAAAACAAACAAAGATACGAGTGTTTTGCGTTTCACCTGTTAAATTTTGATTTGACAAGTTATCTCTCTTTAAGGTGACGTCATGTCCCCCATATTATTGTGTTCTCATTCGAAGGGGTGCTATATAACATTACTTATCGTATGCATATGTTGACATGATGTTACTACGTGTTCACAGACATAAAAGAAACTACCTTGCTATCCTGTCTCTTTCTTTTAGTTTTTTTTCTTTTGTTTCCTACTTAAGGTCAACTAGCACACAGACACTCATTTGATACTTTTATTTCCTACATAAGGTCAACTAGCACACACACACACATTTGATACATTTATTTCCTACATAAGGTCAACTAGCACACAGACACTCGTTTGATACTTTTATTTCCTACATAAGGTCAACTAGCACACAGACACTCATTTAATGATTTTATTTCCTACATAAGGTAAACTAGCACACAGACAATCATTTCATACTTTTATTTCCTACATAAGGTCAACGAGCACACAGACACTCATTTAATGATTTTATTTCCTACATAAAGTCAACTAGCACACAGACACTCATTTAATGATTTTATTTCCTACATAAGGTCAACTAGCACACAGAAACTCATGTCATACTTTTATTTCCTACATAAGGTCAACTAGCACACATACACCCATGTCATACTTTTATTTCCTACATAAGGTCAACTAGCACACAGACACTCATTTGATACTTTTATTTCCTACATAAGGTCAACTAGCACACAGACACTCATTTGATACTTATTTCCTACATAAGGTCAACTAGCACGCAGACACTCATTTCATGAGTTTATTTCCTACATAAGGTCAACTAGCACACAGACACTCATTTCATAGTTTTCTTTCCTACATAAGGTCAACTAGCACACAGACACTCATTTCATAGTTTTCTTTCCTACATAAGGTCAACTAGCACACAGACACTCATTTGAAACTTTTATTTCCTACATAAGGTCAACTAGCACACAGACACTCATTTGAAACTTTTATTTCCTACATAAGGTCAACTAGCACACAGACACTCATTTGAAACTTTTATTTCCTACATAAGGTCAACTAGCACGCAGACACTCATTTGATACTTATTTCCTACATAAGGTCAACTAGCACACAGGCACTCATTTGATACGTTTATTTCCTACATAAGGTCAACTAGCACACAGACACTCATTTGATACATTTATTTCCTACTTAAGGTCAACTAGCAAACAGGCACTCATTTGATACATTTATTTCCTACATAAGGTCAACTAGAACACAAGCACTCATTTGATACTTTTATTTCCTACATAAGGTCAACTAGAACACAAGCACTCATTTGATAAATTTATTTCCTACATAAGGTCAACTAGCACACAGACACTCATTTGATACTTTTATTTCCTACATAAGGTCAACTAGCACACAGGCACTCATTTGATACTTTTATTTCCTACATTAGGTCAACTAGCACACAAACACGCATTTGATGTATTTCCTACATAATTCAACTAGAACACAAGCACTCATTTGATACTTGTATTTCCTACATAAATTCAACTAGAACACAAGCACTCATTTGATACTTTTATTTCCTACATAAATTCAACTAGCACACAGACACTCATTTGATACATTTATTTCCTACATAAATTCAACTAGCAAACAGGCACTCATTTGATACATTTATTTCCTACATAAGGTCAACTAGAACACAAGCACTCATTTGATACTTTTATTTCCTACATAAGGTCAACTAGCACACAGACACTTGTTTGGTACTTTTATTTCCTACATAAGGTCAACTAGCACACAGACACTCATTTGATACTTTTATTTCCTACATAAGGTCAACTAGCGCACAGAAACTCATTTGATACATTTATTTCCTACATAAGGTCAACTAGTACACAGGCACTTATTTGATACTTTTATTTCCTACATAAGGTCAACTAGCACACAGACACTCATTTGCACACAGACACTCATTTGGTACTTTTATTTCCTACATAAGGTCAACTAGCACACAGACACTCATTTGCACACAGACACTCATTTGGTACTTTTATTTCCTACATAAGGTCAACTAGCACACAGACACTCATTTGAAATAAAACATGTGCGCAAAATAGAAAGATATCTAGAATTAACAAAATGTGAATCAATCTAGCAACATATTATGAATAAAAAAGGAGATGAAGTGGAGAAACACTAAGAAAATCTGAGGTAAGCATAGCAAGGCAGACCCAATCCTAGAACCTGAAAGTGAGAGAAAGACATGAACTCCCATTAATACATGGAGAGAAGTTATGGAAACCCTTAAGTATTTTTGTTTAGATTGGAGAGAAGTTGAGAAAATGTCCAACATGGGGTGAATGAAGAGATTTTGTCAGTGACCTTTGCACCAAAAATGGATCTAAAGGATTTTGATTAGTTGATGTACTGACAGCAGCGACTCACATCTGACTGCCTAACGTAGAATTACAAAACCAGAACTATTCGAGGCTCTACCAACACATTTCTCGACGAACCGAGCAACATAATAACCAGTCTGGCTATCTGAGTAAGGATCGAAGAGGGAAAGGTAATCCAGTAATAAATGCTCGATTCATCATGTGCTAAAAAACAACAAAACACAGATAAATGAGCTGACTAAGTGGGAATTATGTTACTTAAAAAATCAATCATGCATATTTGTCAATATCATATGGTTATTTTATATTGTAACAAAGATAGACATTTCATTATCTTCTATTCTAATTCATCTTAGATAATTTTTGGATAAAAATTTGCAATTTTCTTTGTTTGTGAACAACATTAACCGTGATTCATCATCATCATGTGCCATACCGGTTGGCGTAGGTGATCATGTCCCTCCACAATCTTCTATCTACAGTGCATCGTATCAGTTCTGTTGTTGACTGTTTTCCATGCCATGACACCAAGCTATCCAGTATTTTCTCTCTTTGCCGCCCGCGATCTCTCTGTCCTTTTATTTTGCCAGTTGTAACCAAGTATTCCAACTTTCCTCTTCTCATGATGTGCCCGAAAAATGTTGATTGCTTCTTTCTGATGTTTTTTTAAGAGCTCCCTATTTGTGTTGGCCTCTTTGAGAACTTCCTCATTGGTCTTTTTAACTGTCCAGGGAACTTTCAACATTCTTCTGAGAAATCCCATCTCTGTGGCCTCCAATCGTCTTTTCATTTGTCTGTCTACTGTCATATTTTCGCTTCCATTGGTCAGAATTGGTTTTATATAGCACCGATGAACCCTCTTTCTCATTTTTATTGACATAGATCCCCATCAAGGCCAGCTCCTTGTCGTGGGGATGGGGCTTAACAGTCACCAGGGACTGAAAACCAAGACTGGCCAGGCCTTCCTACACCCGTGCAAGACCACAGTCTGCTCTAGCAATTTTAAGTGCTGAAGTCGGAGGCAACCAGCCAAAGGCGCACTACAAAAATCAGGATGCCACGCACTCACGCCAATGGGAAGCATGCCTATAACTGCAAATCGATATGGCACTCGCCCTGTGATGGACACTCAGGCAGGTGCAGCGCCGGGCCCTCAGCCTCGAAAGGGCCCAACCTATATTACTGGATGTCCTTCTCAATCGCTCTGTGGAGTCAGGGGGCGAGAGAATAGAGTTACTGGCCAACCCAAAATAAGACCACTCAAAATAATGCACTGGAATGCTGAAGGCATCAACAGCAAAAGAGATGGGTACAGTAAAAAGATAGAATTAGAAAATATCCTGCATGAAGAACAAGTAAGCATATGCTGTTTGCAGGAAACCCATCTAAACAACGACATAGCCTTGAAGATTAGGGGATACCAGTGCTACCGATCTGACAGGAAAAACAGACAAAAGGGCGGAATACTGACTCTTGTAAGGAACAACATTAATGCATGTCAGATTGAAGTGTATATGGATGGGGCGGAATATCAAATACTGCACCTCAGGACAGGAAATACAGACTTCCATCTACTAAACTACTACTGTCCGAGTGACCGCCCACTAGCACTAGACACAATTACATTAAAAGAAAGAATAATTGTATGTGGAGACTTTAACAGCCATTCACAGAGCTGGGGCTATGAAGATATGGACAAGAGAGGTGAAGAACTTGAAAATTGGCAGGATGACAATGGGCTTATACTATTAAACCAGGCAACAGATCCACCAACATTCTATTCCAGATCATGGCATACCACATCTACACCAGACCTTGCTTTCCATTCACCAGACCTGGATTGGAATATCACACGTATTGTTGGGAAACAACTTGGAGGCAGCGACCACCGACCTGTCTTTTTAGTGGTGCAAAATGAGGCCGTCAGGGAGAGCAGCACTCTCTCCAGATGGAATTACAAAAAGGCAGACTGGAAAATGTATCAACATTACACCAGTGTACTGACTAAAGATCTAAATACAGACAGAGACATCAACAAAATAGTTGATGAATTCAGTAGACTAATAATACAAGCTGCCAGTGAAACAATACCCAGAGGGGCACGGAAACACTACAAACCATACTGGAATAGTGAACTAGAGCAACTGCACAATGACATGGAAACATCTCGAAAACAAGCAGAAAATAACCCCTGCCAGGAACACCACAATAACTATCAGCATGCTAAAGCCAAATTTCAATGGGCTAAACTACAAGCCAGACGGAGAAGTTGGAAAGAGAAAACAGAGTACATGAATCTAGAACGAGACACAAGAAAAGTGTGGAAGCTTGTAAAACAGCTGAATGATGAGGGTACAGAAGGGAACACAAAAATTACACTGAAGAAGGATGGAAACATTCTAACAGGTAAACATGCAGCAAATCACTTTGCAGACTCCTTTGCAAATGACAACAATATTGAAATTAGCCTAGAGAAACGTCAAGAGACCCGTCTAAAACAACAAAATGCAAGACAAGAAGAGACTGCACATGAAGTCATGGAAATACCCATTACACAAAGAGAGCTAGAGCTGGCAATATCCAAATTAAAAATGAAAAGTCACCAGGTAGTGATGGAGTGTCTAATGAAATGATTAAGAACTTGGGAACTGCAGCTAAAGCAAAACTACTGCAGATCTACAACATTTGCTGGATCACAGGTAAAGTGCCACAGGCATAGAGAGAAGCAATTATGATACCATTACTAAAGCCAGGAAAAGATGGTTCAATGACATCCAGCTATAGACCAATCAGCCTTACAAGCTGTTTGTGTAAAACAATGGAACGTATAATCAATCTCAGACTGCAGTGGTACCTGGAAAGTGAAAATCTCCTTGTCCCACAACAAGCAGGCTTTAGACAGTGTTACTCTACCGAAGATCAGGCAACCTATCTTTCCCAGGAAATTGAGGATGCGTTTCAAGAAAAGAAACTGGTACTAGCAGCATGGATAGACCTAAAGAAAGCATTTGATAAGGTATGGAAGGAAGGGCTTTTGAAGAAACTGAGAAATTATGGAGTAAATGGCAGGATGTACAAATGGGTCAAAGCATACCTGCATAACAGGAGAGCCAGAGTGCAACTGGATGGTCTTAAGAGTAAGAAGGTCTTACTGCGCCAGGGCGTTCCACAGGGAGGGGTACTATCTCCAACACTTTTTCTGATCTACATCAATGACCTAGTTACTGAACTACCACATGGTATCAAAGTGGCAATGTATGCAGATGACTTGGTAATGTGGTGCACAGAGGAGTATGCAACAGTGGCCTCCAAATTGTTACAAAGAGCTATGAATGCACTGAATTCATGGACAAATAGATGGTGTATCAGCATCAATACAGACAAATGCAGTACTACACTTTTCACTCTTTCCCCAACACAAAGCAGGAGCCATCTATATAAACAATGAGCCTGTGAAAGAAGACATACAGGCTACGTATCTCGGAGTTACATTTGATAACAAACTATCTTGGAAACAGCAGATAAATAAGGCAACCCAAAAAGCAAGGAGAAAATTGGCTATTCTAAGAAAGCTGTGTGGAACTACGTGGGGTGCGAGTGGGAAAATACTCAGTAAAGTTTACCAACAGAGTATACGCCCACATTTAGAATATGGATCATCTGCATGGTGTTCAGCATCAAACACCACACTTCAAGAACTGGATAAAGTACAAAACCAGGCACTTAGGGTCATCACAGGAGCAATGAAATCAACACCAATATTAGAGATGGAGAAATTGTGGAGGATACCAGCACTGAGAGAACGGAGGGACACAAAGGTGCTGATACAGGCAGAAAAATTTGCTTGCATGCCGAGACATCCAATGAAGGACCGATTCCAAAATCTTGCATTGGGACGACTTAAGAGAAGCAGTTTTATCCACCAAGCCAAGCGTATTAGTAGACAAACACCAGACATGCCAAGAGCTGTTAACCCCCTACTGCCCATACCAGAACAGACTCCCTGGACAGAGGAATCTGGATTATCAGTTCAAATACGGACAGAAGTGAAAGGAATAGTTGATAAAGAGGAACAGAATAGTCTACAGCGAAAAACAATAACTCTCAGTTTCCTGGATGAAGAATACCCACAAGACCTATGGATTCGTGTGTATACAGATGGATCAGCACAGAATGCAGTAAAAAATGGGGGAGCAGGTGCATATATAGAATACCCAAATAACACTAGGGATATGAATAAAATAGCAACAGGGAAATATTGTCACAATTATGATGCAGAAATACAAGCAATAAAGTTAGCAATAGAAAAACTGCTGAACATTAATCTTAGCCCGCAGCCTGTAGTGTTTTTGACAGATGCAAGATCAGTACTCCAGGCACTACAATCCAGAAAATTACCACATCTGCAGACCTTATTGACTGAACTCTGCAAGCACCACAGGGTTGCCCTGCAGTGGATCCCATCTCACTGTGGAATACCAGGAAATGAGAAAGCAGATCAGTTGGCAAAGGAAGGTTCAACAGGCACACAACTAGATACACCTGTTACATACCATCATAAGAAACAGATAATCAAATCAATCAGAGGACCACAAGCCCCAAATCAGGATGCCTTTTATAATATGAATAGATATGAACAAGTTATCATTATACGTCTCAGAACAGGACACAATCGACTCCATAGTCACATGTATACAAAATTCAAGATCGGCACCTCAACTACTTGTACATGTGGACAGGCGCCCCAGACTGCTGAACACATACTTCAAGACTGCACTGAATATAGTAGACTGAGGAAAATCCATTGGCCCATAGATACAACACTACAGACAAAACTATATGGGCCACTGCAAGAATTACAAAAGACAGTAACATTTATACAGGAAACGACATTGCAGATATAGACAATGCTTCAGGCGAACGAAAGATAGATAGATTGACATAGATTATAACAGTGATTAACCGGTATTTATCAGAGAGTATCTATCCCATCAACAGTCCATTTAAATCCGCCACTTAGAATCATAATTCCTGATGTTAAGAGAGTGTTTTTTTCTGTGATTTCTTTGAGCATAAAACGTTTATCCCTTACCGACCTGCTGAGTCAGTTGTAATTTAAAGGCTTAACTTAAAAATACACGTTGGGAGTAGCCTGGAAAGCATTCTGCAGAGTACACAGAGAACAACTGTGGGATGTACTAACAACATACGGAGTAAGTTAACATCTAATCAACCTAATTAAACGTTTCTACATCAACGAAATCTGCACAGTCAGAACAGCAGCAGGTTACACAGACCACTTCGAAGTTAGATCTGCTGTAAGACAGGGATGCGTATTTCCACCCTACTGTTTATTACATACATGGACTATATATGTAATTTAGCCAACTCATCAGAGACAGAGGAGATCAACGAGCTTTTATTTGAAGATGATCAGGCACTAATACATTGAAAAAGAGAAGACCTATAAGAACACTTAAATAGACTCGACAGCTCAGACACAAAATACAATATGAAAAGCAAACAAATCAGAAATGATGTATCATCATCATCAAGTACCCGGCCTGCTGGCGTAGGTGATCATGTCTCTCCACAGCTTTCGATCTCGATAGTTATTTATTATTTCTGTTGTTGACCTTCTGTCAAGTCATTCTCTTAAGTTGTCTGGTATTTTTTCTCTTTACTTCCCTCTATCTCTTCGTCCCTCAATTTGTCTAGTTGTTACAACATATTCCAGTTGTACTCTTCTCATTACATGGCCAAAAATGATGATTGTCTCTTCCTAATATTGGAAATTAGCTTTCTTTTTGCTTTGACCTTTCTCAGAACATCTTCATTACTCTTCTTAGCTGCCCATGGTATTCTCAACATTCTTCTATAAAACCACATTTCTACAGACTCCAGTGATTTTCTTGTCTGTTTTCCTATTGTCCATGATTCACATACATATGTTAAGACTGGTTTTACATAACATTTAAGAACTCAACTCTTTTTCTTGTTTCTATTGTCAAAAATGGATTGCATAGTATCATCCTTATTTTTTGGAAAGCTGAGCCATTTGGCATCTGAGCCATTTGGCATCTCACCTCTTTTGCTCATCGTCCGTCTGAGGTTAACTAAGTTCCCAAATATTTAAACCAAATATAAAATAAAAATTAATTTATAAGGAATTTAAATACATATGTCTAGTGATAAACAACAATTTACAAAGAGCAGAAATAGACTGAAGATGCAACAAAGCTTGAAAATCATTGGACAGGTATCACTATTATTGTCCAACAAGGAAATAACTCTAGAGGCAAAACGGGCACTTACAATACAATCTTCAACCCAACGTTGTGCTACCAATGCCAGTCTGGACACTACATGTAAGAACAATAAAAAAATAAACCTATACTGAGATTAAATGTGTCAGTCAAATGACAGGAAACAGTCTGAGAGATAATACAAGAAAATAAGAACTGTGGAAAAGCTAGGAATAGCCCCCGCCATAGAATATATAAATCATCATTATCATTATTGAGTGTCGTCTCCGCATCGAAGGTTGGCTATCATGGAGCGCCATCCCACTCTGTCTCTTGCTTTGATGGTTCAGATTGTCATACGTTGACTTGTCCATCTTTTGATGTTACTCGTCCATGTTAGTCTTTGTCTGCCTCTTTTACTTTGTATTTTCCTTTCCAATATTACTTTTAGTAGGCTGTTGTGTCTTTTAACATGCCCCAAAAATGATTTCATTTGTCTTGTTATAATTGTGTTTAGTAGTTCTCTTTTCATTTTTAGTTGTTTTAAAACTTCATCGTTTGTTTTCTTTTATTTCCATCCAATTCTACCTATTCTTCTATAAATTCACATTTCAAAGGCTTCAAATCTTCTGTTCTATTTTCCTGTCTAATGTCCATGTTTCTGCACCATACAGGAATATTGAAAAGATATAGCATTTTGCTACTCTTAGTTTTAGCCTTGGTGTTATTTGCTTTGATGTTAGTATATTTTTCATGGCATTAAAATTACGTTTTGCCATAAAAAAAAGTAAAGTACCCCTGTCACGCCAAGTGGCGTATAGGGAAATATGGTGTTAGTGACTCTATATTGTTGTGGTGATTCATGATTGTACAAAAAAATTACGACGGTGGTTTTCTGTTGCCTTGACAATAGGACAACAGACAAGAAAATCACTGGAGTCTGTAGAAATGTGGTTTTACAGAAGAATGCTGAGAGTACCATGGGCACCTAAGAAGAGTAATGAAAACGTTCTGAAAGAGGTCAAAGCAAAAAGAGAGCTAATTTCCAATATTAGGAAGAGACAATCATCATTTTTTGGCCATGTAATGAGAAGAGAACAACTGGAATATATTGTAACAACTGGAAAAATTGAGGGACAAAGAGACAGAGGGAGGCAAAGAGAAAAACATAACATACAGCTTAAGAGAATGGCTTGGCAGAAGGTCAACAACAGAAATGATAAATAGCTGTCGAGATCGAAAATTATATTGTTATTATGTTGATTGATTGTTGATGTTATGATATTAATTATTATGTTGAAGAACATGTTCAGCTACACCAGTAGGCACAGTACTTGATGATGATGATGACGCTATATTTTACAGACCTTCAGCACATGATTTTTGGGGTAATGTGGTTGGTATTACGCCCGTGCTGCTTTCCTTTCCCAGAAAAAAAAATCCGGTACCCATTTTAAAGCTGGGTGAACCCGGTTGGGACCGAACCCTACCCCTTGTCCTTTGTATCCTAGTTCACTAACCACTGAGCTATCGCGGCTCCCACGTTTTGCCATACTTATAATATACTGAAGGGAGGTCAAAAAGTAATGCACACCAATTTTTTTCTCGGAAACTATTCGGGCAAAATGTGTGAAATTTTCACAGATTGTAGCTGAACATCCCCTTTACACTACCTATTTTCAACATAATCTCCGTCCAAGCGTATTGCTTTACGCCAACGCGAAACTAGGTCATGAATGCCTCGTTTGTACCAAGTTTTGTCCTGCTCGCGTAGCCATTATTTAACTGCACGGATCACATCCTCATCATTGTCAAAGTGTTTCCCACGCAGAAATTTTTTGAGTGGTCCAAACAGATGGAAATCTGAGGGAGCCAGATCAGGGCTGTAAGGAGGATGGGGCATTACAGTCCAACCAAATTTGTTGATTGCTTCCCGTGTTACCAGACTTGTGTGAGGGCGTGCATTGACATGTTGAAGCAACAAATCTGCAGATGGCTTATTAGGCCGAACTCTGTGGAACCGATTTTTGAGTTTTGTCAGTGTATTGATGTAAGCTGTCGAGTTGATTGTCTCACCTCTTGTCATTACATCAACAAGAATCACACCATCAATGTCCCAGAAGACAGTGATCATCACCTTTCCGGCTGATGGAGATGTTTTGAATTTTTTTCTTTTTTGGTGACTGCGGATGATGCCATTCCATTGACTGCATTTTTGTTTCAGGCTCATAATAATGTGCCCACGTTTCGTCACCGGTAACAATTTTTGGACAAAAACATTTCTCCTTCAACACCGAAACGCTCCAACAATTCAGAACAGAATGTTTTCCTTTGAACTCTGTGATCATTTGTTAGGCACCGAGGAACCCATCGAGCGCAAATCTTTGAATATCCGAGAGTTAAAAAATTGCGATTGCACTTCCCTTGCTGACTGTAAGCTGCAATGCCAATTGCTGACTAGTGATACGCCTATCCTTACGAATAATGACATCAGCCCGGTTTAACATGTCTGTGCTGGTAGCCGAGGCAACACGTCCAGAACGCGGTAAATCATGCAGCTCCACTCGTACACTTTCTGCAGCTTTAATTCTCTGAACCCAGCGACTAACTGTGCTCCTATCGACTGCAGAACATTTGTACACTGCACACAGTCGTTTATGAATGTTTGCCACAGTTTCTTTTTCCGCAACCAGAAATTCTATGACAATTCGCTGTTTGTAACGGACATTGTTGACAAGCTCCATTTTAACGGTTCATAGATTGCGTAATATTTTTCAGAATGCTGTGCAATTTGGTACACATAATTGGAACATGTCATATTCCAAGTGTGCAAAATTGTGTACGTATAAATAAACGACCGATAAAATGGTTTGGCGACGTGACAAGGCAAAAAGCTCAAAACACAGCACAACGAGCCTTCAATAAACGTTGCGAGAACACCAGACCCAAGGGCCGACCACGAAAAAGATGGATTGACGGAATATTAGAAACACTAGGAAACATAACAGCAGTAGAGACGAACAGAAGAGTAAAATCGTACAAATCATATCTCCCCTCGACTATGAAAGGCAAATGAGGAAAGAAAGAAGAAGAAGATAATGAAAGTGTTATGCTACAAGATTGTGATTGTACATTGACGAGGTTTTCTTGTGTAATATTCTCTTGTTAATGTTGTGTATGCCATTGCCTACATTTCAACCCAAGACTGAACATAGAACAAAAACGCGATCCTTCCTCTTTTAGCTTTACGGTTGTCAACAAGGAAGATACAAAGTTGTGGTTCTTGTTCCTCTGACTGCCTCGGTTATTGACACGTGATGGTGATGTAAAGTTTCTCTGATGTTGCAACTCTAACGTAGTCGGGACCTGTCTCAGAGCCATTCTCCTGGTTTATACATGTCTTGTAGGATATAGAAACGTGTGGCTAAGTTGTTAGTGCTCTCGCTTTCTGACCAAACGGTTCCATGTACAATTTCCAGAATAGGCGGAATTTTTAAAATAAACGACATGTCTCCAGGGTTCACACAACCTTTAAAATGTGTACCAGAGATTGTGCTGAGGAAGCAGAAGCGGCTTGACGTGATACTGACCATGATCATCAACGAGTGCAATCTCAGCTACGAAGGTTGGCTACCATGAAGCGCCATTTGTATTGTCTCTTGCTCTGATAATGCAGGTTGTCATAGACTGATTTGTCTACCTTTTGATGCTATTCGTCCAGGTTAGTCTTGGTCTGCCTCTGACTCATTTACCTTGTATTTTCCCTTCCAATATTACTTTTATTAAGCTGATGTGTCTTTTAACGTGCCCCAAAAATTTAATTTGTCTTGTTTGAATTGTGTTTAGTAGTTCTCTTATCATTTTTAGTTGTTTTAAGACTCCATCGTTTGTTTTCATTTCTTTCCATCCAATTCTACCTACTCTTCAATACATTAACATTTCAAAGGCTTCAATTTTCTGTTCTGTTTTCTTGTCTAATGTCCATGTTTCTACACCATACTGGGATATTGAGAAGATGTAACATTTTGCTACTCTTAGTTTTAAACCTGGTGTTGTTTATTTTGATGTTAGTATATTTTTCATGACATTAAAATTACTTTTTGCCATACTTATAATATATAAATAAGCGACAGATAAAATAATTTGGCGACGTGACAAGGCAGAAAGCTCAAAACACAACACAACGAGCCTTCAATAAACGTTGCGAGAACACCAGACCCAAGGGCCGACCACGAAAAAGTTGGATTGACTGATTATTAGAAACACTAAGAAACATAACAGCAGTAGAGACAAACAAAAGAGCGGAAGCCTGCAAATTATATCTCCCCTCAACGCTGAAAGGCAAATGAGGAAAGAAAGAAGAAAAAGGTGATGAAAGTGTTATGCTACAAGATTGTGATTGTACATTGACGAGGTTTTCTTGTGTAATATTCTCTTGTTAATGGTGTGTATGCCGTTGCCTACATTTCAACTCAAGACTGAACATAGAGCAAAAACGCGAATCTTTTTCATTTACCTTGTATTTTCCCCTCCAATATTACTTTTAGTAGGCTGCTGTGTCTTTTAACATGGCCCAAAAATCGCATTTGTCTTGTTTGAATAGTGCTTAGTAGTTCTATCTTCACTTTTAGTTGCTTTAAGAAACCATCGGTTGTTTTCTTTTCTTTCCATCCAATTCTGCCTATTCTACTACATATCCACATTTCAAAGGATTCAAATCTCTGTTCTGTTTTCTTGTCTAATGTCCATGTTTCTGCACCATATAGGAATGCTGAGAAGATATAATATTTTTGCTATTCTAACTTTTAGCTCTGGTTTATTAGTTTTGATGTTAGTATATTTTTCATGGCATTAAAATTACTTTTTGCCATTCGTATTCTTTTGTTTATTTCAGTTTTATATTTTCCATCACTGGTTATTGTATGTCCAAGGTAGTTGTAGCTCTGAACTGTCTCTAGGCCTATTCTTTCCATTTTGATACTGACCATATCACCCAAAAATGTGCCGTGGGAATGGAAATGTGTTATCCGTAACGCCATATCTCCTATACGTCCAGGAAGACATGGCAAGACCTATACATTACTTTTCTACATATATATTATGGTAATGCTAAATATTATCTCCATTTGGACAAAATAGTGTATATGCCTCTTTGTATGCAATTGTGCCTCTTTGTATTTAATTGTGCCTCTTTGTATTTAATTGTGCCTCTTTGTGTGTCACTGTGCCTCTCTGTATGTAATTGTGCCTCTTTGTATGTAGTTGTGCCTCTTTGTATGTAATTGTACCTCTCTGTATTTAATTATACCTCTCTGTATTTAATTGTACCTCTATATGTAACTGTGCCTCTTTGTACAGTATTGTGCCTCTTTGTACAGTATTGTGCCTCTTTGTATGTATTGTGCCTCTTTGTATGTAATTGTGCCTCTATATGTAACTGTGCCTCTTTGTACAGTATTATGCCTCTTTGTATGTAACTGTGCCTCTTTGTATGTAACTGTGCCTCTTTGCACGTAATTGTGCCTCTTTGTACGTAATTGTGCCTCTTTGTACGTAATTGTGCCTCTTTGTACGTAACTGTGCCTCTTTGTATGTAATTGTGCCTCTTTGTACGCAACTGTGCCTCTTTGTATGTAACTGCGCCTCTTTGTACAATATTGTGCCTCTTTGTATGTATTGTGCCTCTTTGTATGTAAGTGTGTCTCTTTGTATGTAATTCTATTTTAGTTCTGAGCCAATTCTTTCTCTTATAACCTCGTATCTGGTCGTGTGTGTGTGCGTGTGTGCGTGCGGGCGCGCGTATGTGCGTGCGTGCGTGTTTTGGTCACTCCTATACTTTTCTCAAACATCTCATCTCCGTCATCATTAAATTTCTATCCTGCCTTGTGAATAGCCATGCTTAGCACTGGTAACACAGGTTAGGGGTAAATATGCTTCGTAGAGAATGTTTCTTTGTGCTGATTGGCACCGTTTTGTGTTGCAGGAGGGAACCGACCGTCGTTTTACTTACACCTGTGAATGTTAATTTATATTACCCATTTTGGAAACTTCTGAGAAACTCGATTATCCGGACTAATTGTGATTAAGTGTTGTACGGATAATCAATTACGTTGGACGTGTAATAAAGTAATCAAATTGTTTATATGAATACAAACACCTTTACTGAAAACGTAGTGTCAGTGCTAGTAAACGGTCCACTTTCTAATGTAAATAGTGAAAACCGTAAATAGAAATCATTAGGAGCTCCCACATTCAACATCAAGACTTGGTTTAAATGAGATTAAGTTTGAATTGACACTTGACTGAGTTATAACGTACGAGAAGGGTAGCCGGAAGTGTATGGGAAGTTCGGATAATCCAATTCTTACTGTACTTAATAAAGCTGGATAACTTTCTCCAATTCAGCATTCTTTGAATGCGTACCTGCATAACAGGTGAGACAGAGTCTATCTAGTGACCTTACGAGCAGTAGCCGGCCCATAGGGCGTGGACCAAGATACCCCTTTTCTTATATAAATTTTTATTCCATCAGTTTTCAACTCTTTTAAAGATATTTTATCAAATCTCGTCATTTGTGTGTGTTCTGTGCAAGCAGCTCTATCTAATTGAGGGAGCCGATTCCTGCTGCTCTTGCCTCTCTCATCAATGTTCTCAGTGTCTCTCTGGGTCTTCCTGTTTTCCTCTTACCTGCTGTTTCCGACATGAGACAGAGTACAAGCTGGATAATTTCAAAAGGAAACAAAGTCCTACTGCGTCAAGGCGTCCAACAGGGAGGGGTAATGTCCCGGACACTTTTACTAGTCTACATCAACTGCCTATTTTCGTGAACTACTACATGACATCAAAGTGACAATGTTTGCAGTTGACCTAGTAATATCGTGCACAGACGAGTCTGCAACAGTGGCTTCACAATTATTGCCAAGAGCTATGAATGCAGTGAACTCATGTGCAAACAGATGGTGTAAAAAGTGAAGAGCCCTGTCACGCCAAGTGACGCTTAGGGAATATGGTGTTAGTGACCATACTTTTTACAGACTTTCAGCACATGCTTTTCGAGTTAATGTGGTCAGTATTACGTCCGTGCCGCTTTACTTTCCCAGGAAAAATTCCGGTACCCATTTAAGGCTGGATGAACCCGGAAGCCGTCGATCAGGATCGAACCCGATCTCTTGTCCTTTGTAGTCCAGTTCACTAACCACTGAGGTTTAGGGCTCCCTTGAAACAGATTGTGTACATCCGTACAAAATTCAAGATTGACACCACAGTCAAATGTACATGTGGACAGGCGCCCGAGACCACTGAACACATACATACCTCAAGGCTGCATTCAGTATAGTACAGTGGTGAAAATTCAGTGGCCCATAGATACAACACTAAAGGCAAAAATATATGTGCTGCTGCAGGAATTTAAAAAAAAAAAACATAAGTTTGATTATTTTATAAGATAAAATAAGATAAGTTAGATAAGATAAGATATATAAATAGGTAATTAGGTAAGTAAGTAGGTAGGTAGGCTGGCAGGTAGACAGATAAGAAAGACAAACAGACAGACAGACAGATAGATAGCATACTTTATTTCAAGAGTTAAATTTGTATTTCTATTGTCCGTTCCAGTTACACTGCATGGCTTATTTTCAACAGAAAGCACAGATGGATAGACACAACAAGTGAAACTATACAATAGGGAGTGTAGCACATTGTTGTATGATGTTGGTTGTGTTGGTTATCAATGATATGAGAACATTGTGTTGTATTTGTAATAGATCGACACATGAATGGGAACATGAGAAGTCGGGCGTTATAATTTCTCTTTACATTGTTAATCATTTTAACTATAACTTATCATGTTGTTCAATTCTCTTTTTTTTCTTTCTCTGGCTACTACTCGCACTATCAATCTCTCACTCTCTCTCTCTCTCTCTCGCCCTATCACTTCCTTTCTCTCTGTTACGTTTGTTTCTTATCCTCTTATGAATAAAATTACTGTGGTTGAGTGCGTTTACTACAGACCGTATAAGTGGGTCTCGGTTCAAATCTTGGGCCCAGTGAATTTGTCTTTTAATCAATGCGGCTCTGGTGTTATCTTAGATGTGAAAGTTAGTACTTTTCTTGGAAATTTGAGCGGTCTGGCGTAATATTTACCACATTATCCATGTCTCTGGTCATTGAAATAAATTGACCCAAGAAAATAATATTTGAAATACTACAACAATATTTGACATAGTAAATAAAAGTAAAGTACCACCGTCACGCCAAGTGGCGTATAGGGAAATATGGTGTTGGTGACCCTATATTTTACAGACCTTCAGCACATGATTTTTGGGGTGCCTCGGTAGCCTAGTTGGGAAATCCACCTGACTAGACTACCGACGTTCGGACAACCCGTGTTCGATTCCCGCTGGGAGCAGTGTGAATTGTACTCGTGGTTGGAAACAAACAAAAAAATACCCCCACGGTCGACCCAGCCGTTGGCAGAAATGGGTACCAGGGTATTATCCTGGGAAGGTGAGGAATGTCGCTTCGCATCTGAGTTTCGATGCTTGAGGTTACACTATACAGAAATATCCGAACATTTCTGGATAGGCGGCCGAGCACATATGGGTGGAAACTCGCGTGCTAAGACGCCGGTTCAAGTCTCGTACTTTACCTTTACCTTTACCTTTTGGGGTAATGTGGTCGGTATTACGCCCGTGCTGCTTTACTTTCACAGAAAAAAATCCGGTACCCATTTAAGGCTGGGTGAACCCGGAAGCCGTCGGTTGGGATCGAACCCTACCCTTTGTCCTTTGTAGTCTAGTTCACTAACCACAGAGCTATCGCGGCCCCCAATATTTGACATACTACAACAATATTTGACCAACCGGCATATTATCGGACCCACGAGTACAATATTTGACCAACCGGCATTTTATCGGACCCACGAGTACAATATTTGACCAACCGGCATATTATCGGACCCACGAGTACAATATTTGACCAACCGGCATTTTATCGGATCCACGAGTACAATATTTGACCAACCGGCATTTTATCGGACCCACGAGTACAAAATTTTGACCTACCAGCATTTTATCGGACCCACAAGTACAATATTTGACCAACCGGCATTTTATCGGATCCACGAGTACAATATTTTACCAACCGGCACATTATCGGACCTACGATTTCAATATTTGACCAACCGGCACATTATCGGACCCACGAGTACAATATTTGACCCACTACAATAATACAAGAACAACTACAATAATGTTTGACCTCTTACAACAATATTGAACTCATTACAATAATATATGACCCACTACAACAATATTTGACCCACTACAACAATATTTGACCCACTGCAATAATACATGAACAACTACAATAATGTTTGACCTCTTACAACAATATTGAACTTATTACAATAATATATATGATCCACTACAACAATATTTGACCCAATTCCATAATATATGACCCACTACACACTATTTGATCGACTAGAACAATATTCCTTTCTTCTTCTTCTACCTTTTAGCTCCCAGTGGAGCATAGGTCTTCAACAAACACTTTCCAAGTCGTTCTGTTTTTTGCAATTCTTTTAAGATCATTCCATGCCTTCCCCATCATCTTCATCTCTGCTTCGATCTGTCTTCTCCAAGAATTCCTTGGTCTTCCTCTTTGTCTTTTCCCCTGGGGATTCCAAAAAAAGGGCCTGTTGTGTAATACTCTCAGTTGGCTTCCGTAGTGTATGTCCTATCCATCGCCATCGTCTTCGCTGTATCTCTTTATCCACTGGTATTTGATCGGTACATTTTCATAATTCCACGTTAGTGACTTTGTCCTGCCCTTTCCATCCCTTTATTCTGCGCAAGCATCCATTAATGAAAGGCTGTACCTTCGTGATTGTCAATTTTGTTATTATCCATGTTTCACAGCCATATAATAGGACCGACTTAACATTTGAGTTGAAAATTTGTATTTTTGTATTTAGCCTAATTTCTTTAATATTCCTTTACCCGTAGTGAAAATCTGACTTTTACATTGTTTCTCTAATAAAATCAACATCTCATTCACATGTTTGTGCAGATACTTACAAACATCCTCAATCACATCAGCTACAATAGCCGGTTGTGTATTTGCTACTAGAAATGATCCTTCTATTACCTGTATCCTTTATGAGTCACCGTTTTTAAGCGTTATTGCAATTGATAAAGTGTGTCCCGCCCGATTATATTAAACGGCTGCTATCAGTCAAACCTACAGCCGCATCATGTTGATTTCCACAGCTGGCACAACTGTAACAAGTAAATACAAATATTCACATACTTGGGAAGAGAGATAGCAGCAAATGGAAAAATAGAAACATAAATTGAAAACAAGTGTAATGCACAGTTGAGATAAGCACACATATAATATATAACATAGGGAGACGCGAAAGCTCAGTGTTCAGTGAACTGGACTACAAGGACTAGATGTCGGGTTTGATCCTTATCGACGGCTTCCAGGTTCACCCAGCCTTAAATGGGTACATACTTTTTTTTTCTGGGAAAGTAAATCGGCACGGGCGTAATACCGACCACATTATCCCAGAAATCGTTTGTCGAAGGTCTATACAATTTATGGTCACTAACACCATATTCCCTATACGCCACTTGGCGTGACGGGGCTCTTTACATTCTTTTTTTTTTTTTTTATTATAAAGCATTTTATAGAATATTTTAAAAAAAGTAAAGAGCTCCGTCACACATTGTGTGAGACAAACCACGTGAGACAAACCATAATGTGTGAGACAAACCACGTGAGACAAACCATAATGTGTGAGACAAGCCACGTGAAGCAAACCACATTGTGTGAGACAAGCCATAATGTGTGAGACAAGGCACGTGAAGCAAACCACATTGTGTGAGACAAACCACGTGAAGCAAACCACATTGTGTGAGACAAGCCACGTGAGACAAGCCATAATGTGTGAGACAAGCCACGTGAAGCAAACCACATTGTGTGAGACAAGCCACGTGAGACAAGCCATAATGTGTGAGACAACCCACGTGAGACAAACCATAATGAGTGAGACAAGCCACGTGAGACAAACCATAATGTGTGAGACAAGCCACGTGAGACAAGCCATAATGTGTGAGACAACCCACGTGAGACAAACCACAAAGCATTCCATTTATCTTCGCCAACAAATGACAACAGATGGTAAGGAAAGAGACAAAACATTGAGTGATTTGGACAAAAAAGCGTTCTTCTTAGCGTTCAGCCACTACGTGGGTGTATCGTGTATCTGGTTTACAGCAAAGCCGAGATATCTGCGCCTTTCGACCCGAAATATCCGTGTTCAGCAGTGGTATTTCTGCATATTAATATTTATCCAAACGGTGTCCTTCTTGACCTACTGTTTACGGCTTGTAAAGGTCAGGGTCCTTTAACGTGCGCAAGTGCACACTGGATCTCCTCTTTTTCGCCGTTACCCGAGCAGGCTAGACATCGGATCTAACTAGCCAGAAAGAAGGAAAGGATAATGCCACAAAGATGGCACATGTTCGAAGTAAAAATCGTCCACCTCATGTGGGCAGGATCCGAACGCTCGACCTTCCCTTCTAGAGGCTGACGTCTTACCTATAGAACACCCAGTACCCCTCATTCTTTATATTGATAATTGTTATGAAAATGTGTATTTTCTTAGCTTCGTTAAGTCTGGCATTAATGATATTTTAGTGGTTTCTTGCTAATGGAAATACACACTTCAAACACTGAGACATCTGATACGTTACGATACGAGATATTCACACACATATTATTATGTAAAATGGGGGCCTCAGTAGCCGAGTTGGGAAAACCATCCGACTGGACTACCAACGTTCGGACAACCCGTGTTCGATTCCCGCTGGGAGCAGTGTGAATTGTACTCGTGGTTGGAAAAAAAAATACCCCCACGGTCGACCCAGTCGTTGGAGAAATGGGTACCAGGGTAGTACCCTTGGGAAGGTAAACAATGTTGCTTCGCATCTGAGTTTCGATGCTTGAGGCGACACTATCCAGAAATCTCCGAACATTTCTGGATAGGCGGCCGAACACATATGGGTGTAAACACGCGTGCTAAGACGCCGGTTCAAGTCTCTCGTTCTTTACCTTTACCTTTATGTAAAATAACCATGCAATTGTATCTGGCGGATAAATTATTAGAGAGACGAGAAAAACTACTACGTTTCGGCAGAAGACTTCATCAGGTTCAAATAAACAAAATAAAAAAAGATCAATACCATAGGCATTACCTTTCTAAAATAAACAATGAAAGATGAACACAAAAACCAAACACTGATCAGAAAAATGGCGAAAGGAAACAGTGGCCAGGATTTACGTAGATGCTGGTATTTGCCTATCGTGTTGATCTTTGTATTTTTTTTTGGTTCTGGACCCTGATGAAGACTTTTCCGAAAACATCATTGTTTATCTCGTCTATCTACTAATTTAACTACTATAGCTCGTTTCAAAACATTTGCCCAACTTCAAAACGCTATTACTCTCTAACCGTTTGTTAAATACTTTTGAAATTTTCCAAATGTTATTAGAATGCAAAAGACCCTTTAAATCTATATTTAACAAATATCTTGCAGCTGCAGTTTTCTTAAAGCGGCGATATTTCTTTGATGTTTGTCAAAATTGTAAATTGTGAAGCCCTAAAGAATAGAAATTACCGTAGTTGCTGGTCTACGATTAATTTTCACTAGGTAAAGGCGTGGCCGTAATGGGGAAATAACTGGATAAAACAAAACACCAGGATAATTATTGTCTGCTCAGTTCGAGGACGGACGATAATATCAAGGTATACCTGTATGTCCAATTTTCATAGTTGTGTGGTCCTGAAAAGGACCGTTTGTTGAAATAATTTAAGGTAATATAGGGGCCAACATTGTGGGGGCTATATACTTTCATTCTGAATCAGACGAGTCTAAAAGATTAATAACTGTTTGGGGTTGAACATTCCACAAACCATCATTTTTCCAATATTTCTCTTCCTGTTTTAAGACGTGGTCTTCACATTTAGCCCAATAATCTTTGTCTATATTTAATAAAGCGAGATTAGCAAGAGTCTTTACATCGCATATTTTGAATGTTGTATTTTCATCTGCCACTTGTCCTTTTAATTTTGCCCACATTAGTTCTATTGGATTTAAATGAGCATGGTAAGGTGGCAGCCTCAAACTTACATGACCGTGCTCTTGGATAATCTTATCTATTTGAAAAATCTTTGTCCTCTGTTTTTGCTTTACTAGAGATAATAATTCAGGTTTTAAGTACATGTTATTAAATTGTATGTGCTCCTTTGTGAGCCATATCTTAATAGCATCTTTTGTACTGGATGACGTCGGGACTTTATCTTCAAGTGCAACAATGTTGTGGTACGCTGCATTGTCCATTATTAGGCAAGATGGTCGATCTAGTGATGGGAGAACAGAATTTTCAATCCAATGTCTAAATATGTGACCATTCTTCTCAGAGTGATAATCCCGATTGTCTATGGATTTTGAAAGAAAAATGAGCTCTGCATTCTGTATTAGTCCATGTTGTCGACTACCTACATGAGCAATTATCAAGCGCTGTCCTTTGCTGCTAGGTATTAATCTCTTAATCTTTCCATCTGATGACTGCCATTCCCTTTGGTTAGTGTGGTGAGCATTGATCCATGTTTCATCCAAGTACACAATATCATAACCTTGCTTGCGCACCTCTTTAACTTCACGTAAGTACTTGCTTCTCATGACTACTATATGTGGCTCCTCACAGATGATGTTTCGTCCATTGGAATACTTTCTGAATGTAAAGCCTGCAGCTCTCACATTCCTCCATAATGTAGACTTTGATATTTTAATACTGTTGTTGTTTTTCAGCGATACTTTTAATTTTCTTATTGTAACAGTTTCATTCATACCCAACATTTTGCGAATTTCACTTCTAATAAGTTCACTGTCGAAATTATCCAACAATTTTGCTCTTCCTTGTGATTTTGTATATTTGGAACATTGACGGTCACGTGCTTGAATCCAACGATTAAATGACCGTTTAGATAAATCCAAAATGTGTCTTGTCCTATTCTCAGGGTTTTCTAAAGAATGAAATAATCTTCCTCGTTTAGCCTCTTTGCAAAAATAGTCATACATTTTTATTGCGATGTTTTGTAAACTGCAGAATTTCATTTTAAGACTCATGATAAATGTTAGCGTTCCACGTCTACACCTATGAATGAACGGAAATGGAACACACAATGCCTCGTGTTTTCTACAAGTGTCTAATTGTGTCAGACAACTCACGTTTAAAGCGTGAAAAATTGTAAATTGGACCGTGTTTGGATTTGTAATCGCTATTTTTAACTTAAATACCGTAAACACTAAGTTTTGACTACATCAATGGGTCGTTATAAATTTATATAAATCAAATAAGCAATAATAATAACCAAATGTTTGTTTTTAATGAAATTAATTCCCTGTTGGGTTCTACTCATTATAACTTTACATGCAAATTTTGAAAAAATTACAAAAAGCGGTTTAAAAGATATTGATTTTAAAAGGTGGGCACGACTTATGAAACAAGCTATAGATACATTTTCCTGTTTATTTGACATGTTCTCTGCAGCGTTACTCGCGGCCGTGTATTAAAATAGTACAACTATGCCCATTCTATTATTGTGTAGCTACTTCTGTTCAGTTGAATGTACCACAGACGAAACGTTAATCAAATTTTCAGAACGAACACAAGCAAGGTATTTAACAAAAATGACACACATATGTTCCATATATATATATATATATATATATATATATTTATATCATCATCATCACTAACTGCGTAGGAGACCATGTCACCCCACAACTTTCGGTCTCGACAGTTATTTATCATTTATGTTGTTGATCTTCTGCCAAGCAATTCTCTTAAGCTGTCTGGTATCTTTTCTCCTTGCTTCCCACTATCTCTTCGTCCTTCAATTTTTTTTGTACAGTTGTGATAATATATTACCAGTTGTTCCCTTATCAATACATACCCACAAAATGATGGTTATTTCTCCCTAATATTGGATATTAGCTCTCTTGTTGCGTTGGCCTCTTTCAGAACGCTTTAACTACTCTTCTTAGCTGATCATGGTATTCTAAACATTCTTCTGTAAAACCACATTTCTACAGCCTCCAGTGATTTTCTTGTCTGTTGTCGTATTGTCTATGATTCGCATCCATATGTTAAGACTGGCACTACGTAACATTTAAGAACTTTTTCTTGTTTCTATTGTCAAAATAAGATTGTACAATTTATACAATATAAAAAGTCGACCTGGTTTAAACAATGCACGCTCCCTACAAAAACAATGATTATGGAGAAGAGTGTGTCTATTAATTCAAAGCAGAAACAAAATGTCTTTCCCATTCGGTAATAAAGAATAACAGCAAAATGGTTTGACTATGTAATAAGACAGAAAGATAAAAAAAAAACACACAATGAGCTTTCAACCAGCAAACGTTAGCAGAACAAGAGACCCAAATGTCTGCAACGAATATGTTGGGTTGACGGAATAAAAGGGTCAAAGCAAAAGAAATGCACATAAATGCGAAGCTGCAGTAAAGCTAATTGTAAGGATGAATGAAAAAAAAATATATAGAAAAAAAGAGATAAAAAAACGGTATTGTTAAAGCTTTACGTAATATATGGACGACACAAATTAGATCAACGTTTCGGCTTAATTTTCGGCCTTCAGCAGGAACAAATATACAATTCACACACATACATATGTAATTTTAAAAAACAATAATAATAATACATAAATAATAATTTCGAATTAGAATGAGAAATACAAATAAAAATAAAATGTCTTCCTGACGGAATAGACACAACTTGAAACATAACAGTAGGATCAATTAACTGAAGGGGGAAAAGACGCAATCTATATCTCCTCTCGACGCCGAAAGTAAAATTTGAAAGGACAGAAGAAGAAGATTTTTATTCTATTTGTTAATGAAAAGACCCACATAAATACACAATGAATACACAAAAACACACAAACTCCGCAGAAAAGTAAATAAATTAAAATAATATAAGTAAAGCTTGATTCAAATGACTTAACAGCCACACTGATTTATGTAATTTGTATATATGTACCCAAACAAATCACAGGTAATGAGGTTAAGAACAAACTTACAGTAATTTACCTTTGCAAAAAATAAGCCCAAAAGAAAAATTGCACAGGGACATTAATATTAAACTCAAATACATTGTTATTTGCCAATTATGTAAACAATAAAGAAAAATGAGACATCAAATTGCCAAGGTATGTTATCTTTTAATCTACTTAAAGTAACTGTGAGCATTTACTGCAAAAATGATGTTCTATGAATAAGACGAGCAAATAAAATGCAACTATTGCAAGTTTAAATATTCTGTACACACACATATAAGCATACATTTGCATACTCATATATTTATATACATATAAATACAGAGAGAGAGAGAGAGTGAGTTAAAGAGAAAACATGAGTGTGTATGTGTGTGCAAATATATATCGAATGTCACACACATAGAGAGACAGAGAGAGAGAGAGAGAGAGAGAGAGAGAGAGAGAGAGGAAGAGACCAACTGAAAGTGAGATCAATACAGAAAAAGGATGAAGGATGAAAAAAAGAGCAAATGTAAATACAAGAACGCATGTAAATTATATTACTTATGTTTCATCCATTGTTCCTGTTAACAATTTCTTGTCCATTAAGCAACTACTTTCAGTACTGACTCCGTCATACACGTATGTTTGTATAGATATGTTTGTATATATATGTTTGTATATATATATATATATATATATATATATATATATATATATATATATATATATGTTTGTGTATATATATATATATATATATATATATATATATATATATATATATATATATATATATATATATATATATATATATATATATATATATATCGGTTTATTTGTATACTTACGTATTCTTTGTCACAGACTTGGCGACAAGCTATTCACATAAAGAAACAGTATCCATCAGAATATGAATATTAATTCTGAAATAAACTCGTCGAAGCCCTAACACTCGATAATCCGGTAACAATTTCTTGCATTTAACAGACAAATCTTCCTAATGCACTTGCCCATTTAAACCACGTTCTACTCCTTGTTCATTACGCAATTCTCTCCCCTGAACGACGAGGGAGTTAATTTTTCCCCCGGAGACATCAACGTTTGGCCACAGCGTGGTTGATGCTTTCCCTTTATTTGAACCCTAATAAATCTCACGCAGTTGGCGTTGGCGTTGCTCGTCTTCCAGTCACTAATCCTTGCGCTTACACTGGAACCAGGCAGGTTCAAAGAAGGGGAAACAACCAGACATCACCAACGTTCTCTAGGGACTCCAGAAAGTACAACTTCAGAAAATTGCTTGTATCAAAATCCTGTTCCCTAAAAATAATACTAAAAAAAAAAGTTGAGGACTTACTCGAAGTAATTCAAAACATTGGTAGCTATGGTATGTTCTATTGAGAAGCTGTAGAGATCTTAAATGAATCAGGGAAACACGCAAGGATTTTTAGCTTCAGGTTCTGTTCTTTTGAGAGATAACCCAGTCTTGAATGGAAGAGGTCAGCTGTCACATGAGGGCTTGTTCTAGCCATGGGAAAGCTTTTTTATGCGTTCATGTCAAGGAATTTCGTCTTCGGCTACTTATTTCCGGATGAGTAGCTTAACTTTTCTTTTCATTGTTTCTTTGTCGTTAGTTTTGGTAGGGGATTCGTCATCTGATACAAGTTAGATGAACTGTAATCAAGTATGGATCTTTTACAATCATCATCATCATGTGGCTTTCTAGTTGGCGTAGACGATCATGTCCTTCCACAATCTTCCATCCACAGTGCATCGTATCAATTCTGTTGTTGGCTGTGTTCCATGCCACGACACCAAGCTATCTAGTATCTTCTCTCTTTGTCGTCCGCGATCACCCTTTTCCCGTGTTTTGCCAGTTTTGATCAAGTATTCAACCTTTCCTCTTTTCATGATGTGCTCGAAAATTGTTGATTGTTTCTTTCTAATGTTTTTTTAAGAGCTTCCTTTTTGTGTAGGCCTCTTTGAGAATATCCCCATTGGTCTTGTCCAGGGAACTTTCAACATTCTTCTTGAGGAAACTCATCTCTGTGGCCTCTAATCGTTTATTCATTTGAATGACTGCTGTTCATAATGTCTTTGAAAACAGTTTTCGAAAATAAAGACAGAGCAATCATATCGCCTGGGGACTGTGCATAGGGCAACCACTTTTACTAAACAACAACCAAACATGTCCATTGCTCTCTCTCTCTCTCTCTCACTCTCTCTCCCTCTCTCTATCTCTCACAGATACAAAATTTATTTCCTTCCATAACCGAATGAGAGGTATACAATTTTTAGCAGTTGGATAGACTAGAGGTTGTGTATGGAAGCCAAATGTTCTGCACAGAAGGAGAACTAATCGTGTTTACGAAAATTTAAAATGAGCTGTTTTATCTCCACATCCATATCCGCTTTCTACTTCATTTACAAACAGAAAAGAGAATGGCCGCCACTCCTTGTGACGTCACGTATAGCAACAACAAAAGAGTGTTCACTTCAACGATCAACGATCACCCATCATGAAGTGCTCCATGCCTGTTTGCTCCATCTGCCTCAATGTTACTGTACACATGTCCTATTTGTTAATCGGTTTAAAAGATGCTGATTTTGAATTTAAATGTTAAGTAATGTTTGTTGTTTTAGGTTCATCAACACCGTACACCGAATGAATCTCCGACAAAATATAGAGAATATCCTAGGAGAACCCTGACCAAAGTGAACGAACTCCATAGCACAGACCAGGATCCACCATTGTGTGTGGATTTTTCAGCTGACAATTTTGTCCAAGCAGCGAACATTTTTATAGCCTACTCTTTAAGATTTTTAATTGCCAAAGGCTCTTTAACGTGCGCAAGTTCACATGGAACATCCTATTTTGCATCGATGTTATCAGAAAGGGTTAAACATCGGAGTGGGGGTGGGGGGGGGGGGGAATCTCACTACTCAAAGACCGGGGAAGACTAATGCCACGATTAAACCACGTGATTCAATTGTCTGTATCTACATAAATAAATAGTCCCACTGGTGGAATAATACGATTAGACCACCAAGGTCTTCGTGAGTGAATCGTATGCAATGTGTTACGGTATCATTTTACTGCTGAAGTATATTGATATTGAATTGTAAACTTGGAAAAAGTCCTGTCGCCAGTGAAGTGTCTTAACATTGAAATGTCCCAACAGTGAAGTATTCTTACAGTGAAGTGTCCTAACAGTGAAGTGTCCTTACAGTGAAGTGTCCTAACAGTGAAGTGTCCTAACAGTGGTGAAGTATCCTTACAGTGAAGTGTCCTAACAGTGAAGTGTCGTGTCCTAAAAGTGAAGTGTCCTAACAGTGAAGTGTCCTAATATTGACGTGTTCTAACAGTGACGTGTCCTAACAGTGATGTGTCCTAACAGTGACGTGTCCTAACAGTGAAGTTTCCTAGCAGTGAAGTGTCCTAACAGTGACGTGTCCTAACAGTGATGTGTCCTAAAAGTGAAGTGTCCTAACAGTGAAATTTCCTAACAGTGAAGTGTCCTAATATTGACGTGTCCTAACAGTGACGTGTCCAAACAGTGATGTATCCTAACAATGACGTGTCCTAGCAGTGAAGTTTCCTAGCAGTGAAGTGTCCTAACAGTGACGTGTCCTAGCAGTGACGTGAAAAAAATGGTGACCAATCTGACAATGGCTCTCAATCCTCTTATTATCCCTTCCTTCTCCACCTGCTACTTCATTCTTCTTCTCCCTTCTTCTTCTTCCTCCTTCTTTCTTCTTTTTCCATCTTTTTTATCTTTCTAATTTCTGCTTTTTCCTCCTCCTCTTACTTCTTCATCCTTTTCTTCCTCTTCTTCTTCTTCCTCTTCTACCTTTTTCCTCTTCTTTGTTTGTCCACTTCTTCCTTCTTTTTACCTTTTTCTTCTACCTCTTCCCCCTCTTCCTCTTCTCCTACTCACTTGCCTTTCAGCGTCGAGGGGAGATATACTTTGCTCTTCTGTTCGCCTCTCCTGCTGTTAAGTTTCCTAGTATTTCTAAAATTCTGTCAATCCATCTTTTTCATGGTCGGCCCTTGGGTCTGGTGTTCTCACAACATTTTTTTCAACTCTCATTGTATTGTATTTTTATAGTTCTGCCTTGTCACGGAGCCAACTCATTTGTCTGTTGTTTCTTTATATATTATTTAACGGGAGTTATTCCTAGCTTTGTTTCTGTTTTTCATTTTTGATATTATCTCTCAGGCTGTTCCCTGTCATTTGTCTGACATATTGAATCTCAGTAGAAGTTATTATTCTTTTTGATCTTGAATCTAGTGTCCAGGACTGGCATTGGTAGTACAACGTTGGGATGAAGATTGCTTCGTAGAGTGCCCGTTTTGCCTCTAGAGTTATTTCATTATTGGACAATAATGGTGACAGCTGTCCAATGATTTGACAAGCTTTGTTGCATCTTGAGTCTATTTCTGCTGTTTATGAATTGTCGTTTGCCACTAGACTTCCTAGGTATGTAAATTCCTCTCTATGTTTTAGTTCTCTGCTGCCTATAATGGCTCACTATCGGCCGGTTAACATTTCTTACGTGCTTCATTTTCATTATCGCACAATTTTAAATAAAACAAAAGAAATAGACAACAATCAAACATAAACACCTGCAACAGGAATGAGAGAAATTAGAATCTTTGGATTATGTATTTAAAATAAAATCATGTGTTTGTACAAACAATCTGTACTATGGCAACCAAGACCAATTCTACGTTTAAATAAAAAAAAAAAAAACTATACGTTAAACATGTGAATTCAAATTTGTATTAAAGAAATGTCTAAAATTTCTTATAATAATTATCATTATAGTGAAGGAAAGCAAAAATAAAGGACTCAGCCTTAATAGCAAAAACACAGAAGTAATGTTAACAACAAAGAATAAGGCATCACCACAATGTACAACAAAGACAAATGGAAAAATATTGAAACAGGTAAATGAATTTATATATCTAGGAACAGTGTTAACCTCAGATGGTAGATGTACAACAAAGGTGAGATGCAGAATGACTCAAGCAAAATCATATTTCCAAAAAATGAGGAAAATACTGTGCTATCTTTTTTTTGACAAGGAAAAGAAAAGAAAAAGAGTTCTTAAATGGTATGTACAAGCAGTCTTAACATGTGGATCCGAACATGGACAATAGGACACAAGACAAGAAAATCACTGGAGGCTGTAGATATGTAGATTTACAGAAGAGTGTTGAGAATACCATGGGCAGCTAAGAAGAGATGAAAACGTTCTGAAAGAGGCCAAAGCAAAATGGGAGATAAATTCCAATATTAAGAAGAAATAATCATCCGTTTGTGGATATGTAATGAGAAGGAAACAGCTGGAATATATTGTAACAAATGGGAAAATTGAGGGACGAAAAGATAGAGGATGCAAAGAGAAAAGATACCAGGCATCTTAAGAGAATGGTGTGGCAGATGGTCGACAACAGAAATGATAAACAAATGCCGATATCGAAAGTTGTGGAGAAACATGATCACCTACGCCAGCGGGCATGACACTTGATGATGATGAAACTTTTCAGATTTGAATGTTTCGATAAACATATTTTATAAATATTTCCTCGACTATGGTTGCCACCCTCGTGGAAATGACGTGGTAATGACGTGGTAATAAACCTAGTCAACTATAATTATGATTGCCCACTGGTAATGGCTCCAGATATGTAACATGAAGATATAATTCTGTGCAAAATAATTAACAGTGTTGGTCTCAATATAATTTTGAAAAGAAAAAAAAAAAAAAAAAAAAAAAAACAAGGAGTACATGCAGTTACATCTCCTGGATGCAGGTCTGTTCTTCAACATTACTTACCATTTACCTCCCCTCCTTAAAATGGGAATAAATTGAAATCTTCATCACAACGCGATTTTCAAGCGAGGCCTGGCATGAAACATGAATTACTAATGGACGGGCAAAAATTGAGTACCTCCGGCCTGTTCGGCGAGGTTCACCTGTGCACACGGCTGCCGGGGAAAAGGGATTAACACGCAAAATTCAGACCTAGTCTCTAGGGACTTCGTCAGAGTTCAAAGCTGGCGAACGAACAAAAAAAAAAAAAAAAAAAAAAAATCATCATCACTTTATTGATCACGTGTGTGTGTATATATATACATTCTTGCCTCCCTTATTCATTTTCAAAGACACGGTAATCTGAGTTTAACTATGTGGAAGCCATTAACATTAAAAGTGGTTTATCTGTTGCTTTACCCAGAAGCAGTAGGAGACAATGCCAGCTTTATAGCAATGACCGTGGAAAGACGAGATAGCAGACACTCCATCAACAAATACAAATCGTTCGTTTAATCTTCCCTTTCACAAGAGGTGAAGTATAGACGAGCTTCAAAGGCCGGTATGTCATATCACGCTTGTTTCTTTTTGTGAGATGGAGTGATAGTGTTTAGGTAAACTATATTGTAAATTAGAAGAAATTATTATGTGTTGTTATAATACATATATGTCATTGAGTTATTATTAGGTCATAATCATAGCACTCCGAACATGTCCGTAGGTGCTTACATCCCCTCCTCAGCAAGTCCCGCAGTGTCCAGCGACGACGGTTCCATATATATGTCATTATCATCAAGTACCGTGCTGCAAGTACCGTAGGTGATCATGTCTCTGCACAACTTTCTATATCTTGCTTACAGTATGACTGCCTGATGACGATCGGGTATCACCTGTAGCACATGATGTCCCCTACCGAACGAGGGTATTCCATTGCAATCCCCATTAACATTGTTGTCGTGAATTCTAATATTGTGGAGATTCATTATTGTGCACATAAATTAAGACAGTGATTTTCTGTTGCCTTCCATTGGTTTGTTTACGGTTGGTTCCGCTAGCTTTTGACTAAAAAGTCTCACCCACATGGTAGTGAGGTTTTTTTATTTCATGGTACCCTCCATTAGCCTTTTACTCTCACGAGCACACCTGCAAGGCAGCAGGGCATCATTGCAGGTAAGTTATACTGTATACAGTAGCAGTTAAAATGTACTCGACCTGACATATATAAACATATATATAAACAAAAAAGGGAACTGAGCGAGTGACATCGTGGAAAGTCGAGACAAAAATGATATTTCGACAAATCCATAAGACCTGACCATTTTTCTGATTCCGCCATTTTGAGATTAGTGCTTGCATTTCGTATTCGTTTTTGAATTAATATTTCTTTGTTTTGTACCTGATGTCGCCTTTTATCCAAACGTTGTAATTTATATCGTCACTAAGCAAATTTAGTTCTTCTACCTTTCAGATCCCTGTGGAGCATATGTCTTCAACAAACACTTTCCAAGTCGTTCTGTTTCTCGCCATTCTTTTAAGAACATTCTTTGTCTTCCCCATCATCTTCATCTCTGCTTCCATTTGTCTTTTCCAAGAATTTCTTGGTCTTCCTCTTTGTCTTTTCTTTCCCCTTGGGATTCTAAAAAAGAGCCTGTTGTGTAATACTCTCAGTTGGTTCCGCAGTCTGTGTCCTTATCCAGCGTCATCGTTTTCGCTGTATCTCTTTACCCACTGGTATTTGACTGGTAGATTTCCATAATTCTATGTTAGTGATTTTGTCCTGCCATTTCCATCCTTTTATTCTGCGTAAGCATCCATTAATGAAAGTCTGTATCTTCATGATTGTCAATTTTGTTGTTCTCCATGTTTCGCAGCCATATAATAGGACTGACTTAAATTTAGTTGCTTAATAAAATTGTATGTTTGCTTTCTATGTTTCTACTCGTGGCCCCGCATATTTAATATATTGTATATTTTATATTTGTGTATATCACCATATGTATGTATGTGTGTGATAAACACATGTATGTAGGTTATTTATGAGCTTTTCATGTATTAAAAAGTAAATTAACATACTTCTATTTCACTTCAAATTTATATTCTTCTAAAATCGAGTCCATCTGTCACTAATTTGTCTTTCCATTGAAATTCTTAAAGAACGATTTTACCCATAATGCTTGAGTAGTTTGTATTTTACAATATTGTATCATTAATTTAAATCAAATTTACTGTATTAATACGCGTTCGCATATTTTTCATTAAATGTAAAGCGCGGATCCATTAGAGTAAAGTTGATTATCAAACTATTAGTTCAGAAAACTCTAGTAAGTGGGAATGAGTGCTATGAAAGAGAATAATCAATTACGGGGAACATTTTCAAGTTCCGGTTGCTTAGTTGGGGTTTTGCGTAAAGGCAGGTCGGTCTCGTACAAAGTTTGTGATAGAAGAATACAGCACGAGAGAGGAGAACTGGGTGGTCTAGAGGTAAGACGTCAGTCTCTGGACAAGAAGGTTCCGTGTTCGAATTGCCCGACAGATGGTGGGCATTTCTCACTACGATTCCGTAGTTTTTTTTTCGTGGCTTTTCTCCCCCGTGGTCTCTTGGTTAATGAGATCAGATGCCTAGCCCTCTCGGATAACGACAATAAACAAAAAGTCCCGTGTGTACCCTGTGCACGTTAAAACCTTTGACAGTTGGAATTCAAAACAATTAAGCCCCAAAAATGACCGCCCACAGATGAATTTGTAGGAAATATGTACACAAAAATGTCATAAACTTTCGATGATAAAAAATTAGAGTACCTCTGAAGTCGGAGAATATCTGCCTGTATGGCGAGGGATACTTGAGCGTACGACTGCAGGCGTAAAAGAAAATGTAAAACGCGATATTATTGCAATAATTCATTCCCTCGGGACTTGCTAGAGATGTAAAGCTGAAGTACGAATGTAATGGAATTTAATACAAATGTAATTGACCACAATACCTTCTCAAATCCTTCTACCTCCTCTTTCTTTCTATTTATCTTCCGTGTTCAAGAGAAGATAAATATTGCTGTCATTTATTCTCAGTGTCCTTTTTTGCAATCGCCCCCTCAAGTCGTTTATCTGGTATTGTGTTTATCTATCTTTCCCGAAGACGTCTTCTTGGTCTATTGTTTTGTTGATAGCCCTCTAGAATTGCTTTTGTCATGTTACATGCCTAGAACATTGTTTTTCTTGTATATATTCTACAGCGTGGGTGATCCTTCTCAGATGTATTCTTATGCGTGGGTGTCTTGTTTCGTCGCATGAAAACTTTGTCTCCCAAGCTGATTTCCATCACCATACGCTTACGGTCTGATATTTAATTTGGGTGTTATTTATCTCATTGATTTTTCTAGAATCTAGATTTGAGCAAATGACAGAAGTTGGGGGAGGGAGGGGAGGGAAGGGGCTAGGTGGTAAGACAGTGGCTTTTGGTTCGAATTCCACCTCAGAGTATATTTTTTCACTTTAAATATGTGGTTTCTTCGTGGCTTTACCCTGCACCAGTCTATTAGCAGTTTTTTTTTGTATTTGCGTTCGCCAGCTTTGACCTCTGACGAAGTCCCTAGAGGGTAGGAACTGAATGTTGCGTGTTAATCCGTTTTTCCCTGGCAGCCTTGTGCACAGGGGTCCCTCGCCGCACAGGCAGATAACTCCGTCTTCGGAGGTTCAATGAGCAGTAAGATACGATGCCCTCTGAGGCAGCGGCAAAGAAACAAAATTAACAGGATGTTCCGTGTGCACGTTAAATAACGTTCGGCAGTTGGAAATCGAAACGATTCAAACAAAACGGCCGTTTCCCAAGCAAAATTTATAGGAAAAAAATCTACACAAAAACATCACAAACTCTCGACCATAGAACATGAAAGTACCTCTAAAGTTAGAGAATGTCTGCCTGTATGGCGAAGGACATGTGAGCATACGATTGACAGTGTAAACAAAAAAATTCGGAAAAAGTGATAGTCACGCAAAATCTAGTCCCTCGGACACCGGTGGACGGTTGGTTCAAAACCTGAGGCCAGGATGTAATGAGTGGTTGCATTATGTGTGTGACAAATACATAGACTACTAGTACGCACTTATATTATTATATACTTGCACAGAAAATACATATACTACTAGTACGCACTTACATTAGCACGATACTTGTACAGAAAATACATAGACTACTAGTACACACTTACATTAGCATGATACTTGTACAGAAAATACATAGACTACTAGTACACACTTACATTAGTCATTACCTGGACAGAAAATACTTGACTACTAGTACACACTTACATTAGTCTGTTACTTGTACAGAAAATGCATGTACTACTAGTACACACTTACATTAGTCTGTTACTTGTACAGAAAATGCTTGTACTACTAGTACACACTTACATTAGCATGACACTTGTACAGAAAATGCATGACTACTAGTACACACTTACATTAGTCTGTTACTTGTACAGAAAATGCTTGTACTACTAGTACACACTTACATTAGTCTGTTACTTGTACAGAAAATGCTTGTACTACTAGTACACACTTACATTAGTCTGTTACTTGTACAGAAAATGCTTGTACTACTAGTACACAATTACATTAGTCTGTTAACTTGTACAGAAAATGCATGTACTACTAGTACACACTTACATTAGTCTGTTACTTGTACAGAAAATGCTTGTACTACTAGTACACACTTACATTAGTCTGTTACTTGTACAGAAAATGCTTGTACTACTAGTACACAATTACATTAGTCTGTTAACTTGTACAGAAAATGCTGTACTACTAGTACACACTTACATTAGTCTGTTACTTGTACAGAAAATGCATGTACTACTAGACACACTTACATTAGTCTGTTACTTGTACAGAAAATGCTTGTACTACTAGTACACACTTACATTAGTCTGTTAACTTGTACATAAAATGCTGTACTACTAGTACACTTACATTAGTATGATACTTGTATAGAATATGCTGTACTACTAGTACACACTTACATTAGTCTGATACTTGTATAGAAAATGCTGTACTACTAGTACACACTTATATTAGTCTGATACTTGTATAGAAAATGCATGTACTACTAGTACACACTTACATTAGTATGTTACTTGTATAGAAAATGCATGTACTACTAGTACACACTTACATTAGTCTGTTACTTGTACAGAAAATGCTTGTACTACTAGTACACAATTACATTAGTCTGTTAACTTGTACATGAAAATGCTGTACTACTAGTACACACTTACATTAGTCTGTTACTTGTACAGAAAATGCATGTACTACTAGTACACACTTACATTAGTCTGTTACTTGTACAGAAAATGCATGCACTACTAGACACACTTACATTAGTCTGTTAACTTGTACAGAAAATGCTTGTACTACTAGTACACACTTACATTAGTCTGTTAACTTGTACAGAAAATGCATGTACTACTAGACACACTTACATTAGTCTGTTACTTGTACAGAAAATGCTTGTACTACTAGTACACACTTACATTAGTCTGATACTTGTACAGAAAATGCATGTACTACTAGTACACACTTACATTAGTCTGTTAACTTGTACAGAAAATGCATGTACTACTAGTACACACTTACATTAGTCTGATACTTGTATAGAAAATGCATGTACTACTAGTACACACTTACATTAGTCTGATACTTGTATAGAAAATGCATGTACTACTAGTACACACTTACATTAGTCTGTTACTTGTACAGAAAATGCTTGTACTACTAGTACACATTACATTAGTCTGATACTTGTACAGAAATGCATGTACTACTAGTACACACTTACATTAGTCTGTTACTTGTACAGAAAATGCATGTACTACTAGTACACACTTACATTAGTCTGATACTTGTACAGAAAATGCATGTACTACTAGTACACAATTACATTAGTCTGTTAACTTGTACAGAACATACACTTGTCGAGCCTTTTTCCATGCAGAAAAATTTACTCCACGTCGTTATCCCGCCAGACAAGCATTCGTATTGATTGTAGCACTTAGATTTAATTGTTCTTGCTGCTATATCATTCTTCTTTCGACGTCATTTTGTTGTGAAAACGGAATATCAAGATAGAGTATCATAATAGGGTATCAAGATAGAGTATCATAATAGAGTATCAAGATAGAGTATCATAATAGAGTTCATGTAAGTAGTCCTTTAGAATGAAAAAGAGCATCGGTTTATAAACATACTTGAAAGCATTGGTGCGATCATCATCATCATGTGCCATACCGGTTGGCGTAGGCGATTAATGTTCTTCCACAATCTTCTATCTACAGTGCATCGTATCAGTGCTGATATTGGCTGTTTTCCATGCCATGACAGGAAGCTATCTAGTATTGTCTTTCTTTGTCGTCCGTGATCTCTCTTTCCTTGTATTTTGCCAGTTGTAACCAAGTATTCCAACTTTCCTCTTCTCATGATGTGCCAAAAAAAATGTTGATTGTTTCTTTCTGATGTTTTTTTAGGAGCTTCCTTTTTGTGCTGGCCTTTTTAAGAATTTTCTCATTGGTCTTTTTAGCTGTCCAGGAAACTTTCAACATTCTTCTGAGAAATCTCATCTCTGTGGCTTCTAATCCGTCTTTTCATTTGTTTATCTACTATCCATGATTCGCTTCTATAGGTTATAATTGGTTCTATATAGCACCGATGAACTCTCGTTCTCAATTCTATTGTCATAGATTTGTTGCATAAGATATTTATCATTTTCTGAAATGCTATTCTGGCCTGAGCTATTCTGCATTTTATTTCTGTGGTGCGTCTTCCATCTGATGTTATTATTGTGCCCAAGTATTTGAAACGTTGGACATGTTTCAGATTTGTCCTATTTATGCTGCATGATGGTGATGATTGTTTCTTCGATGCTGGGATTGATGAAAACTCTGCATATATTCGATACTGGAAGCCAAACAGAAGAGAATGGATTTAAAGAAAGTAAAGTAGATTTTAATAGCAGACTAAGAGTCGTTTGTTGATGATATTTTAGTAGTTTAAGTAAATTTTCTTAATTCTGAAAGATGATTTGAGTATCATCTTCACGGTTAGCGAAAGCTATCATGCCCTTCCACAATCTTCCATCCACAATGCATCGTAAATTTTTGTTGTTGACTGTTTTCCATGCCATGACACCAAGATATATTGTATCTTCCCTCTTTATAGTTCACGATCACTCTTTCCCTGTATTTTGCCAGTTTTAATCAAGTATTAATGTGAATCATGGACAATAGGACAACAGACAAGAAAATCACTGGAATCGGTAGAAATGTGATTTACAGAAGAATGTTGAGAATACCCTGGACAGCTAAGAACAGTAATTAAAACGTTCTGAAAGAGGTCAAAGCAAATAGAGATCTAATTTCTATATTATGAAGAATTAATCATCATTTTTTGGCCATGTAATGAGAAGAGAACAAGTGGAATATATTGTAACAACTGGGAAATTTGAGGAACGAAGAGATAGAGGAAAGCAAAGAGAAAAAATACCAGACAGTTAAAGATAATGGCTTAGCAGAAGGTCAACAACAGAAATGATAAATAACTGTCGAGATCGAAAGTTGTGGAGAGACATGATCACCTACGCCAGCAGGCCCGGTACTTGATTGATTGAACCAAGTATTCCAACTTTCCTCTCCTCATAATTTGAGTGAAGAATGTTGATTGCTTCTCTCTGTTTTTAGGAGCTCCCTTTTTGTGTTAGCCTCTTTGGGAATGTCCTCTGTTTAACTTTCCAGGCAACTTTGAACATTCTTTTGAGAAATCCCATCTTCGTGGCCTCTTATCATCTTTTCATTTGTTTGTCTACTGTCCATGATGACTGGAATACAATTCTGCGTATTGAATACGTTTAAAATTATCTTTGAAAAAATGCTTCAACTTAAATTTTTACCAGATTTCTGATTAACGTATAATTGTTTTACACCAGACAGGGTCCAGTTTGTCAATTGTTTAAAAAAATTGTCCTCATGAGCATTATTGGACTAAAATATGCCAGCATAAAAAATAACTATTCTAAGATATTCATATTATTTTTTGGAGGGGCCTCGGTAGCCTAGTTTGGAAAACCATCGACTGGACTACCGACGTTAGGACAACCCGTTTTCGATTCCCGTTGGGAGCAGTGTGAATTGTACTCGTGGTTGGAAAAAAAAATACCCCCACGGTCGACCCAGCCGTTGGCAGAAATGGGTACCAGTGTATTACCCTGGGAAGGTGAGCAATGTCGCCTCGCATCTGAGTTTCGATGCTTGAAGCGACACTATACAGAAATCTCCGAACATTTCTGGATAGGCGGCCGAGCACATATGGGTGGAAACTCGCGTGCTAAGACGCCAGTTCAAATCTCGTACTTTACTTTTACCTTTATTCATATTTTTGGAATTTACAAACATGAACCACTCCAATAAAATATCAGTCTTAAGAATGAGTGGAATGTAGTTTCCTCGTGAAACCTCATTCCTACATTTAGCAATATGTGTATGATTATAGCTAAAATATTACTTTGAGATTAACGTAAGCAGACGTGAGCTATTCTTTGTCTCCCGCCAGTTAGACTCAAGGATATCGAAGAAGGGGGTGGGGGGGGGAGGGGATTTGAGTGGTTCAGAGGTAAGGCGAAGGTTTCTGGACAATAGATCACCAGTTCGATCTCGCCTTAGGCTGTGGGAGTTGTTCACTTCAAATCTGTGATTTTTTGATAGCTTTACCTTTATATATGTCTTTGTATATCTTTGATATCTGACTCACTCGGTTATCTGAATCAATCGGTTATCTGACTCAATCGGTTATCTGACTCAATCGGATATCTGACTCACTCGATTATCTGACTCACTCTGATATCTGACTCACTCTGATATCTGACTCAATCGGATATCTAACTCAATCGGATATCTGACTCACTCTGATATCTAGCTCAATCGGATATATGACTCACTTGGATATCTAACTCAATCGGATATCTGAATCCACGTTTATCTGACTCACACGTATATCTGACTCACACGTATATCTGACTCACACGTATATCTGACTCACACGTATATCTGACTCACTCGGATATCTGTTTCAATCGGATAATGGCGAATGCCAGATGTTCTTGTGTGTATTGTGAGGATGTACAAGAACATCTGGCAATTTAAAATTGCCCGCAGCACGGACACAAATGGTTACATTAGAAATCCACCTATGTCGATGACGGATGAGTCGGGCCAAAGGCTCAGGTATTGTAACTTATCGTTAACCAGTGGTATAACAATAAATGCCCATATAAAAGGTGACTGCTAAGAAGGAATAGTTACGGTTTGGCTAAAACATCCGATGTAAAACAAACACAAACTATTCAATTATGATTTTTTATTCCTGAGTTCAGTATGCGTTTTCCACAACTAGATGGTAAACGCCGATAATGATGACAATTATACTGATGTAAGACCTTGATGTTATTTCGTTATTGTAAAAAAAATATATATATATATATATAGAACCACAATTGCTTATTTTAGAATATCTAAAAAAAATTTTAATCTAAAAAAATTCTTAACGACCAGACTACAGGAAATAAATTAGATGACAAACCAAGTCTGAGAAACACATTTCCGGTTAGTGTGGAGTCAGGAATATTGGGAAACCATTTTAAACATTTCTTGCGAAACGCGAGACCCAGTTTCCTAAAATATGTATTTCCAGGAAGCGTTTACACAAAAGTTTAATATCTCTGGTGCCTGCTTTGAGTGACAGCTTTTAAGATGTCATTCTACACTGTCAAAATGTCTTTTCTGTGTATTCAATCTCTTGGCAAAATTACTTCGCTTTATTTAATTAATTCTTCATCTCGTACTGGGTCGCGATGCCGTAGGTTTTTACATGTCCATGTCTTGAACTGCTTGTAGTTTATGTTACATTGTTGTGGAGCTCAGTGGTTAGTGAAATGGACTACAAAGGACAAGAGGACGGGTTTGATCCTGATCGACGGCTTCCGGATTCACGCAGTCTTAAATGAGTATCGGATTCTTTGCTATGAAAGTAAAGTGGACCCAAAAGTCATGTGTCGAAGGTCTATAAAAGTTATGGTCACTAAAACCCTATTTCCTATGTACGCCTAGTAAGGCGTGGAGGGAAATTAGATTATCGTTTACTTTAAATTTATGACTGAAATAAAGGATGCAGCCTGTATAGCAAAAAGATAGAAGTAACGGTAACAACAAAGAAAAAGACATCACCTCAGTGCAAGATAAAGACAAGTGGAACAATATTAAAACGAGGTAAATGAATTTAAATATTTGGGAACTTTGTTAACCTCAGACGGAATATGTACAACATAGGTGAGATGCAGAATGGCTCAGGCAAAAGCAGCTTTCCAAAAAATGAAGAAGATACTATGCAATCCATTTTTGCCAATAGAAACAAGAAAAATAGTTCTTAAATGTTATGTAGAGCCAGTCTCAACGTATGGATGCGAATCATGGACAATAGGACAACAGACAAAAAAGTCACTGGAGTCTGTAGAAATGTGGTTTTACAGAAGAATATTGAGAATACCAAAAACAGCTAAGAAGAATAATGCAAGTGTTCTGAAAGAGGTCAAAGCAAAAAGAGGGCTAATTCCAATATTAGGAAGAAACAATAATCATTTTTTGGACATGTAAGGAGAAGAGAACAACTGGAATATATTGTAACAACTGGAAAAATTGAGGGACGAAGAGATAGAGGGAAGCAAAGTGAAAAGATACAAGACATCTTAAGAGAATGGATTGACAGAAGGGTAAACAACATAAATGATAAATAGCTGCCGAGATCGAAAGTTGTGGAGAGACATGATCACCTACGCCAGCAGCAACAATGGCAGGACCTCCTGCACGCGTGCAAGGCAGAGAAATGGAGGTAGTATGGCAAGTGCCGTATTACGGTGACCGTCATGCAAATGGAGATACAAGCAGCAATGCTGGCTATAACATGACTGGTTACACAGAACGTGGATCACGCAGTCTTAATGACTGTCTCGCAAAGTATTCTACAGAAGAAAGACAGACAGTGTCTGCGGTAGGAGTGGAAGCAACTCTTGGATAAATCTACAGTGAGCGCGTTAACCTGGATTTACTGTCCAGGGCATGCTGGTGTACATGATAATGAATTTAGCCAATAGGATCGTTGGCAGCTCTGGCACTGAGTGTGACCTTAGTGTGAACAAAGAGGACATCGCCAAGTTTGTTCTTCATTCCTTAAGAGAAGAGGGAAAGGATGGGTGGGGCAAGGATGTTAACATTTTGAGACTGAGGAGTCAAGGTGGGACAATTGGTTATTGGTTATGGAAGGCCTCGGTATCACTGCAAGTGAATTAAAATCCATAACTTCTCAACCGCCCGTGCCAGTGGAATCATCCGAATTATAACTCATCTTCCAAACAAAGAAAGGTAACTGTAGTCCCCATCATAGCAGTCTCATCACACGCCAAAAGACATAAGGCAAAACCGCACAGAAAGTGAACACAGCCAACTGTTCCCTGTCATACGATATCATCATTCATCGTACACAATTGGAGTATCGAAACATGATCAAAATGGATGAGACACACAGCTCACGGTGTGCACAGAGCACTTAACTCAGTAGCTCCTGCAACAAGCCGGACTTGGAACATGAGGAAACTGCAACAAGGAACACTTTGCAGACATAGCCTTCAATGGTTCCTGCCGCCTATCCATCACATTGCCCGGAAGATCACTTCCTCCTGAAAATGATGATCGTCATAGTAAATGTATGGCGCTTGATGATGTTAGAACAACGTGTTTAACTCCAACTCCGAACATACAAAACACAGTTCGTCTTCAGATTATCCCTGTTGCACACCAAGCGCAAGATTAGCGCATGGTCGGTCTTGGAACACACGATGAAACCATATGATGACGTAGCACGCACAATATGGCTGCGCCCATGTATTCATTATTACTCTACTGAATGCAGTCTACAACGAACGAAACATGGTACAAACTTCCCATAGACGCTGACTTGACGGAGCCCACCACATTAATGCGTTGGAACTTGTAAATAACTTGCGTCCACCATCTCCATCAAATGGTCACTGAACAGCACTTTGTGTGACGTAAAACGCAGATCAACATTAGACGTTGGAAGGCGCATTCACAACACTTGAATTGTCAAAACGGAGCATTGCTGTGCGTGCAACGCCAATTCAATGGCGCAGATATAACAAGTAGAACATCATTTCGACTGGAATGCAGAAAATTGGAACGGAAACCCGAAATTGATAAGAATCCAACGGAATTTCTGCAGCGATAGAGAGAACGTGACTCAATTCCGCCATCTTGGAAACGGAAGTCATTTACCTTGGAAACGGTGGGACAAGGACGTTAACAATGAGCGACTGAGGAGTTAAGGTGGGACAAGGACGTTAACAATGAGCGACTGAGGAGTTAAGGTGGGACAAGGACGTTAACAATGAGCGACTGAGGAGTTAAGGTGGAACAATGACGTTAACAATGAGCGACTGAGGAGTTAAGGTGGGACAATGACGTTAACAATGAGCGACTGAGGAGTTAAGGTGGGACAAGGACGTTAACAATGAGCGACTGAGGAGTTAAGGTGGGACAAGGATGTTAATATTGATGGACTGAATAGTCAAGGTGAGACAAGGACGTTAACAATGAGCGACTAAGGAGTTAAGGTGGGACAAGGATGTTAACATTGAGAGATTGAGAAGTCAAGGTGGGGGCAAGGATGTTAACATAGAGAGATTGAGGATTCAAGGTGGGACAACATTTTAACATGGAGGGCTGATGAATCAAGGTGGGACAAGGATATTATCGTTGAGAGACTGAAGAGTCAAGGTGGGACAAAAATGTTAACATTGAGAGACTGAGTGGTCTAAATATAAAAAAAAAGAGTCTGCTTGACTCAACGTGCTTAGTGGGAAAAACAATTGTAACTACATTCAACAACTTACAGAGACAGTGAGTCTGCCAACGCTTCAAGAGATTCTGGGGCAGTGGAGCGGATATGGAGATGTCTGCAATGAAACTGATTCTATGAATAGAATAGAATAGTCTCTGACGTATATAGTTAGAAATAATGTTCACTACAACGGTATGAACGATCAGAATGAACACCTTGTTCGTTGCTGGTAACGGAGTTAAGGCATCAAGATGCAAAGAGATGATGTAAAGAGATGCAAAGAGATACAAAGAGATGTAAAGAGATACAAAGAGATGCACCGAGATGCACCGAGATGCAAAGAGATGCACCGAGATGCAAAGAGATACAAAGAGATGCAAAGAGATGCACCGAGATGCAAAGGGCTGCAAAGAGATGCAAAGCTGCTGTAAGGCTGATGAAGCTTGGTTGCTGAAATGTGGGCGTATCAGACATGGCAATGCCCCGCCTACAGTGACGCCAATCCGTGTTAACGTCTAAAGTCAACGCTCAAAATAAGTTTCAAATGTCGTTTATTTCTTATCTCTTCTTCACCCCATAGCCCCGTGTTGTCGTAGAGGCACTATTGAAAGACTTCGTCAATCTTCTCCATTTATCTCTATTTTCAGTAACTCTTTGCGACTCTGCAACTTGTTCATTCTTTCACACTCCATCTACTTTTGCCATCCCTCCTTTCATAGTTCCATGAATAGATGGCCTTTGCTAGGGTAGACGATCGAGATAAACAAATATAGCTTCATTTACAATTACTTTACTCGTCAGGCCTCTGCAAATAGTTGAATCGAAGATTACATTTCTTTTATTAATTCCACTTCAGTGTGATAATCTTCGGTGCAGGTTTTAATGAAAATGTAATGCAGTAATCATAATCATGATGGGGACCTGGTTGGTATCGAGGCAAGACGCCGGCCTCGACACAGATAGGTTGTTGGTTCAAATCCCGTCTGTACCAGTTGGGATTTGTATTTATGATTTATCTCTGCGACAACCACCCCTGGTCTCAGCAGCGAGGCCCGGCTTGAAACGTCAATTACTTATCGACGGAAAAAAATATGAGTACCTCCGAAGACGGAGTTATCTGTCTGTGCGGCGAGGGACTCCTGTGTACACGGCTGCCAGGGAAAAACGGATTAATCTTTTCTCTATCTCATTGGTACCGAAAAGGTGTCGTGGTTATATCATTTGTCGTTATTGCGCTGTTCGAACTGTCTGAATTAGTGATTTTCCTTTGTTGTTACATGTCTCTGTCACTGCATCTATCCATCTTCTGGGTCTTCCTTCCGCTTGGTCTTTTCCCATGCATTCTCGAGAAGAACGCTCTTGATGGTGATTAGTAAGGATTCATTCTGACCAGTTGGCCAAACCATTTAATTCCTTGTTGTTCTATATATTCTTGGCAGGGTTTTATTCCTACCATTTTTCTTATGGTTTCATTTGGTATTCTATCTCTTGTGTTTTTTTGTTACTATTCTCAAGCTTCGCATCTCACATGTATTGATCGTTCTTAAATGTGATTTAGAAAGGATCCATGTTTGACTTTCATAGCACAAAGTTGGTATGAAGATGCTATTTATCATTTGTGTTTTAGCTGCAGTTCCTAATCTCTAGGGACTTCGTCAGAGGTCAAGCTGGTGAACGCTAAACAGAAAATAATCATGATGATTATATTTCCTCATTAAAGAGTCAGTTCAACGAGGTCATATATTTGTGTGGATATGTCAGGAAAATAACTGTTTCCTGAATTCTGTTTTCTCGCATATAAGTTTCTGATGAAACGTCAAACGTAACGACAGTTCTAATATTTCCTTTCTCACCATTTTTCTCAAATCTAGAACGTTTTGTCGTTATCAACCTCTGAGTTTATCGAATGACACATATAATCAACGTTTATTTATCAGATTTGCTGATATTGTTGTGTGGCGCAAATTATCAACACATCTTGCTAAAATTCTTTGATAACTCTAGAGGGGCACGTGTCATGTACATATCTCTGTAACATTTGTTGAAGTTTATTTCTGTGACACGTGTCATCAACATACCTTTTAACATTTGTTGAAGTTTATTTCTGTGATATACGTCATCAACATACCTTTTAACATTTGTTGAAGTGTATTTCTGTGACACACGTCATCAACATACCTTTTAACATTTGTTGAAGTTTGTTTATGTGACACACGTCATCAACATACCTTTTAACATGTTTTTACGTTTCTATGGTGACACAATAGCTCAGGCCATTTCAGAAAATGAAAAATATCTTATGCAACAAATCTATGTCAATAGAAATAGAGTTCATCAGTGATATATATAGAACCAAATTTGACCTATGGAAGCGAATCATGGACAGTAGACAAACAAACGAAAAGACGATTAGAGGCCACAGAGATGGGATTTCTCAGAAGAATGTTGAAAGTTCCCTGGACGACTAAAAAGACCAATGAGGAGTTGGAATACTTGGTTACAACTGGCAAAACACAGCGAAATAAAGATCGTGGACGACAAAGAGAGAAAATACAGAATAGCTTGGTGTCATGGCATGGAAAACAGTCATCAACAGAATTGATACGACGCAGTGTAGATAGAAGATTGTGGAAGGACATGATTCCGTACACCAACCGGTATGGAACATGGTGATGATGATGATTAAAGCATCTATTGTGACACATACCATCAGTATATTTATATAATATTCGTTAACGTTTCTAAGCGGCACAGGAGAGTTTCATTATTAAAGATGATGTTATTCGTCTGATATTACAAGTTTATGATGACTAGAAACCCTGGTTCGATTGCCACGACATGAACTTGAAGTTTGCAACAACAAAAAGTACAGGTAAATGTGTGTCCCGTGTTTACGCTATGTGACGGTCGTGGAGTGTTGCTGTCGTTATAGAGTTTGTACTAGCGGCGACCCCAATCGAAAGTTTCAAGTCAACTACCATCTGAGAACACTATTGTGGTACAGCAACAGGTGCAGTAAAACCGATTTACATCTGTCTTATCTTATCGTATATCTACTCCAGAATTTAACTTTATTTACATTCACCTCCATTTACATAAGAGATGATCAACAACAAAACATGGCAATGTAAAGCTGTTACTTTACATTCTACACCAGCTAATCTCTTTAAATATCACTCCTGCGTTATAAAAATACACGATGTCCCCTTTCTCATTATACTGGATCTAGGCGTTTCATTTGCGACCTTTCACAAATTTTATTAACACTAACATTATTTTTTCTTTTGCTCCTGTAAAATACTATATTTCTCCACCCCCCCCCCCCCAAAAAAAAAAATTGTTACAATCCGACGCGATTTATCTTGTTGCTATTACAGAAACAAGCTTTAATAAACAAATGCACAAGTCAAAATGACCTGTTCAAGCAAAATCCAGGAGGGAATGAGTGCGAGATGGCTGTGTATAATTTTCTTCTTTTCTTAGAAGAAATTATCGCCGTCTTCAGTTTCTCTGTCCATCTATATTTTTTCTTAAACTCTCTTTTGCTGAGTTTTGTGCCTTTTAGAAAATAATTATCACAGATTTAACCTTTTTTGCTTTCCCAAATCTTACTCTTTTTTTTTTCTCTTCAGATTTCTCCTATAGCTATCGTTTACGTGTTTCGCTCTCAGTGCATCAATATTCTCTTTCCCTAACAGCGTAAAAAATTCCATCTTTTTTTCTTTATTTCTTTAAATGTCTTCTCTAATCCATTTCCTATCCCTCATCATCATTATCGTTATATCAAGTTCGTACCTGCCAAGCCGTCAGGTCACACGATATCGTCATCTGATTCCCTTCTTAACGATGGCACTTCTCTTCTTAGAAGGCTCCGTTTCAAAGAATCCTGGATTTTTTTTGCTACGTACTTCTCTTCTTAGAAAGATCCCTTTCCAAGAAACTTCATTCTGAGCTCAGATTTTATTGGTTTGTCTTTCATAAAATTTAATTCGACGTTATTTGATATTTCCAAATTTGTTATCTTTCTCGATAATTATAAAGCGATTCCACATATAATTCACAACGTGGAGACATATATCCTTCTATTTTTGTATGTTGACGGTGTGTTATGTGCAACAAGAGAACCAGGGGTGTAACTAATGTAGTTGTCCTTTATTGTCCGTTAAAAAGGTAGATCAAACATGGACGGGATGACGTGTCATGGTGTTGAACACTCCATAAATTATTCATTGCTTTAATCCATCAATCATTGCATCAATCAATGTGTATTTCAATTCCGTCATCAATACAACAACCATTCCATCAATCAAGTCACCCATCAATACAACAACCATTCCATCAATCAAGTCACCCATCAATACAACAACCATTCCATCAATCAAGTCACCCATCACTACAACAACCATTCCATCAATCAAGTCACCCACCAATACAACAGCCATTCCATCAATCAAGTCACCCATCAATACAACAACCATTCCATCAATCAAGTCACCCATCAATTAGACAACCATTCCATCAATCAGGTCACACATCAATCCAACAATCATTCCATCAATCAAGTCACCCATCAATACAACAACCATTTCATCAATTAATATATCCACCAATACAACAACCATTCTATCAATCAAGTCACCCATCAATGCAACAACCATTTCATCAATTAAGTCACCCATCAATACAACAACCATTTCATCAATTAATATATCCACCAATACAACAACCATTCTATCAATCAAGTCACCCATCAATACAACAACCATTTCATCAATCAAGTCACCCATCAATACAACAACCATTTCATCAATTAAGTCACCCATCAATACAACAACCATTTCATCAATTAATATATCCACCAATACAACAACCATTCTATCAATCAAGTCACCCATCAATACAACAACCATTCCATCAATCAAGTCACCCATCAATACAACAACCATTCCATCAATCAAGTCACCCATCAATACAACAACCATTCCATCAATCAAGTCACCCATCAATACAACAATCATTCCATCAATCAAGTCACCCATCAATACAACAACAATTCCATCAATCAAGTCACCCATCAATACAACAACCATTCTATCAATCAAGTCACCCATCAATCCAACAATCATTCCATAAATCAAGTCACCCATGAATACAACAGCCATTCCATCAATCAAGTAACCCATCAATCCAACAATCATACCATCAATCAAGTCACCCATCAATACAACAACCATTTCATCAATTAATATATCCACCAATACAACAACCATTCTATCAATCAAGTCACCCATCAATACAACAACCATTCCATCATTCAAGTCACCCATCAATACAACAACCATTCTATCAATCAAGTCAAGCATCAATACAACAACCATTTCATCAATTAATATATCCATCAATACAACAGCCATTCTATCAATCAAGTCATCCATCAATCCAACAATCATTCCTTCAATCAAGTCACCCATCAATGCAACAACCTTTCCATCAATCAAGTCACCCATCAATACAACAACCTTTCCATCAATCAAGTCACCCATCAATACAACACTCAGTATATTTGTTTCTTTCTTTCTGGCATTCAATCATGCATCCGTCCGTCCGTCTATGTGACAATCTGTCTAAGGTGTAAACATTTAAAAAGTCAACTCGCATTCAATTTTAATGGAACCCCCGCTCTTGAGCAGTAGTCCCCTTGCTCGATCTGGTGGGGAGGCGCGGATGGGACGGGAGAGGTGGAGAGGTATTACCAGCAAGCGAAACTCTGACTACTTATTTGAAGTGTCTGTATGCCAGTGTAGGTTTCACAGTTAAATGTAATATTTTACTCTCTTCATATGTTGTATGTTCATTTCTCTCTTTACTTATGTACAAAAAAAAAAGTAAAGTACCCCCGTCACGCCAAGTGGCGTTTAGGGAAATATGGTGTTAGTGACCCTATATTTTACAGACCTTCAGCACATGACTTTTGGGGTAATGTGGTCGGTATTACGCCCGTGCTGCTTTTACTTTCCCAGAAAAAATCTGGTACCCATTTAAGGCTGGGTGAACCCGGAAGCCGTCGGTTGGGATCGAACCCTACCTCTTGTCCTTTGTAGTGCAGTTCATTAACCACTGAGCTATCGCGGCTCTCTTTACTTATGTATTGTATATAAATGACCAATCTCAGGTCTCGGTAGCCTAGTTTGGAAAACCACCGGACTGAGCTACCGACATTCGGACAACCCGTGTTCGATTCCTGCTGGAAGCTGTGTGAATTGTAATCGTGGTTGGAAAAAAAATAACCCCACGGTCGACCTAGCCGTTGGCAGAAATGGATACCAGGGTATTTCTCTGGGAAGGTGAGGATTTTCGCCTCGCATCATGAGTTTCGATGCTTGAAGCGACACTATCCAGAAGTCTCCGAACACTTCTGGATAGGCGCGCCGAGCACATTTGAATGAAAACTCGCGTGCTAAGACGCCGATTCAAGTCTCGTACTTTACCTTTACTTTATCTTTATATAAATGACCAATATAATTAATAACAATTTTAAACAAAAACATATTACCCAAAAATCATGTGCCGATGGTCTGTGACTATGATGGTTACTTACGCTGTATTCCCTATACGACATGTGACGTGATGGAGCTCTCTACTTATTTTTGTTTATAAGTATTAAAAAAAAACATACAAATGTGATGACTGATACAGAAGTAGTAGGCCCTAACGCACAACACAGCTTCATGATCGGGCATTAATAACAAAATACAACTGAAAAACCAAAGCTAGTCTGAAATAAAAAAAATAAAAAATTAAATATAATGAATCAAAATAATTTTTAAAAAGCATGAAGATATTAGAAAATTCAGAGTTCTATATTTATAGTTTATACTTTTAGTATTTGTCGACAAGAAGGGTCGACCAGAGATACATATAAAGTGAAAGCATAATGAGATTCACTCATCACAGCAGTTAGTCACTGCTACTTTAGCTGGTTTCTCATTTGTCTTTGAGATAAAACACATACATCCCCCAAGATATATTCAAAGTGGTGCCGAGATAGCTCAGCGGTTAGTGAATTGGACTACAAAGGAAAAGTTGTAGGGTTCGATTCCAATCGACGGCTTCCGGGTTCACCCAGCCTGAAATGGGTACCGAATGTTTTCTGGGAAAGTAAAGCGGCACGGGAGTAATACCGATCACATTACCCCAAAAATCATGTACCGAAGGTCTGTCAAATGTATGGTCACTAACACCATATTCTATATACGCCACTTGGCGTGACGGGGGTACTTTACTTTCACTTTACTTTACTTTACTTTACTTTTACTTTTACCTTTACATTTACTTTTAATTTTACTTTACTTTTACTTTACTTTTTATATTCAAAGTAAATACATAGAAGCTGTACCGCAAAAACCAAACACTTTTATTTGTTAAAAGTTGAATATTGAGTCTTCCGAAACTCGCAGATTCGTCGATCTGTAATGATTTTGTTACCAACATTATGTACACATATATATTTACTTTAGCTAAACTATTTCACGTTTTGTGTGGAGTGTCGCAAATTGAAACCGCTTCCAAAACATATCAATTTTAAGAATGAGTAGTATGTACAGAACATGTTCATCAACGATAGCTGTAAAACAGCAAAGATTAACTTATCTGTTACTTTAAGGTGAAGACAACCATATGTGCCATACATCTGTACAAATACAAATCCAAGTAAAATAGAAAATAAGGATTACACTGACTACGAACAAGTGCTGCCTTGGAAGGAGCTTAAGAAAAACAAGATGTCGCGAAGTCAGGAGAGAAAAGATTAGATCCACTATCACATGCTACACATGTCGTAGAGCCACCATCACACGTTACGAAGGTCGCAGAGCTACCATCACATGCCACGAATGCCATAGAGCCACCATCACAAGCCACGACGATCGCAGAGCTACCATCACATGTTACGAATGTCATAGAGCTACCATCACATACCACGAAGGTCGCAGAGCTACCATCACATGTTACGAATGTCATAGAGCTACCATCACATACCACGAAGGTTGCAGAGCTACCATCACATGTTACGAATGTCATAGAGCCACCATCACAAGCCACGAAGGTCGAAGAGCTACCATCACATGTCACGCACGTCGTAGAGCCACCATCACATGTCAAGCACGTCGTAGAGCCACCATCACATGTCAAGCACGTCGTAGAGCCACCATCACATGTCACCCATGTCGTATAGTGACCATCACATGCCACCCATGTCGTAGAGCGACCATTACATGCCACCCATGTCGTAGAGCAACCATCACATGTCGTAGACCGACCATTACATGTCACGCATGTCGTAGAGCGACCATCACATGCCACCCATGTCGTAGAGCGACCATCACATGTCGTAGAGCGACCATTACATGCCACCCATGTCGTAAAGCAACCATCACATGTCGTAGAGCGACAATCACATGACACCCATGTCGTAGAGCGACCATCACATGTCGTAGAGCGACCATTACATGCCACCCATGTCGTAAAGCAACCATCACATGTCGTAGAGCGACAATCACATGACACCCATGTCGTAGAGCGACCATCACATGCCACCCATGTCGTAGAGCGACCATCACATGTCGTAGAGCGACCATCACATGCCACCCATGTCGTAGAGCGACCATCACATGCCACCCATGTCGTAGAGCGACCATCACATGTCACGCATGTCGTAGAGCGACCATCACATGTCACGCACGTCGTAAGAGGCGAGTAATGATATCGTGAACAAGGTCTTCGCCCGCGCTACGGAATTCGTGCATCTGAGCTGAAGCCATCTTCCGTGCTGGTACTGGCGTGTTGGTTGGCCTGCTTCAAACAGGGAGCGTGTTGTCAGCACTATAAATATGTGCCCTGGTGATGATCTATTGACCAAACCTTGACCTACTAGTTGCCAACTAATGATTCTCACAAATAAAATGATCTCTCTCTCTCTCTCTCTGCGTTCAGGACTAAATCAGAGTAAGGATTCCAGACTCTCATATGAGGTCAGCTGTCAGGCTAAGTGTGTTGATCGCCCCCACAGACAGAACATCACAATTAGAGTCTGTCTGATCCACTCTGACTGAACACCCGTTAATACGTTGCACTGTGTTCTGCGCCAGTGGCCCAGTGCATCCGATTTCAGCCAGCATTTTATTCGGGTTTGCTTTCCCTAGCCTTTGATTGTCCCCAATCTTCCTGCAAGGCAGCATAAAATGATCAAGACGGATGTACTGCACCGAAAGGTGATAAACAACTGCAATTAAAACCTTTAACAAGCAAAGAATATAATAAAAAAAAAAAAGGTAAATCACAATTTATTTTTAAGCCACTTTTCCCATTCATCACTAGCATTAATCTGCGCTACACATAGAATCTACGACTATTATTTGTTAATTGTAGAAAATGAAAGACATTAATTAAGGAAATCTCGACATTAATGAAGAAAATATTAGACAACAATGAAAAGCAAATAGACAAATGGGAACATTTTTTGGAGTTGAATAAGAGATTTCAGAAAATAAAATATAAGAAAAAAAAAACATATAAGAAAAGGACAAAAAAGAAACGAAGAATAACATGGAATGAGAGTGAAAATTGACTAGCAAAAACGTACTGATGGAAGAAAAGATAAAGGAAACAAAACATTACAAAAAAATAAGATTTATTTATTAGAGAATGGCGAATGTGACGATTTGAACGAAGAAATAATAAACTCTATAGAAGGATTTGAAATATAAATCGCAGAAGCAGCAGCAAAAGCATTAAATATTAACGTGAAAGAATTAGATATACATTAGAGGCATTGTTTGGAAGGAAACCTGCTGAAATAAAGAAATTGATAAATAAATAATGTAGATATATGTCAGTTAGAGAGAAGGGGTAAAGTGATGGGTAGGTTGATTGATGGGCTGACGGAATGAAAGAGAGAAAGGTGAAAGAAAGTGCGGATAGACAGTCGAATGGTGATGAATTAAATAAACGAACGGAGGGACAGACAGACAACGGACGGAGGGACAGACAACGGACGGACGGAAGGACAGACAGTCGAATGGTGGTGAATTAAATAAACGAACGGAGGGACAGACAGACAACGGACGGAGGGACAGACAACGGACGGAAGGACAGACAACGGACGGAGGGACAGACAGACAACGGACGGAGGGACAGACAGACAAGGGCCAGAGGGATAGGCAGCGGACGGAGGGACAGACAGACAACGGACGGAATGACAGACAGACCACGGACGGAGGGACAGACAGACAACGGACAGACGGTGGACAATTAAATAATAAGACAGACGGACGGACGAATGGATAGATAGATGGATGAATTGGACGCATTGATGGATAGATGGACGTATAGATAGGTTGATGGGAAGGATGAGGACTTAAGATGGGCACAGTAAGAATCTAGAAACCTAGTGACCGTATGAAGACTTGTTTTAAGTGACCGTATGAAGACTTGTTATAAGTGACCGTATGAAGACTTGTTTTAAGTGACCGAATGAAGACTTGTTTTAAGTGACTGTATGAAGACTTGTTTTAAGTGACTGTATGAAGACTTGTTATAAGTGACCGTATGAAGACTTGTTTTAAGTGACCGAATGAAGACTTGTTTTAAGTGACCGAATGAAGACTTGTTTTAAGTGACTGTATGAGACTTGTTTTAAGTGATCTATGAAGACTTGTTTTAAGTGACCGTATGAAGACTTGTTTTAAGTGACCGTATGAGACTTGTTTTAAGTGATCTATGAAGACTTGTTTTAAGTGATCTATGAAGACTTGTTTTAAGTGACCGTATGAAGACTTGTTTTAAGTGACCGTATGAAGACTTGTTTTAAGTGACCGTATGTGACTTGTTTTAAGTGATCTATAGGTCATAAAATCATATTCTCTCTGTGGTTTTACTAACTACAGGTCATGTGGCTTCTGTTGGATTGGAAATGATAACTTACCACCACTGTGTGTCTATATGTTTGGAATTGGAGTCATCAATGACGGCCTAACATCATCAAGTGCTATGACGATCATCATTTTCGGGAGGACGTGAACTCCCATGGTATATGGTGGATAGGCGGCAGGAACCATTGGAGACTATGTCTGAAAAGTGTTCCTTCTTGCAGTTTCCTCATATTCCAAGTCCGGCTTGTTGCAAGAGCTACTGAGTTAAGTGCTCTGTGCACACCGTGAGCTGTGTGTCTCATCCGTTTTGATCCTGCTTCGATATCCCGCTTGTTTACGATGAATGATGATATCGTATGACGGGGAACAGTTGGCTGTGTTCACTTTCTGCGCGGTTTCGCCTTATGTCTTTTGGCGTGTGCTGAGACTGCTACGATGGGGACTACAGTTACCTTTCTTTGTTTGGGAGATGAATTAGTAATTCGGATGATTCCACTGGCACGGGCGGTTGAGCAATTATGGATTTTAATTCGTTTGCTGTGAAACCGAGGCCTTCTATAACCAATAACCAATAGACTTGTTTTAAGTGATCTATGAAGACTTGTTTTAAGTGACCGTATGAAGACTTGTTTTAAGTGACCGTATGAGACTTGTTTTAAGTGACCGTATGAAGACTTGTTTTAAGTGACCGTATGAAGACTTGTTTTAAGTGACCGTATGAAGTCTTGTTTTAAGTGACCGTATGAAGACTTGTTTTAAGTGACCGTATGAAGACATGTTTTAAGTGACCGTATGAAGCCTTGTTTTAAGTGACCGTATGAAGACTTGTTTTATCAACTAACACAGAACTGGAGTCCTCATTCGCTGGACACTGCGGTACTTGCTGAGGAGGGGATCTGAGCACCTATGGACATGTTGGGATTGCAGTGATGATGAGCCGGAAATAACTCAATAACTCGATGGATGAGTGTATTGATGAATGGGTGGCTAGATAACTGCATAGACAGATGAATGAATATACGGGTTGTGGGTGTTTTTATGTAGGTAGGAAAATCGAAAGATAAGGAGATATGATATAACATTATAAAATAAATGTGATGTAATAACTGTAATGTAATAATGTAATGTAACGTGACGTGACGTGACGTAATGTAATGTAATATAATTAATATATAGTATGGTGTTGTTATGGTTATAGTATGGTTATAGTATGGTATGGTTATTATATGGTATGGTATGGTTATAGTATGGTTATAGTATGGTTATATTATGATTATAGTATGGTGTGGTGTGGCGTGGTGGGTCGTGGATGGTGATTGGTGATTGGTAATTGGGGTTTGTTGATTGGCGGCGATGGCGATGGCGTTGGTGTTGGCGATGGTGACGTGATGGTGATGGCGATGTTGATGACGATGGCGATGTTGATGACGATGGTGATGGTGATGTTGATGATGATGGTGATGGCGATGGTGTTGGCGATGGTGTTGGTGTTGGCGACGTCATGATGATGGTGATGGCGATGGTGATGATGATGGTGATGTTGATGATGATGGTGATAGTGATGTTGATGGTGAAGGCGATGTTGATGATGTGGGCGATGGTGACGTGATGTTGATGGCGATGTTGATGATGATGTTGATGGCGATGTTTATGGCGATGTTGATGGCGATGTTGATGATGATGGTGATGGCGATGTTGATGATGATGGCGATGTTGATGGCGATGTTGATGATGATGGCGATGTTGATGATGATGGTGATGGCGATGTTGATGGTGATGGCGATGTTGATGATGATGGTGATGGCGATGATGATGGTGATGGCGATTGTGATGATGATGGTGATGGCGATGTTGATGATGATGGTGATGTTGATGATGATGGCGATGTTGATGGTGATGGCGATGTTGATGGCGATGTTGATGATGAGGGTGATGATGATGATGATGGCGATGTTGATGATGGTGGTGATGATGATGGTGATGATGATGAAGATGATGATGGCGATGGTGATGATGATGATATTGATGATGATGGTGATGATGATGAAGATGATAATGATGATGATGGTGATGTTGATGATGATGGCGATGTTGATGATGATGGCAATGGTGACGTGATGGTGATGGCGATGTTGACGATGATGGTGATGGCGATGGTTATGATGATGGCGGTGATGGTGATGGTGTTGGTGATGGCGATGTTGACGATGATGGTGATGGCGATGGTTATGATGATGGCGATGTTGGTGATGGCGAGGCGAATGCGATGGTGATGGCGAATGCGATGGTGATGGCGATGGTGTTGGTGATGGTGTTGGTGATGGCGAATGCGATGGTGATGGCGATGGTGTTGGTGATGGCGATGTTGATGATGATGGCGACGTGATGGTGATGGCGATCTTGATGATTATGGTGATGGTTATGATGATGGCGAATGTGATGGTGTTGGCGATGTTGATGATGATGGCGATGGCGAATGCGATGGTGATGGCGATATTGATGGCGATGGTGAAGGCTACGGTGACGGCGATGGCGATAGTGATGGCGATGAAGTTATGTTATTTTATGTTATGTTATATTATAATATAGGATAGAATGATTGACTGTAATATACAATATAAAAAAGTATTTGATAGATGAATGTAACAATTATACATTTAGAATTGGAACGTAGTATAATAATAGGTCAAGATGTTTAAAACATACATTTTGCATAAATACATACATCACATACATTCAATGTATAAAGCAACAGCGGGCTGTTAAGATACAATCATCGAGCCAAAAATGATCTGCGGGCCGTATATTACAGATCCCAACTTTGCAAAACCTTACCAGCCGTAACAGATTTAGGGGAAGTAATCCCGTAACCTGCCAAAGAACAGAAATAGATTCGCCACGTCACCATCTCCTTGATATAGTCACTTCATAGACAATGCCATAGACAACAACGGTCTTTATCTTACGTTCCATTTGCACACTTCTTCTCACCCAAGCAGTAACCTCCCCTTACAACGAAGAACCCCAATGAATTTTAACGAACCGGCCTTTTGATACATTGGCTCAAAATATCGACTGAAGTGTCAGTCATTTTGTCCGCACGAGCAGAAACAGACATAAACTACGTAAAACGCTATTGAGTTGCCTATCTTGATAAGAGCTAGAGAACCCCATTTTTCCTCCCAAGTTTAGGGTGTCAGCTCCTAAATTGGGTAAGTAAGAAAAATGTATTTTTATCCTTGTTGAGAATTGCCTCTGGAAAATATTTGGGAGCGCTTTAAAAACGTGAAAATTACCATATTGTCAGTTTCTAGGAAAAGCTTGAAAGATCGTTCTAACTCTTCGTCAAACGACTACTAGCTTTATTGCGTTTTAACTGTTCTTCACACCTTGCGGTCCACTACGTTAGGTTATCATCATCTAGTTGCTCGGGGCCGCATAAATAGACCGTGGTGTTTGAAAAATGGCGAAGCTGACAGGCTGGTTTGTTTTCAATGTTTCTTTTGTTAAAAACTCAGACGGCGCGTGATTATATGCAAAAGAAAAATATATTCGCAATGAATATATATGATTTCGGAAAGCCAGTGGAATTATTTTGTCGCGTACAGTGTCACACCCAGTCTTAAATATGCACCGGATTTTTTTCTGGGAAAGTAAAGCGGCACGGGCGTAATAACGACCACATTACTTCATGTGCAGAAGGTATAAAGACAATTGTGATTACAAACACCATATTTCCTATACGCCACTTGGCGTGACGGGGCTCTTTATTGACTGTACTTTGCAGTGTTACAGGGTGGACGTTCCCCCCCCCCCCCCCCCCAAAGTCTTTATGTCGCAACAATAGGCTCATGTTTAAACGTCGGTAACCCATTACCGATAACTACGTTATTTTTTTTTAACTCTTTCCGTCCGAAAGCTTTTTATCAGTGCAACGGAAGAGATTTCAGTGACAAGATGTTTCATGGTTTTAAGAATCAATCTACATATTTATCTAACATACATCATATTATATATCAATTTTTAGATAATTGAAAAAGGTGTTTGATTTCACCAAATACCAAGGTGATACAAGAAATGTAATATAGAATACGGTTTGATGATACCAATCAAGTTGAGTGTGACGCCCGCTGCGGTGAAACGTACGGAAAGAGTTAAAGAACATGCCATCTCGCTACGTTTATTCTATTATTTGTTCTCCGTCCTCAGCCCTCCCTCCTTCCATTCGCAGATAAGTGAAACATCATAACATTCGCCTGTAAAATGAAGCATCCTAAGTATCACCTCACCTGTCAGGTGAAACATCCTAAATAATCCCATGTAACGTGAAACATCCTAAACAATCCCATGTAACTTCATACATCCTAAATAATCCCATGTAACGTGAAACATCCTAAATAATCTTATGTAACGTGAAACATCATAAATAATCCCATGTAACTTCAAACATCCTAATTATCGCATGTAACGTGAAACATCCTAAATAATCTTATGTAACGTGAAACATCCTAAATTCTCCCATGTAACGTGAAACACCCTAAATAATCCCATGTAAAGTGAAACATTGTAAATAATGCCATGTAACGTGAAACATCCTAAATAATCCTATGTAACTTGAAAATTCCTAAATAATCTTATGTAACTTGAAAAATCCTAAATAATCTTATGTAACATGAAACATCCTAAATAATCCCATGTAGCGTGAAACATGCTAAATAATCCTATTTAACGTGAAACATCCTAAATAATCATATGTAACGTGAAACATGCTAAATAATTTCATGCAACGTGAAACATGCTAAATAATTCCATGTAACGTGAAACATCCTAAATAATCCCATGTAACTTCAAACATCTTTAAATAATCCCATGTAACTTAAAACATCCTAAATAATCCTATGTAATATCAAACATCCTAAATAATCCCATGTAACTTAAAACATCATTAATAACCCCATGTAACTTCAAACATCCTAAATAATCACATGTAATTTCAAACATCCTAAATAATCCCATGTAACTTCAAACATCCTAAATAATCCCATGTAACTTCAAACATCCTAAATAATCCCATGTAACTTCAAACATCCTAAATAATCCCATGTAACTTCAAACATCCTAAATAACCCCATGTAACATCAAACATCCTAAATAATCCCATGTAACTTCAAACATCCTAAATAATCCCATGTAACTTCAAACATCCTAAATAATTCCATGTAACTTCAAACATCCTAAATAATCCTATGTAACGTGAAGTATTCTAAATAATCCCATGTAACTTGAAACATCCTAAATAATCTCATGTAACTTCAAACATACTAAATAATCGCATGTAACGTGAAACATTCTAAATAATCTTATGTAACTTGAAAAATCCTAAATAATCCCATGTAACATGAAACATCCTAAATAATCCCATGTAATGTAAAACATCCTAAATAATCCCATGTAACGTGAAACATCTTAAATAATCCAATGTAACGTGAAACGTCCTAAATAGTCTTAAGTAACGTGAAACATCCTAAATAATCCCATGTAACGTGAAAAACCCTAAATAATAGCACGTAACGTTAAACATCAAAAACAGTCATCTCACCTGCCAATTATAGCAGGAACAATACAAATTAGATTATAATGTTCCATGGTCAGTGAATTAAATAAGATTAGTGTTATATTTCTCTCATTCTGGATTGTGTTCCGTGGTCGGTAAATTATGTAAGATTAATGTTATATTTCTCTCATTCTAGATTGTGTTCCGTGGTCAGTAAATTAAGTGAGATTAATGTTATATTTCTCTCATTCTAGATTGTGTTCCGTGGTCAGTAAATTAAGTAAGATTAATGTTATATTTCTCTTATGAAGCTTTCAGTTTTGGAAAAAATGTTCTTTTTTTTTGCGTTTCTTTCTCTACACCGCCAAATTTCTGTGCCACATACCAATATTCGCTTTGCCACTCTTCTGGTTTGTTTTTTAAATTTCGATGACCGATTAGAGGATTTACATATTTGTTAATGTATTTAATTTGTTTATCAGAACAAATGGTCAAAATAAGCATCATCTGGGCACCGACCTGTATTAATTATCATGAAAACCATGGGTTATTTTGTAACCTGTAATGCAAACTAGTGAGCTATGATATAAAAAAAAAAGTTTAATGATATCCAAGATATATCTAATTTACTATATATATTCCAATCTTCATCCCAACGTTGTGCTACCAATGCCAGACCTGGACCCTAGTTGCAAGAACAATAAGAAAAAATAACCTCTACAGAGATGAAATATGTTAGACGAATGACAGGAAACAGTCTGAGGGATAAGATCAGAAATGAAGAACTGAGAAAAAAGCTAGGAATAGCCGCCGCCATAGTATATATAAGGAAACAACAGATAAAATGGTTTGGCCACGTAATAAGGCAGAAAGAACAAAACACAACACAACGAGCCTTCAACAAACGTTGTGAGAGCACCAGACCCAAGGGTCGACGAAATATTAGAAGCACTAGGAAACATAACAGCAGCATAGGCGAACAGAAGAGCAAAAGACCGCAAATTATATCTCCCCTCGACGCTGAAAGGCAGATGAGGAAGGAAAGAAGAAGAAGACTATAAATATATATATATATATATATATATATATATATATATATATATATATATATATATATATATATATGTATATATAGAACATATTAACATCAAAACAAATAACAGCAGGGCTAAAACTAAGAATAGCAAAATGTTACTACATCTTCTCAATATTCCTATATGGTGCAGAAACATGGACATTAGACAAGAAAACAGAACAAAGAATTGAAGCCTTTGAAATGTGGATATATAGAGGAATAGGTAGAATTGGATGGAAGGAAAAGAAAAACAAACTATGAAGTCTTAAAACAACTAAAAATGAAAAGAGAACTACTAAGCACAATTTAAACAAGACAAATGCGATTTTTGGGCCATGTTAAAAGACACAATAGCCTACTAAAAGTAATCCTGGAGGGAAAAATACAAGATAAAAGAGGCAGAGGCAGACCAAGACTAACATGGACGAGTAACATCAAAAGATGGACAAATCAGTCTATGACAACCTGCACCATGAAAGCAAGAGACATAGCAGAATGGCGCTCCATAGTAGCCAACCGTAGTTGCGAAGACGGCACTCGATGATGATGATAAAATATATGCAAATTGTTAGGTTAAAGGTTCACCTGAAAGGTTGGTCTCAAATCCTGGTCGCCTTGAGTTTCGAACCCACCGCTCGCCAGGCCTGCGATAAATTCATCACGAATTTATCAAAAGTATAGAAACACACAGATACACAGACTTACACCCACAAAAGCATTCTTTAAAAATTGAAATTTAAAAAACCGTTTAATCAGACGAGAAATATAATTCCAATCTCGTTACTTTGCAGCTTTCTGTCTCGCTGTCCAGATATTCCTCTCTTTATGCAAGTTAATTACTTGTATGGTTTTTTTCCCTCTTACAAACGACTTCCCTGGAAGGGTATTAGGAAATTCCTAATTCTAATTTGGAAGCCAACGGTCTAACCAATTAATTCCTTCGCTGAACTTCAAATATTATAAGACGCATTGGCATTTGTGTCATTGTAGTAGAGATTGTGCAGGTGAGTTGAGAGAATTTGGAATCAACATGCGAGTGAAAAAGTAAGAGGAAATTATTTGACAATTAGTGACGTCTGAAAGTGAACACTATTTTATGAGAGGTATCAATGGAGTAAATTAATGTGAGAGTGAAATAAGAAATTAATTAAATGTAATTTAAAGAAAAAATGTAATTAAATAGCTAATCTAATAATAGAAACTCTTCTTCCTCTTTACTTCTTAATTTTCCTTCCAGCGTCGAGGGGAGATATAATTTGCGGTTTTTTCTCTTCTGTTAGCTTCTGCTGCTGTTATATTTCCTAGTGCTACTAATATTCCATTGATCCATCTTTTTCGTGGTCGACCACTGGGTATGGTGTTCTCGCAACGATTATTGAAAGTTTGTTGTGTTGTGCTTTGATCATTAATAGAACTGATCCCTGATAATATAATCAGGGTAGAGTAAACCTTGTTCTTTTTAAGTTGGTTGGGATTAACCGGTTCTTTGGGAATTGGACGTTGAACATTATGAAATGAAGGCAAACTGATCATCTTGAATCTTTACTCATCTTGTGCCATCGCAGCATCGAAGGTTGACTACAATGGATCACCACTGGATAAGTTTTACTGCAACTCGAGTTTATTTCCACAGATTAACATCGATTACAAGGTCTATGTGACGTCGTCTGAAGCACAGTAATCAAACACACACAGAGGAATACGTCATCGTTTAGTTGGCCGTGTACGGTAATGCATAGTGTCTAGAGACAAGACGCTGAGTCGAGAAGAATGGATTCGCTGCTACTTCGGGCTGTTTATTGTTCTGTTTTTTTTCTCTTGCTAACTATTTGTGCATTTTTTTCGTGTGCTGTAAACAGACTTCTTCCTATGAAATTATTCGCTAATCTTTTGCCTCGGAAGTTTCCCTACATAAAAAAATACTCATTTATTATTATTTGTTGGCAAAACATGAAAATGTTAGAAAAATGCGTCACTAGAAAAAAACTTTAGATAAAATACATTTCAATACAGTTTTTGACCCAATTATTTCATATTATTAAATTTCAACGCTAGATTCTAGAACAATCAATACAGATGTGTCGGACGGACAGAGGAGTCTGACAGAAGAACAAAGAACACAATTTAAAGTAAATGACAAATAAAGCAGAGATCAATCCAGCAAAAGGACATATACAAAGATAACAAATTTAATGATTCATTCACGCGACAAGACATACACAACTAACCATTATCAACACAATGACAAATTATCCTTACTGCCAGCTCAACATAAATGAACAAATAACACTTTTTAAGACTCTAAACAGGTCACAACATATGAAGTACTATCTTCTCAATACCACAAGGATATGAACCTCTGATGAATGTTACTGTGGCGCAAGCAAAATGACTGCTGAACATTTGCTATAGTCATGCCCGACATATGATGAACAGAGAAGGTTCTCGTGACCATCGTGGGACCCTTACCAGAACAGACTGCGAGGTGATGACATCAACCTTGAACTTACTAACGCTTTCTTAGAAACTCATCAATATTGACGTTTAGAGTTAGACGCAGAAGATGAAGCAAAAGAAAAAGGAACAAGAAAAAGAAAAAGAAACAGATAAACACAATCAAGGGTAAAGCAAAACTATAACATTGTACTCAAACTGTGAATAATTGGTATGACGATAAAAAAAAAAAAAAATCTCTGCCACGTCACAGCATACAAAACTAATGACGATACAAAAGGCCACATGTCATCTCCCTTCCTTCTTTACATTCTCCTTCCCATCTCCCCTTCCTTAGCGACTATGAACGACATGAAAAAGGATAAAAAGAAAGACAATTTATGAAAAGAGATGACACATACCTAGGAGGATCTAATGTTTCTTTGTAATTACTAAACACTATTGGGAACAGCGCTCAGTGGTTAGTGAACTGGACTACAAAGGACAAGAGGTAGGGTTGATTCTAACCGACGGCTTTCAGTTCACCCAGCCTTAAATGGGTACCGGATTTTTTTTCTGAGAAAGTAAAGCAACACGGGCGTAATACCGACGATATTACCCCAAAAATCATGTGCTGAAGGTCTGTAAAATTTATGGTCACTAACACCATATTCCCTATACACCACTTGGCGTGATAGCGGTACTTTACTACTTACTACTAAACTATAGTATGTTACAAAACAGTTGTAATCATATCAATTATATCCAAATTATTTGTAAATCGTATCAACATGTGCCGTGGGCACTGTAGGAAGCTTTGTTTTTCTTTCTCAGGTCACGATGTTGCGCTGATAGTTGTTAGCCCCTGCAGCTGAGGTGTAATATTGTATGTCAACTCGATTCGTGACTTTGTGTTTTGATGTCAGAGCGCCGGCTGAAATCAATCTCAGTGTGTATCTGTCTGTGAGTGTCTCTCTCTCTCTCTGTGTCTGTGTCTCTCTCTCTGTGTCTGTCTCTGTATCTCAGTCTTCGTGCATGTGTGTGTGTGTGATTGTGCTTTTTTATCACATAACTGTAGGGGTCATCGAGAAATCACGGACATACTTCGTCAAACTTCTCTACTTCTCGATCTCCAGTCAATGTTTTAGACTCCGTCAATGACTGGGCAAATTCGCCCTGTCCATTCTTTGATTTTATCTACCCCTCTCTTTCTCTCCCTACTTCTTTTTCCACTCTTTTCACAGTTCTCTAAATAATGATCATTGCCAGCAGGCCAGACGGTCGAGATTCAGGGCCAAGAGATTTTATTTTGCGTTTTTCATTATAGTCAATAGAGCATCGCGTACTTTGCTTGGTGTTTCTTTTTGTGAACTCTTTCATGTGTGATAGAATCTAAGTTAGAAGTGCCCAAAACCTTCCGGTAACATTTGAGATACAATCTAAGTTAGAGATGCCCAAAAACTTCCGGTAACATTTGAGATACAATCTAAGTAAGAGATGCCCAAAAACTTCCGGTAACATTTGAGATACAATCTAAGTAAGAGATGCCCACAAACTTCCGGTAACATTTAAGATACAATCTAAGTTAGAGATACCCAAAAACTTCCGGTAACATTTGAGATACAATCTAAGTTAGAGATGCCCAAAACCTTCTGTGATAGTGTGACTCATCCATGTAGGATAATGAGAGAAGGAAAATGATGATCGTCGGAGGATGAATAAAAGAACGACGCGGCGACGATGAAAGGTAGAATAATTTCAGGCGGCGTACAAATTAAGAAAGTCTTGACGATTAGCAAGGAGACGTTAAGTCTACCAAGCTCAGTCGCTGTGTCGTAATCAACTTTAAGATTACAGGTAAAAGGCGCACAGGTGTCCAGTCTGAAGCTTGTAGGTCCAGAGACAGAGAAATGTTTTCTCTGGCGGAGACAGTTATGTAACGCGACGAAGCGGTCGATAACCTCCCGTCGCGCAGGTGTGGACACGGGGTAGCGTATCACTAGACTGCATCCTTTGAAGAAACAGACCCGAGCGAAATAAAAGGAAACTCTTATATCGGCAGACGCCTTGAAGTCCAGATAGATAAGAAGACCTGAGATGAAAGCGGACAATTAAACTGCAATTAAACAAAGGGCCAAGGGAGGAGTTATAGTTGTGAGTTTTAGTTGTGGGAAAAGAATGTTTGAGAAGATTGATAGGTTGTCGACTAAAGTGATTAAAGTGATAAACTATGGACATAGTCAAGAAAGGCGGAGTTACAGAAGTAGTGACGGCCAACAGACGTAGGTTAGGCGTATCTGTGGTCGGGGGGTGTGGTCACCTGGGACTATAACGAGAGACACAGGGAACTAGTACAGGTAGATGCAGGGATTCAGAGATTCAGATTCAGATATCCAGACTCAGATTTGAGATTCAGAAATTCGGGTGAGAAAGATTGTGATGGACACAAACCTTCAGATAGGACAGACGGTGGAAATATAGTGAAGGAAGTAGATACCTGCCTCAAGGCAGATGTTAGTTAGGACTTATATGTACAAGTACGTGTAGAGAATATTGTGACAAGAGTTGGGCTTAGAAAGTAGAACAGTTTAAAGTAGTCCTACTATACTAAGATATTAGATGTTAGTAAGTCCCAAAGGAGATTTTTAGAGAACGGACATAGATAGTCACACCGAGAGAAACGTGGATGTACAAGTAAACTTAGAAACGTACATAACTGAATGAACTTAGATAGACTTAAGAACCATATACGATCACGCTTACTGACAATTCATCATCGCCTATCGGCTATGTCAAGTAACAACATATTTTGTAAAACCACATGTATAAGTCACTAATAAAGACTTTGTTGATACTTGTTCAAAAAGGATGATGAGTTATATGTGTGTGTCAATGAAAGAACAATTTGTAAGTTAGAATAATGTGTAAGAAATCTGCCACACTTCCGGTAACATTTGAGATACAATCTAAGTTATAGATGCCCAAAAACTTCCGGTAACATTTGAGATACAATCTAAGTTAGAGATGCCCAAAAACTTCCGGTAACATTTGAGATACAATCTAAGTAAGAAATGCCCAAAACCTTCTGGTAACATTTGCGATACAATCTAAGTTAGACATGTTCAAAAATTTCTGGTAACATTTGAGATACAATCTAAGTTAGAGATGCTCAAAACATTTCGGTAACATTTGAGATACAATCTAAGTTAGAGATGCTCAAAACCTTCCGGTAACTTTTGAGATACAATCTAAGTTGGAGATGCTCAAAACCTTCCGGTAACATTTGAGATACAATCAAAGTTAGAGATGTTCAAAACCTTCCGGTAACATTTGAGATACAATCAAAATTAGAGATGCTCAAAACCTTCCGGTAACATTTGAGATACAATCAAAGTTAGAGATGCTCAAAACCTTCCGGTAACATTTGAGATACAATCTAAGTTAGAGATGCTCAAAACATATCGGTAACATTTGTAACACGGTGTGACACTATGTGTACCAATTCTCACGGTATGACGCTATGTGTACCAATTCTCGCCGGTATGACGTTATGTGTACCAATTCTCACGGTATTGTGCTATGTGTACCAATTCTCACGGTATGGCGCTATGTGTACTAATTCTCGCCGGCATGACGTTATGTGTACCAATTGTCACGGTATGACGCTATGTGTACCAAATCTCACGGTATGGCGCTATGTGTACCAATTCTCACGGTATGGCGCTCTGTGTACCAATTCTCACGGTATGACGTAATGTGTACCAATTCTCACGGTATGATGTTATGTGTACCAATTCTCACGGTATGACGCTATGTGTACCAATTCTCACGGTATGGCGCTATGTGCACCAATTCTCACGTTATGCCGCATTATGCACCAATTCTCACGGTATGATGCTATGTGTACCAATTCTCACGGTATGACGTAATGTGTACCAATTCTCACAGTATGACGCTATGTGTACCAATTCTCACGGTATGATGCTATGTGTACCAATTCTCACGGTATGATGCTATGTGTACCAATTCTCACGGTATGACGCTATGTGTACCAATTCTCACGGTATGGCGCTATGTGCACCAATTCTCACGATATGACGCTATGTGTACCAATTCTCACGAGATGGACGAAATATCGTGCTACCTGTACTTTATACGTAGATATGAACTTGATCAATGCAACTCTATTTTGGGGGTAATATTTCAGTAGTTTCGCTCACTTGCTCATTTCAGAAAAAAATATAACATTGTATAATTGATTCCACTGTTATTTTCTAACTGGATATAATAAGTTATATCTTACATTTTAATTGCGTTTACATTGAGGGTTAGGGAATGAAAAATAGAGGTACTTTTCATTACTCCCAGGTTTGTTCTGAGTGTCATGTTTTTGACTTTGTTTAATTGTTCCCGGTTCGTCTTGGCAACGGTCGACTAGGAGCTTGAGCAAATTCCAGGATGGGTCTCACTGCTCCCGCGGCGACTTGCTTTATGATCTTTTTGTTTGCTCCCCCACGATGTACACGCCAGTTGTTGCATCATTTGTAGTCTTTGGGTGGCCTTTGGTGGATCTTTTTGTTTGCTCCCCACGATGTACACGCGAGTTGTTGCATCATTTGTAGTCTTTGGGTGGCCTTTGGTGAATCTTTTTGTTTGTTCCCCATGAAGTACACGCCAGTTGTTGCATCATTTGCAGTCTTTGGGTGGCCTTTGCTGGATCTTTTTGATTGCTCTCCACGATGTACACGCCAGTTGTTGCATCATTTGCAGTCTTTGGGTGGCCTTTGCTTGAACTCTGACTTGCAATCGTCTCTATGATTTCAGTTGCAAATGTTAGATCTTTGCTGCATGTGGTTTGTAGGGATCTAGCGTAATATGAGTGCTTATCTTCGGGATTGTTGAGTATGACAGGACTGTTATCTATGACAAAGTCTTCTACCTCATCGCTGTTTGCATTAAGGTTTATGCACCCCCCAACCTGAAAAGCGGCTGTTGAAGTCCACAAAGATTATCAGGTTTCAATTATTTAGCTTGATGCTGTTCTAGTGAACATCTTTATTCGGGGTGAATAGACGTTGCATATGGTGAAGTCTTTGTTCACGGTTTTCAGCTGCAATTATGCATTATGTCATGCAGTTGGAACCTTTGGCTTTCGTGGCTGGGATCTGATTCCTGATAGAAGTTAGGATTACTCCTTTGTATCTGTTTTCCCGATCCAGTCTAAAGAATCAGTATCCCCGAATGGAGAATCCATGTGCACTGGTGAGATGGGTTTCCTGGATGCCGCATTCATCAGTGTCATGTTCTTTAGCAGTTTATGGAGTTCTGGAATTTTGTGTTTTACTCACTCAGCATTCCAATATTTTAAGCCCATTGCCTCCATCATCTTTTTGTTGTTTCTGGCTGCAGTCCTGTTTGGTGGGTCCTTCTGGTTATAGGGAACCTGTGCTGTTCCTGTTCGGCCATGCATCAAACTGGTTACTCCAGATTGATCAAGAATCTATTGCATAGCGTTTGGTGTATTGCTTAGATATCCGATTTCTAGTCCTGCATCGCTTTGTCTTACATCTTCCGATTTCAGCAGTTGAGGTTTCTTCTCTCGATGTGTCCTCTCATAGTCTATTGCATTTTCCAGGGTTATTGAGTTATTTTCAGGTCATCATCATTGCACTCCGAACATGTCCACAGGTGCTCAGATCCCCTCCTCAGCAAGTCCTGAAGTGTCCAGCGACTGACGACTCCAGTTCTATGTTGGTTGATAAGTCTTCTTACACGCCCACTAAGTTTCTCATTTCTGGGTGTGCCCATCTTAACTCCCATTTCCATCATCCGAAGAAGTGATGTGGATCTGTGTTTGTCGAAGTCCTGTGCTCTTCCTACATCTCGGAGGGCATTGATGATGTCCGCCCAATCCATTGGTTGCCCGTCCTCAACGACAGCGCAGCTAGCCAACCTGTTCGCTCATTCATTCCCCCGTACTCCCGCATGTCCAGGGACATAGACAAAGGTGACCTTACGTATTTTGGATATCTGCAATGACTCTACCGATTGCATGCGTACAGAGCCCGCCTCCACTTTTTTATCATGCTCATCGAATCACTCAGTATACATACGCGGGTGTAGTCTTGTGACTCTAACCATTTGAATGCCTTGGTCACTGCTATCACCTCCATTGTCATGCTACTGGTGGTCATGACGTGTGCACCACTGTCTTCGTAGACAATTCTGCCTGCCGAGCGTGCTGTAAATGCCCATGCACTTCTTTGGTGTCGTCTTACAGATCCGTCTGTATAGATGACTGCATCTTTCTCATCGCTGTTATCGCAGATAAGACCGTTGACGTCAGCATTAACCACGACCGGGTTCTGTTCCCTACTTTTCCTGTCGAGTGTGACAATACATGAGAAAGTCCCCTTGAATGAAGTAGGCACCGGTATCCACTCCTCATCAACACTGATAATGGTAAGCCCACAGACCTGTTTGATGACATCTTCTGCTCGGCCCATCCATGATTTGCATCTTATTAGCCTGGCACCTTTCCCTGTGTTGAGCACGTGGTGCAATGGATGCTCTTTATCTGTACTAATCTTCAGGTATGCTCGTGCTCTCCAGATCTTGATTCTGTCATCCATGGTTGAAAAGTCACGAAGATACCTCATTGCTACACAGGGAGTGTCCCTTGTAAATCCCAAGATAATGCGCATGACTTCATTTTGTATTTTCTCCAGCCTATCAATTTGAGTCGTAGGGCCACTGGCGCAGAACACAGTGCAACGTTTTAACGGGTGTTCAATCAGAGTGGATCTGGCAGACTCTAATTGTGACGTTCTCAGAGTGGATCTGGCAGACTCTAATTGTGACGTTCTGTCTGTGGGAGCGATCAACACACTTAACCTGACAGCTGACTTCGTGTGAGAGTCTGGAATCCTACTCTGATTGAGTCCTGATCGCAGAGAGAGAGAGAGAGAGAGAGAGAGAGAGAGAGAGAGAGAGTCGTACTGACAGTAAGAATTACCAGGGCACACTCGATTGGTGCGAGGACTAATCACTGGAACAGAAGAGTAAGTAGCCTCTGTTCGATGTTGGCAGCTGCCATGGCCTTCTTAGCGGCTAATCCTTTGCGGGATTTTGTTATCATATAATAGACATGGTCCCGAAAACACAGGCTGCGATCAAACTTAACTCCGAGGTATGTCATCAACTTGTCTCTGGTCAACTCATCAGCTCCCATTCGTACTACCGGTGTGGTCGTATTAACGATATGATTGTTAAGGGAGAACCATGAAACTGATGCTTTATTAGGATTAACCAAGGCACCTGAAACCCCACACCAGGAAGAAATGCGATCGAGTTCGTCTTGAATTGTGGAGGGGATTCCCAGTTTGTTTCTTCCATCTCGTCAACGAGAATATCATCAGCAAAAGTCATAGTTCTTCCCCTCCCATCCAATTTTCCAGGGTTTTGGGATCAGCCTGCGCACATTTTCTATAGAGCTTTGTTTATCGTAGCCTTTTTTCCAGCAGCAACTCCCTCACATCATTGGTTTGGCATTATGTATAGATGGACTGAGGCTTTATTTGTAGCCCCGTATGCCCAGAATTGATATGGAATGTAATGACGGTTCTCATGAGAATAAGAATGCTTCTCAAATGACCATATCAAATCGCGAGTGCTTCAAGGAATTTGTGTATCAAACACAACAGCTATGTGACTTTGCCCCTTTAGCCTTGCTGTAGACCTGCGAGAGAGGGTTCTGGGAGAAGAAAAGACGAGGAAATGGTAGAAGCAGAGGGCAGAGTTCGTTTATTTAACGGGATTATCGATAATCGGTTGCCGTCGGCTACACAAAAAAGCACGGTGATCAATGAATACTGATATATCACAAGCTAACGTAACTATCCTGCTGAATTTCCGAAACAACACAAATATATTTGCAGTCCAATAAAATAATCACTCGGCGTTTCCATTTCAAATGAAATAAGCATTTTTTAGAGGGCGATTAGGCAAGTGGCCTGCCAACCCTGCCATTTTGTAGGAAGATATTTTGGGGAAGTAATGCCCGGTGTTTTCTTCTTGTGGTCTTTTTTATTTCCCTTGTCGTGTGTCTATTTATTGTATCTGGATCAACTTAGGACGCATGTTTAAAACTGTTGGTATCTGGTTTAAAATGGACACCAATAGAAATTGAGATCAAGAAAAGAAAATGGAAACGGATTGCCCACACATTGTGAAGACCAACAAGAAATTTTGCAAGACAGTAAACAAAAAACTGTAATTCACAAGGAACTAAGAAATTTCAAAGCCATAAACAGACCTGGAGATAAACCCTCAAGACAGAAACAACGGCTGCAGCCCGGGCGGTGGCTCAGATGGAGAAGAAAGCGCACGGTCAGTTCGCAAAGTTTGGATGCAGCCCTTTGCTCGACTATGAGCTTCAAGGCATAAATCAAGTTATACTATTTTCCTTACGTTTGGCATGAAAAGAGGTATCTTATGACTTCGCTATTACGTCTCATAAAATACGGTCCCTTAAATACCTGAGCTGCCCATTGTAGAATACACAAACGCTTAGAGTTAACTATCAGCTAATGGACGCGTTGTCCCTTGAGGATATAGCAGGAGTAATTTGATTTATCACCTTGTAACTCCAGCTATCGTTTGTCGGGTCGGTTTGTTCATCTTTTTATCGCTACTTTCTCCTTTATTAGCCTCTTTGAAGTGAATCTTAAACAGCAGCGCGCTAGCTTCATTGTCTCGAAAGTAGTGGTTTCCACCCCTGATAAACGTTCTGTAAAGTGACCAGCTATTACAACAGAGAAAAGAGTAGGAATGGCAAAAAGTAATATTAATATCATGACAAATATACTAACATCCAAACAAATAACACCATGGCTAAAACTAACAGTAGCAAAATGTTACATCTTCTCAATATTCCTATATGGTGCAGAAATATGGACATTAGACAAGAAAACAGAACAGAGAATTGAAGCCCTTGAAATGTGGATATATAGAATAATAGATCGTCATCATCATCATCAAGTACCGGGCCTACTGGCGTAGGTGATCATGTCTCTTCACAACTTTCAATCTCGACAGTTTTTTATCATTTATGTTGTTGACCTTCTGCCAAGCCATTCTCTTAAGCTGTCTAGTATTTTCTCTCTTTGCTTCTCTCTATCTCTTCGTCCCTCAATTTTTCCAGTTGTTACAATATATTCCAGTTGTTCCCTTCTCATTACATGGCCAAAAAATGATGATTGTTTCTTCTTATATTGGAAATTACTCTCTTTTTGCTTTGGCCTCTTTCAGAACATTTTCATTACTCTTCTTAGCTGTCCATGGTATTCTCAACACTTTTTCTGTGAAACCACATTTCTACAGACTCCAGTGATTTTCTTGTCTGTTGTCATTTTGTCCATGATTCACATCCATATTTTAAGACTGGCGCTACATAACATTTAAGAACTCTTTTTCTTGTTTATATTCTCAAAAATTGATTGCATAGTATCTTCATTATTTTCTGGAAAGCTGCTTTTGCCTGAGCCATTCTGCATCTCACCTCTTTGAAGAATAGGTAGAATTGGATGAAAAGAAAAGAAAGCAAATGCTGAAGTCTTAAAAGAACTAAAAATGAAAATAGAACTACTAAACATAATTCAAACAAGGCAAATGCGATTTTTGGACCATGTTAAAAGACACAACAGCCTACTAAAAGTATTCTTGAAGAAGAAAATACAAGGTAAAAGAGGCACAGGCAGACCAAGGCTAACATGGAAGAGCAGCTTCAAAAGATGAACAAATCAGTCTATGACAACCTGCACCATTAAAGCAAGAGACAGGGCGGAATGGCGTTCCATGGTAGCCAACCTTCGTTGCGGAGATGGCGCCCGATGATGATGATAATGATGATGACGATTACAACAGAAACGTGATTCATGGACATGGACGCTACAAATGTGTAGATTACGGCGCCCAATGAAACCTCATATAAAAAGTAAAGAGCCCCCGTCACACCAAGTGGAGTATAGAGAATATGGTGTTAGTGACCATACATTGTACAGGCCTTCAGCAAATTATTTTTGGGGTAATGTGGTCGGTTTTACGCCAGTGACGCCTTACTTTACCAGAAAAAAATTCTGTACCCATTTAAGGGTGGGTGAAACCGGAAGCCGTCGTTTGGGATCGCACCCTACACCTTGTTTTTTTGTAGTCCAGTTCACTAACCGCTGATCTATCGCGGCTCCCAAAACCTCATATAGGATTACATATTTTCGGAACTGCGTCCTAATTGAGAATGTTGGAGGGAGCATCTTTGAGAGATATCAATTAGTGCCCGTGATAATATCGACGATGTGAAAGAAGCTGTAGTATCCACCCTATGGGCATTAAGCTAACAATTAGTGACATGAAGAATAGGTGCTGCCCTTAAAACAGGCCTTATTCTGAACACGTCTTGTAGGACGTAGGTAGCGATTAGGTGGACCCAGCTGTGCTACAGAAATTGGGAGAGAGACATTAAATTGAAAGAAATGAACAGCCATCAAGATTCTGTCTTGTCGTTTGTTCTCGTGTCTACCTTGTGAACTGTTAATTATTTAGATATAGACACATTGTGTAGGAATAGCCACCACCTATTGGTATGGCTACCACATGTAGGTATAGACACACCATGTAGGTATGGCTACCACGTGTAGGTATAGACACAACATGTAGGTACGGCTACCACGTGTAGGTATAGACACAACATGTAGGTATGGCTACCACGTGTAGGTATAGACACAACATGTAGGTACGGCTACCACGTGTAGGTATAGACACAACATGTAGGTATGGCTACCACGTGTAGGTATAGACACAACATGTAGGTTTGGCTATCACGGGTAGGTATAGACACAATATGTAGGTATGGCTACCACGTGTAGGTTTAGACACAACATGTAGGTATGGCTACCACGTGTAGGTTTAGTCACAACATGTAGGTATGGCTACCACGTGTAGGTATAGACACAACATGTAGATATGGCTACCACATGTAGGTATATACACAACATGTAGGTATGGCTACCACGTGTAGGTTTAGACACAACATGTAGGTATGGCTACCATGTGTAGTATAGACACAACATGTAGGTATGACCACCACGTGTATGTCTTACACCACTTGCAGATATACCCACCACGTACAGACATAGCCTCCACGTTCAGGTATAGACACAACGTGTAGCTATAACCATAAGGTATAGTTACAGCCACCACATCTACAGGTACAGACACTAAGTATAGGCATAGACCACAACGTGTAGGTATAGTGAAAGCTTGAAACTTACATTCTTCCAGATATGGTCTCTACCAATGATGACAGATCTTAAACTATCTGATCGAACCCTGCGAATATGTGATCTTTAACAGCTTTAGACCGCTAATCCTACAACAAACTGGAAGTCAACTACCTACAACTTTCTCACATGACAAAACGCAATTGCTTAACAATCAGGAAATACACAGTATCCCTATCTGAACATACCAGCCTTTTTTTACTTCTTCAACAACACTGATAATACCAGCCTCTTCTACTTCTTCTTCAACACTGATCACACCAGCCTCTTCTACTTCAACACTGATAATACCAGCCTCTACTACTTCTTCTTCAACACTGATCATACCAGCCTCTACTACTTCTTCTTCAACACTGATAATACCAGCCTCTTCTACTTCGACTTAACACTGATCATACCAGCCTCTTCTACTTCGACTTCAACACTGATCATACCAGCCTCTTCTACTTCGACTTCAACACTGATTATACCAGCCTCTTCTACATTTTCTACAACACTGAAAATACCAGCCTCTTCTACTTCTTCTTCAACACTGATCATACCAGCCTCTTCTACTTCGACTTCAACAACCAACATTTGCTAATCCGGGACAAGATTTATGAACAAGAAGTGCACACGAGGCACTCTCTGGTACTACATTGTGGTGGCTGGGTATGCATGCCTTCTTCTGTATGTCAAACTTTCCTTCTCTGGACGTTGAAGGCAGTTCGGTCTTGTAAAATAAGCTAGGGTATATATATATATATCCTTCAGTGTGCTAAGACCCCAACAATCATGTCGATTATCAGATGTCGAAGACTAAGGTGACTGGGGCATATCCAGCGAATGAAAGAAAAGCGCATCCCCAGGCAAATACTATATGGCGAACTAACGCACGGAAAAAGACAAATCGACGGACCTAAACTACGATATAGAGAATGACTTCTCCATCTGTGAAAATGACTGGGTACATCTGGCAAGAGATCTCACATCCTGGAGAGTCCGTATAGAAAAATGGCATAACATTTTCTAACACATGAGGCTGTACTATGGCAAACCATGGAAGAGAAAAGACTAATGAAAAAGGCATGGAAAATCCTGAGGACCAGTCGGCCTGACTCGTTCATTCTGTGATCGCGTGTTTGTCAAACATTGGTAGAATTAGCCACGAGAGAAGCTGCTCGACAAAAACAAAACCTCAAAAAAATACACAATAGCCTCTACTAGACCGTCTGACAAGACGACGAAAAGGGCCATACATATATATATATGCAGAAAAGGATACAGACCTGAAGAAGAAATATGTGTGTGTATGTGCTAAATTCTTATGGTATGATGCAATGTGGGAGCCACTATAGCTCAGTGGTTAGTGAACTAGACTACAAAGGACAGGAGGTCGGGTTCGATCCCAACCGACGGCTTCCTGGTTCACCCAGCCTTAAATGGGTACCTGATTTTTCTGGGAAAGTAAAGCGGCTCGGGTGTAATACCGACCACATTACCCCAAAAATTATGTGCTGAAGGTCTGTAAAATTTATGGTCACTAACACGATATTCCCTATACGCCACTTGGCGGGACGGGGCTTTTCACTATGATGTAATGTGTGCCAATACCAATTTGAAAGACGAAATATCATGTTGTATTCTACACTGCTATGAACTTCATAGATGCGAGCACATTTATTTTTTTTGCTAACATTTTAGTAGTCTCCCCTGTTTTAGTAAAAAATGTGTACTTGAATCTACCATTTTACTTTATAACTAATTATAAGAATTTAGATCTTACATTTTAATTACAATTATACTTGGTGTTTAAAAAAACAAAAAGAAAACAATTGCAACAAGAAAATGTCGAAGTGTGTTCTTGAAATAGATTTTTCTCTTATGGCTCTCCTCACTAATGCTGCAGTAACAAACACGAATTAAGTTAGACATTGCATATATAGCGTACAAAAAGTAATCCTGGAGGGGAAAATACAAGGTAAAAGAGGCAGAGGCAGACCAAGACTAACATGGATGAGTAACATCAAAAGATGGACAAACCAACCTATGACAATCTGCAACATCAAAGCAAGAGACAGAGCAGAATGGCGCTCCATGATAGCCAACATTCGATGCGGGGATGGCACTCGATGATGATGATGATGATTGCATATAAGTGTGTGTGTTAGCAGAAGAAGAGATTCAACATCATATGATGCAACAATGACCTTCTTTCAGAACGTCCATGAAATCATAAAACAAACGAAATGTTACAGCAGTGAAACTCCACATCACAAGATGCAATAATACCAGCCTTTTTAATACCAGAATGTACCAGCAAAGGAGGAACCAGTATGGTCAAGGCAAAGACGTGCAAATACGGGCATCAAATTGTGAAGCTACAGTGAAGCTAATAGTGAGGAGAAGTGAAAAAAAAATATAGAGAGAGGAAAAAAAAAGAAGAAAAAAAGGTATGTTTAAAGCTTACCGTGATGAGTGAACAACACAAATCAGAACGACGTTTCGTCGCAATTGGCCTTCAAAAGGAACAAACTTACAACACGCCGACAAATATGCATTTAAAATAACAAATAAATAATTAAAAATTCGAACTAGAAGGAGAAAAAGGACAATAAGAATAAAGTCTTCCCAGTATGATCTGATGCGGAAAGAACGGAAGTGCGCGCGAGGTGCGTGTGCGTGCAAACAAGTGAAAATGTGCGCACACAGCACGCACTAACAGAAATTAAAAAAAAAACAGGTCCGTGTGCATACAAAAAGGACAAAGAAACAGACTAGAGAGGAAACAGACGATGTGTGTGAGTCAATGCGACAAAATGTTATTACTCCGACAGCACAGACTTGGAAATGCAATATTTAATCTCTCATACAAATGCTTCCTGTTTCAGTAATTTTGCCAGCTCGTTTATTACATACCGTTTGGTCTCTTTACTAACATAAACCGTCACTTCTCATAAATTCACAAGGCAACACACAAAAATCATCACAGATAATTTTATATGGGTTTTGTAGTATTTGTTTAGCTGATTTCAAATCTGTCTTTAGTTTTTTTTCTACCACGTAACATTTTTTTTTAATAGCTAATTATAATATATTTCAACAGTGGTGATGACCACAAATCGAGTACAATGTTTTATTTAGATTGGTATCGATACCTTATTACTGGCTGTTACAAATTTGTTCAGTTTCGGGTCACGTGATTTAGTATCGATGCTACCATTTTTGTGTATTCGATAGGATATTAAATCCATTTATACACGTGTGGTTTTTGCTTAAAGTAATTATGACAAGTATATTATGAGATTTCGTTGTTGATGACGAAGATTATGAGATGACGACGTTCTTCAATGTTGACGGCTCATTGAGTTATTGTCAGGACATCGATGGTCTCTTCAACAGTTTATCACAAGTGCATGATCCATCAGAATGGCGTCTCTTCATTGATTCCTCGCGAAGAAGCTTCAAGGCATTTCTTTTGCACAATGGAAATGTAAAACCAAGCAAACCAGTTGCACATTCTGTTTATCTGAAAGAATCCTATTACAACATGAACAGTTTGCTTGAAGCTATCCATTATAAAACACACCAGTGGAACATCTGTGGTGATCTAAAGGTCATTGGCATGTTGATGGGCATGCAAGGAGGATTCACTAAATACTGCTGTTTCCTATGCCTATGGGATAGTCGAGCAACAGCGGAACATTATGTCAAACGTGTCTGGGAGCCAAGACATATCTATAGGAGCAAGCAGTGTCCAAAATATGCCCCTTGTTGATCCACAGAAAATATTTCTGCCACCTCTCCATATTAAGCTAGGACTGATGAAAACCCTTGTGAAGACCATGGGTAAAACAAACTCAGAAGGTTTTCAGTACCTTGTTAATAAATTCCCAAACATCACTGCTGCAAAAATGAAGGAAGGGATATTTATAGGTCCACAAATCAGATCTGTTTTACAAGATGAAGGTTTCAAACAGTCTCTGTCAGGAGCTGAGCTAGAAGCCTGGGAGGCATTCAAGTGGGTCTGTGAAAACTTTCTAGGTAATCATAAGTCTCCTACGTACAGGGAAGGAGTTCAGCGTCTAATAGATTCTTACCTGAACCTTGGCTGTCGCATGTCATTAAAACTTCACTTCTTGCACTCCCATGTAGATTTTTTCCCAGAAAATCTTGGTATGGTGAGTGATGAGCAAGGAGAACGTTTTCACCAGGACTATCAGTTAATGGAGCGCCGTTATCAAGGTTTGTGGAATGAGAGTATGATGGCCGACTTCTGCTGGATGCTATTCCGTGATAGTCCAGGCGAAGAATATAACAGAAAATCATATTCCAAGCATTTTTGAAGAAACATTCAACATATCTATGCTGTGATGTGAGTATATTTGATTTAGTCTAGAAGATGTGAATCATTTGCTTAATTGATGTTTGCGATTCTCGAACAAATACAGCCAAGTTCAGTGAAAACTAACATCACTCATAACTTAAAAACTTGACGTGATAGAAAAAAACTGATACCAGATCTGAAATCAGCGCCAAAAAATCCTTTAGAAAAGTGTATTTTGGTTTGAGATGATTAAAAAAAGTTTGATTTTGTTGCCTTGTGTTATTAGTCTCCATTTTCATGCTCTGTACAGTCTACTTCACTTCCGTCCTTTATCTTCTTGTCTGATGGCTCGTCATACATTTCTTTCATTCTTCTGAACTATTCGATGAGTTACATGTCGCTATTTTTAATATTTATTATCTTTATTTTAAAAAAGAAATCGTGTCTTTTATTTCTAACTTTAACACTTTGCTTTTCTAGTCTCTGTGTTGTTGTCTTCTGTTCATATCTCAGAAGCAGACATCATTAATCCCGCAGCGACAGATCGTTTTGTGTCCTCTTTTATCACCGCTATAACCATATATTATATTTTTAGCATATCCACGCTAGTATCCTATTCACCTTTTGTTAATGTAAGTAAATATATATATAATATCGCACGGACCTGTGTTCGGGACTGTTGAATCAAGGAAAAATAAATATATATATAAAAAAAAAAAATATCTTTACAGCATTATTCAATATCTGAGGTCTAACGATGAGATTTCTAGAACTTGAAAATAAAAGCATATTGTTATGAGCAGTCGCCACGAGGTGTTCAGGGTTGAGGTTTTAATTTATTCCCGATCATAAAAAAAAAGAAAGAAAGCCGGGGAACTGGTTGGTCTCGAGACAAGACACCGGCCTCGAGACAGAGTGGTTGTGTGTTCAAATCCCGGCTACACCGAATTGGGATTTTTATTTATTATTTTTCTCTGCGGCAACCACCCCTGGTCTCAGCAGTGAGGAGCGGCTTGAAATTCAATTACTCATCGACAGAAAAAAAATATGAGTACATCCGAAGACGGAGTTATCTGCCTGAGCGGCGAGGGACACCTGTGCACAAGGCTGCCAGGTAAAAATGGATTAACACGCAAAATTCAGTTCCTAGTCTCTAGGGGACTTCGTCAGAGGTCAAAGCTGGCGAACGAAAGAAAAAAAAATTAGATTTTGCTGGAATCCAGGTTCGAAGCATAAAGAATTATCGATTCGACTACCGACATAAAAATACAATTGTATAAAAACAGTTTGACTAAAAACAACACAGTTTAAAATTGTAAACATTATTTGACTAAAATTAGTAGTGAAGGTAATAACCTCCGTCAGTCATAGTTGACTATGGATTTAGCACCACCCATGGAAATTTTGTGTGTGTGTGTGTGTTTTCTTTCGCCGTGTATAATCTTTTTATGAATCTGTCTGCTTCTTCATTGAGTTGGAGCTTTAGAGTGTTTCCAAAGATTGTGGTCTGCAGCTATCTTTTTCCAGACTGCAGGGTTTATGTTCAGAGTCTTCATGTCACGTTTACACAGGTAAAAAGGGAGTTATTGGCGTCCCCTAATTCTTTTGCCATCTGCTAATTGAAAATAAAGTCTATCCTTTGGTTTTCGGCCATCTTTACAAATTGTGTAAGTGGCTAAGAGAGGGTAACTTACGTTGTTTGAGCAGATGAGTCTGGAAGCCTGTGCGTGTGAGGACCTCAACGTTTGTGACCTTGTCTTTTCACATGATATCAAGAATACGACCCTGTCATCGTATAGGGAAAACATTTAGTCTTCGCTCATGCTTTGTACAAGTTGACCACGATTTGCTGTCATACAAAAGGATACTAATGTTACAGGCGTTGTAAACTGCGGCCTCTATTTTAGTTGTCAGTTTTCTGGTTTGCCAAATGCGCCTAGAAAGACTGGGGATGGTAAAAGCAACGTTATCAATGCGGGTGTCAGTTTATGTATCTAAAGATAATTTATTGTTTAAGTGAAAAATACATAAGGTCACCTTTGTCTATTTCGCTGGACATGGGGCAGTACGGGGAAATGACAGAGCGGGCATGTTGGCCTGCTGTGCTGTTGTTGAGGTCGGTCAACTAATTGATCGGGCGGATATTATCAATGCCCTCCGAGATGTGGGAAGGACACATGAATTCGACAACCATGAGTCCACGTCACTCATTCAGATGAAAGAGATGGTAGTTAAGATGGGCGCAGCTAGAAACGAGAAACTTAGTGGGCGTGTAAGAAAACTTATCAACCAACACAGAACTGGAGTCGTCAGTCGCTGGACACTGCGGGACTTGCTGAGGAGGGGATCTGAGCAACTATTGACATGTTTGGTGTGCAATGATGATGACTCGGAAATAACTCAATAACTCAACTTATTGTTGATTATAGACCCCAGATAGCTACTACTGCATGACATCAAATTTATAAAAGAAAAATAGCCCCGTCACGCCAAGTGGCGTGTAGGGAATATGGTGTTAGTGACCATAAATTTTACAGACCTTCGGTACATGATTTTTGGGGTAATGTGGTCGGTATTACGCCCGTGCCACTTTACTTTCCCAGAAAAAAAATCCGGTACCCATTAAATGCTGAGTGAACCGGAAGCCGTCGGTTGGGATCGAACCCTACCTCTTGTCCTTTGTAGCCAGTTCACTAGCCACTGAGCTATTGCGGCTCCCACATCAAGTTTATAGTTATCGATGAAGATATCAGGTGTTGCTAAGACGCCCTGACCGAGTATATTCATTTTCTGCAAACTTATTTTGAGGCCGAAATCCCTGCAGACATGCTAAAGAACAATTTATCATACACTAGAGTTGTCTGATAACTAAAGTGATAACGTTTATAATTATGTTATTTCTTCTTGTCAGTAAAGCCGCTTTATACAATTTTATAATTATTTTTCCATTTGTGTCAATGAGCAATGCATTTATTCCGTGTTTCTCAGAACTCAGAAATGTATCGCTTCGGTAGTTTGCTAATTTTATTAACCTTTTCCTGTTCATACTATTTTTATCTTTTATAATTTGAACAAAACTCGTGTTTGATAATTGATGCAGGCTCATCATATGAATTATGATAGATTTTGTAGGGAAGAAAAAATTTTCTTGTATCATATATTTGTTTTCTTTTAAAGTAAAGAGCCCCCGTCACGCCAAGTGGCATATAGCGAATATGGTGTCAGTACCCATACATTTTACAAACCTTTAGCACATGTTTTTTTAAAGCGGGGGGGGGGGGGGTAACGTGGTCGGTATTAAGGCCAGTGCCGCTTTACATTCCAAGAAAAAATCCTGTACCCATTAAAGGCTGGGTGAACCCGGAAGCCGTCGTTTGAGATCGAACCCTACCTCTTGTTCTTTGTAATCCAGTTCACTAACCACTGAGCTATCGCGGCTCCCATATATTTTATAAGGAACAAACACATGATTTTCTATTATTATATATTTTTTGTCATGATTAGTCTAGGCAATATGAGAAGGCAGTTTGCCATTCATTTCCTTCTTGGAAGTGACTGTACTAGTCGGAGATCGCAGTCATTGTCTCTATTCATGTTTTTTTAAAAATTGAAGTCAACGGTCACAACATAAATAATTTGCGATATGCAGATGACACACAGTCTTAATAGCAGAGACAGAGAATGAACTACAAGAATTGATAGACATAATAGTAAAAGAAAGCAACAAGAAAGGTCTCAGTCTGAATAGTAAGAAAACAGAAGTAATGGTCATATCGAAGAAACAATCAATCATCACCAGCATGCAGCTTAAAAATAAACAGGACAAATTTGAAACAAGTGCAACCCGTCAAATACTTGAGCACAATAATAACATCAGATGGGAGATGCACCACAGAAATAAAAAGCAGAATAGCTCAGGCCAAAATAGCATTTCAAAAAATGAAAAAAATATCTTCTGCAATAAATCTATGTCAATAGAAATGAGAAAGAGAGTTCATCTGTGCTATATAGAACCAATTCTGAGCTATGGAAGCGAATTATGGACAGTAGATAAACAAATGAAAAGACGATTAGAGGCCACAGAGATGGGGTTTCTCAGAAGGACGTTGACAGTTCCCTGGACAGCTAAAAAGACCAATGAGGAAGGTCTCAAAGAGGCCAACACAAAAAGGGAGCTCCTAAAAAAACATCAGAAAGAAACAACATTTTTCGGGCACATCAAGATAAGAGGAACGTTGGAATACTTGGTTACAACTGGCAAAATAAATGAAAAGAAAGATTGCGGACGACAAAGAGAAAATACTGGATAGATTGGTGTTATGGCATGGAAAACAGTCAACAACAGAACTGATACGATGCACTGTAGATAGAAGATTGTGGAAGGACATGACCGCCTACGCCAACCGATATGGTACATGATGATGATATATATTTTAGGGAGCAGATTTTATTTTTTCTTACCATATATTTTTTCTTCTGTGTGTCCGGGGTCTCATTATGAGGAAAGTAAAGAATACTGACACTGTGACCTTCCAGGCATGTCGTAAGAGGCGACTAAGGAGGTTGATCGATGGCTTGACAAGCTGTCATTGTAAAAAGTATTGTTATGGAAACAGAACCATAGGTTTTAAGCAGTGATCTCTGCAATATGTGCTATTTTGACACGCATGGTTTCTGTTTTTTGAGATTGGGGTTCTGCCCTATGTGCCGTCTTCGGCTCGAAAGGACGACACACAGACAGACAGACAGACAGAGAGAGAGAGAGAGACAGACAGGCAGGCAGTCTGACAGGCAGGCAGGCAGACAGACATACATACAGACAGACAGACAGACAGCCAGACAGATACAGACAGATATATTTTTAGGAAACAAATAAATTATTTTCTATTATCATATATTTTTTATGTAACAGACAAATGACTCTATAGTAGTAATATAGGGTATTTAATACCCTACCGCAGCGTCAGCAAAATTGCTCCCGCCGCGTCGTTTTTTCTTATATGGCCGATTATTTTTAACTATATGAGAGTCTACATTTTTTCGTTATATGAAAGTCTACCTAGTGACCTCTCGTTGACCTCTGACCTCTCCAACTTTCCTCTTCTCATGATGTGCCCGAAAAATGTTGATTGCTTCTTTCTGATGTTTTTTAAGAGCTACCTTTTTGTGTTGGCCTCTTTGAGAACTTCCTCATTGGTCTTTTTAGCTGTCCGGAAACTTTCAACATTCTTCTGAGAAATCCCATCTCTGTGGCCTCTAATCGTCTTTTCATTTGTTTGTCTACTGTCCATGATTCGCTCCCACAGGTCAAAATTGGTTCTATATAGCGCCGATAAATTCTCTTTCTCATTTTTATTGACATAGATTTGTTGCATAAGATATTTTTCATTTCCTGAAATGTTATTTTGGCCTGAGCTATTCTGCTTTTTATTTATGTGGTGCATCTTCCATCTGATGATATTATTGTGCCCAAGTATTTGAAACGTTGCACTTGTTTCAGATTTGTCTCGTTTATTTTTATGCTGCATGATGGTGATGATTGTTTCTTCGATATAACCAACACTTCTGTTTTCTTACTATTCAGACTGAGACCTTTCTTGTTGCTTTCTTTTACTATTATGTCTACTCATCTTCAAATCGGCCTTAAAAGGATGTTAAATGAGCGTAGATACACCTGGTAGTGATGTGGTCTACTACAGCATGCTGGGAAGTTTGACCTCTAGACTCATCATATGGTGCTTTCAACTTTGCACTTTAGAGCCCCTGGTTGTCCTCCGTCTCTGACAAGCCAAGCCAGACATATGCTCTCTTATTAAGTGCATCGCAAAGACGTGGTGTAGGAAATTAACTGTTCTACTTCACTGATCCCAGAGCAAGATGTCAGATATGGGTCGTTGAATGCTTCCAGCCATAATCAGCAAAGGCGCTTTCGTCCATCGATATGACTTTTAATTATTAGTTTAGTTTAGTCAACATATTTCATTGCACAATTCATCCATAGTGCTGACATCCATAGTACCCACATTCATAGCGCCCACATCCATAGTGCCCACATTCATATAACTCACATCCATAGTGCCTACATCCATAGTGCCCCATTCATAGCGCTCACATCCATAGTGCCCACATCCATAGTGCCCACACATCCATAGTGCCCACACATCCATAGTGCCCACACATCCATAGTGCCCACACAGCCATAGTGCCCACATTCTTAGCGCCCACAACCATAGTGCCAATATCTAGTGTGCTCACTTCCATAGTTCTCACATCCATAGTGTCCAAATACATAGTGCCGATATCTATAGCGCTCATATCTATAGCGCTCACATCCATAGTGCCCATATCTATAGCGCCCACATCCATCGCGCCCACATCCATAGTACCCACATTCATAGAGCTCACATTCATAGCGTCCACATCCATAGCGCCAACATCCACAGCGCTTACATCCATAGTACCCACATCCATCACGCCCACATCCATCGCACCCACATTCATATAACTCACATCCATAGCGCCTACATTCATAGCGCTTACATCCATAGCGCCCACATCATAGCGCCCACATCTATAATGCCCACATCCATAGTGCCCATATCTATAGCTTTCACATTCATAGTGCTCATATTCATAATGCCCACGTCCATAGTGCTCACATCCATAGTGCCAACATCAATAGTGCCCACATCTATAGTGCCCACATCTATAGTGCCTATATTTATAGTGCCCACATCCATAGTGCCCATATCTATAGCGCTCACATCCATAGTACTCACATCCATAATGCCCACATCCATAGTGCTCTCATAAATAGTGCCCATATCTATAGTGCCCATATCTATAGTGCCCATATCTATAGTGCTCACATCCATAATGCTCACATCCATAGTGGCAATATCTATAGTGCCCACATCCATAGTGCTCACATCCATAATGCCCACATCCATAGTGGCAATATCTATAGCGCTCACATGGCGCTCAAAAACTTCACAAACATGAACAAGTCAAAGAAAGATAAAGTTAATCCGTCAACCAGGAAAGAGAAGGGCTCTCTGTCTAAGAGACGTATGACGCAATCCGGAGAAAGCCATAAGGAGTCCGGGTTGCCGACTCACCCTTTGTCTACCAGGAAATCATCCAGAATTGGCACCTGGAATGTTCGTACCCTTAACGAACAGGGAAAAGCGGCACAAGTGGCAGCAGAAATGACCAACTATAAGATAGATATTCTGGGAATGTGTGAAACAAGATGGCTGGGAGCAGAGAGAATAAAATTGAATACAGGGGAGATGATTTTATCATCAGGACACCAGGAACCAGGAGCATAACATAGCGAAGGGGTAGCTATAATGCTATCAAAGAATGCACAGAAGACACTAATAGAATGGGAGGCAGTGGGACCAAGACTGGTGAGAGCAACATTTAGAACAACCAAAAACAAAATAAAATTACACATTATACAATGCTATGCACCAACCAACGATAAAGATGACTCAGTTAAAGATGATTTTTATAAACAGCTACAATGGCAGATGGATGCAAGACGAGCCAAGGATATTATAATCTTGATGGGAGACCTAAATGCTAAGGTAGGATCAGACAACAGAGGCTTCGAAGAGATTATGGGAAAACATGGACTTGGAGATATAAACGAGAATGGAGAGATATTTGTGAATTTCTGCGCCCTTAATCAAATGAGCCTAGGAGGAACAATATTCCAACATAAAAGAATACACAAAGCTACATGGGTGTCACCAGATCATAGAACGGAAAATCAAATTGATCACATATGTATTAATAATAAGTTTAAGTCATCCTTACAGGATGTAAAAGTATATAGAGGGGCAGATATAGCTTCTGATCATCATCTTCTGTTAGCCAAACTTAAAATTAAATTAAAAAGGTATAATACAACGAATAAGGGTAGAAAGTATTTCAATGTAGGGTTTCTTAAAGAACAAGGAATTAAAGATAAATTCGCAGTCACAATATCAAACAAATACCAAGTCCTCCAACAACTAGAAAATACAATAAATATAGAAGATCATTGGAAACAGGTAAAAAATATATGGAAAGAGACATGCGAAGAAACACTGGGGAAAAGAGAACGCCAGAATAAGGCATGGATGACAGCAGAGACCCTGGATAAAATTAAAGAAAGAAAGAACAAGAAAGCAGACATGAATAAAAGCAAAACAAGAAGTAATAAAGCCAAGACACAGGAAGCTTACACAGAGGTGAACAAAGAAGTGAGAAGATGCATTAAAAGGGATAAGAGGAAATATATAGATGAACTAGCTAAAGAGGCAGAAGAAGCAGCAAATAAAGGGAATATGAAAGAACTGTACAACAGCACAAAGAAATTAGGTGGAAAATACAAACAGATCAACGCCTTTATCAAAGACAAGAAAGGAAATCTGCTTAGTAATATAAGGGAACAAATGGAGAGATGGAACGAACACTTTGAAGAACTTTTGAACAGACCCGGCTCAAATAATCCTCCAGATATACTACCAGCAGAAGAAGAGTTACACGTTAACTGCGGAAAACCAAGCAAAGAAGAAATAATGAAAGCCATCAAATTATTAAAAGATGGTAAAGCCACAGGACCAGATGAAATTCCTTCGGAAGCCATCAAAGCAGATATTAACACCTCTACCAAGATGTTACAGGATCTATTGGATAAAATTTGGGAGAGGGAAGAAATACCTAAAGACTGGAGAGAAGGTTATATGATCAAACTACCAAAGAAAGGAAGTTTACAGGAGTGCACAAATTATAGGGGAATTATGCTACTATCAGTGCCAGGAAAAATATTAGGCAGAATCATTCTGGAGAGACTAAAAGAGGCTATAGAGAAACACTTGAGAGATGAACAAGCAGGTTTTAAGGAAGAACAGATCATGTGCTGATCAAATAACTACCCTACGTATAATAGTTGAACAAAGTTTAGAACTAAAATCCCCACTATATATTGGATTCATAGATTACGAAAAGGCATTTGATAGTTTAGACAGAAGAATGCTTTGGAAGTTGCTGAGTCATTACGGAATCCCCATAAAGTTTATTAACCTGATAAAAACAATGTATGAAGGAACAAAATGTAGTGTGGTGCATGAAGGACAGCTTACAGAAGCATTTGAAATAAGAACAGGAGTAAGGCAAGGATGCCTCCTGTCTCCATTTCTCTTTCTACTGGCCATAGATTGGATTATGAAAATAACTCAAAACAACAGAAATGGGATCCCGTGGTCACTGACCAAACAACTTGATGATTTAGACTTTGCTGATGACATAGCTCTCCTATCACACAGCCATCAACAGATGCAGGATAAAATGAGTATATTAGATGAGAGATCACAACAGCTAGGACTAAAGATTAATAGAGATAAGACCAATATTATGAGAATTAATGCAGTTGGCAATAACCATATAAAACTAGGAGAAATACCTCTACTAGACGTACAATCTTATATATATCTGGGCAGTAATATAGATAAAGAGGGAGGAACAGAAAATGATACCAAAATAAGGATATCAAAAGCAAGAGGAGCTTTCATTGCACTGGGAAACATATGGAAATCCAAAGAAATTAGGCTAAATACAAAAATAAAAATTTTCAACTCAAATGTTAAGTCGGTCCTATTATATGGCTGTGAAACATGGAGAATGACAAAATTGACAATCACGAAAGTACAGACTTTCATTAATGGATGCTTGCGCAGAATAAAGGGATGGAAATGGCAGGACAAAGTCACTAACGTGGAATTATGGAAATGTACCGGTCAAATACCAGTGGATAAAGAGATACAGCGAAGACGATGGCGATGGATAGGACACACACTACGGAAACCAACTGAGAGTATTACACAACAGGCCCTTTTTTGGAATCCCCAGGGGAAAAGACAAAGAGGAAGACCAAGGAATTCTTGGAGAAGACAGATAGAAGCAGAGATGAAGATGATGGGGAAGACATGGAATGATCTTAAAAGAATGGCAAAAAATAGAACGACTTGGAAAGTGTTTGTTGAAGACCTATGCTCCACCAGGAGCTAAAAGGTAAAAGAAGAAGACATCCATAGTGCCCACATTCATATAACTCACATCCATAGTGCCTACATCCATAGTGCCCACATTCATAGCGCTCACATCCATAGTGCCCACATCCATAGTGCCCACACATCCATAGTGCCCACACATCCATAGTGCCCACACAGCCATAGTGCCCACATTCTTAGCGCCCACAACCATAGTGCCAATATCTAGTGTGCTCACTTCCATAGTTCTCACATCCATAGTGTCCAAATACATAGTGCCGATATCTATAGCGCTCATATCTATAGCGCTCACATCCATAGTGCCCATATCTATAGCGCCCATATCTATAGCGCCCACATCCATCGCGCCCACATCCATAGTACCCACATTCATAGAGCTCACATTCATAGCGTCCACATCCATAGCGCCAACATCCACAGCGCATACATCCATAGTACCCACATCCATCACGCCCACATCCATCGCACCCACATTCATATAACTCACATCGATAGCGCCTACATTCATAGCGCTTACATCCATAGCGCCCACATCATAGCGCCCACATCTATAATGCCCACATCCATAGTGCCCATATCTATAGCTTTCACATTCATAGTGCTCATATTCATAATGCCCACGTCCATAGTGCTCACATCCATAGTGCCAACATCAATAGTGCCCACATCTATAGTGCCCACATCTATAGTGCCCATATTTATAGTGCCCACATCCATAGTGCCCATATCTATAGCGCTCACATCCATAGTACTCACATCCATAATGCCCACATCCATAGTGCTCTCATAAATAGTGCCCATATCTATAGTGCCCATATCTATAGTGCCCATATCTATAGTGCTCACATCCATAATGCTCACATCCATAGTGGCAATATCTATAGTGCTCACATCCATAATGCTCACATCCATAGTGGCAATATCTATAGTGCCCACATCCATAGTGCTCACATCCATAATGCCCACATCCATAGTGGCAATATCTATAGCGATCACATCCATAGTACTCACATCCATAATGCCCACATCCATAGTGCTCTCATAAATAGTGCCCATATCTATAGTGGCCATATCTATAGTGCCCATATCTATAGTGCTCACATCCATAATGCTCACATCCATTGTGGCAATATCCATAGTGCCCATATCTGTAGCGCTCACATCCATAGTGCTCACATTCATAGTGCCAATGTCTAGTGTGCTCACTTCCATAGTTCTCACATCCATAGTGTCCACATCCATAGTGCCGACATCTATAGCGCTCACATCCATAGTGCCCATATCTATAGCGCTCACATCCATAGTTCTCACATCCATAGTGCCAATGTCTATAGTGCCCACATCCATAGTGCCCACATCCATAATGTTCACATCCATAGTGCCCACATCCATATTGCCCACATCCATAGTGCCCATGTCTATAGTGCCCATGTCTATAGCGTTCACACCCATAGTGCCCACATCCATATTGCCCATATCTATAGTGCCCACATCCATAATGCCCATATCTATCGTGCCCACATCCTTAGCGCTCACAACCCTGGCGCCCACATCCATAATGCCCATATCTATCGTGCCCATATCCTTAGCGCTCACATCCATAGTGCCCACATCCATAATGCCCATATCTATCGTGCCCACATCCTTAGCGCTCACATCCATAGCGCCCACATCCATAGCGCCCACATCCATAGCGCCCACATCCATAGCGACAACATCCATAGCGCCCACATCCATAGCGCCCACATCCATAGTGCTCACATCCATATTACTCATATCCACTACACAGTACGTTCCCCAATATGAATAAACTCCACCTGCACACTAGCGAAAGCACTGATGATGGCTTATGTTCAGATTCATGAACTCTTCAGCACCGTCAATGACCTCGACCTAAACCTCCTTTGCGGCCTCTTATAAAGTGTTGTAGCTGGCAGTGGCTGTAAATCTCTTTCCCCAGACTGTGGCCAGGGCCGCAGTAGCTACACATGTATTTAATTGTGAATGGCCGTTTTGTTGCTTCTATAATATAAATAATCACCATTTTTTGGCCATGTAATGATAAGGGAACAGCTGGAATATAGCTTAACAAACTGAGAAACTTGAGGGACAAAGAGATAGAGGGAAGCAAAGAGAAAAGATACCAGCAGCTTAACAGAATAGAATGGCTTGGCAGGCCAACAACATAAATTATAGATAACTGTCGAGATAGAGAGATGTGGAAGGACATGATCACCTACGCAACCAGGCAATGTACTTGATGATGATGGTGATAATATAAATGTTGAGGCTTATTATTGTGAAATCAAACCATACACTTGCTGCTTACGAATTGCAAAATGGGTCACGCAGTTGCAGATTTGCTTTCTAAAAACAGTTCATAAACTAGTACCATGACATTTGGAAAACAGACCAAACACCACGTTCGTGTAGATAATATTGTGAAGGCATTACTCTATTTGTCATGGAGTATTTATGAAAACAGATCACGAAAAAGCGGTTCGCATTGTGAAAACAGATCACTGACTAACGGATCACATTGTGGAAACAGATCACTGACTATCGGTTCACATTGTGGAAACATATCACTGACTAACGATTCACATTGTGGAAACAGATCACTGACTAGCGGATCACATTGTGGAAACAGATCACTGACTAGCGGATCACATTGTGGAAACAGATCACTGACTATCGGTTCACATTGTGGAAACAGATCACTGACTAGCGGATCACATTGTGGAAACAGATCACTGACTAGCGGATCACATTGTGGAAACAGATCACTGACTATCGGTTCACATTGTGGAAACAGATCACTGACTAGCGGGTCATATTGTATTGTGAAGAAATATCACTGACATGTGGTTAGTATTGTGGAAAGAGACGTATATAACTGCCTCTTTAAATTGTGAAGGGAGGGCATTCATCATTGACCTAGATATGTGGAGACAGTTTTTAAACATGATATTCAACATTGTGAAAGAATGGGAAGGAAGAATGAAAGGAGGGAGAAAGTCTCTTAACTGTCTCTCTATTTGATAACTTTCCCATTGTCCATTCATGTAACCGCCTATGGGTTAACTATTTCCATTCAACATTCATGTAACTGTTTATGTGATAATGTTCCCCATTCTCCCTTCATGTGACCATATATGTGATAACTTTCCTCATTTACATCCATCCATATGACAGTTTATCTGATAACTTTCCCCATTCTCCATTCATGTGACAATTTAGTTATAGTTTTCCCCAATCTCCGTTTGCGTGATAGTTTATTGTAAATTTTACCCATTCTCCACTTGCGATAGTTTATATTTTCGTGTGATAATGTTTCCCATTACATGATTTTGCGACAGTTCACGTATTTATATCATAATTTCCCCGTTCCTTCTTTGATGGTCATATTCAATTTTATACTTTTCTGCACTCTTCAGCTCTCTGGATCCTGTGCCATTCCCGTCCCATCTTTTAATCATCTTCCCGACCTATGAAGCCTATCGTATATGTTTATGTTCTGCCAACGGTTTTACCAACATTTTTTGTTTGTTTGTGACGTGTTCTCAGCATGAAATGGCTTAGTGCATTCGGTAAAACAGTAATAAGAGCTAGATTTATTTCCCTTTCTATATCTGTATTTTGGGGACAAATTTTGTACTGATGTACAAATATTGATATTGCCACTGTCTGTAATGGTCTAATCTTATATTTGTAATGATTGGTTTATTTTCTCACATCGTTTTCATTCGTGCAGCTGCAGTAGCTGTAGATGCAGTAGCTAAGAAATGCGGTGGCATCTTATCGTGGATTTTAAAACTAAAATATGTATGCATAAAGTAAGCTAAAAGATATAAATGAAGAGGTACGTATATATAAAGTAATATAGATATATCGTGGATAGCTTTAAAATAAAGTAGTTCATATGAGATTTTGGCTCTTTCACTTCTTGTTACACCATAATTATCTCTATCTTTTGACCTCAATTGTCGAAGACGGGATATATGGCAGACGTTTTTAACTCTACTTGTACGAATATCTGTGTTATTACATATCAGACTGCGCACATTTTTCGTATCTCGCCAAACCTTCCTTTTTCAGGGCGAGCCTCTCAACTCCGGCGCAGGCGCTGATGTCGTTGGCTCTCACCTCAGTGTTCTTATTAGCGTTTCTCTGTGTTGGCCTCTTTTTTCTTGTATCCCCTGATTCTCATTTTGAGGACTTGTTTTGCGATTCGTTTGAGGTATATAAACGTTTGTTAACTATCCCTACGGACTGTCATCCTCTGTTGTTTGATTCTCGCGGAAAACACTTCTGGCTTGTCACATAACTACTCAATTACCAGGATCTAAAAGTGAGTACACAGCGACCGATGTTAAATTAAATGATCTTCATGCTATCTCTCATTTATTAATGTCAAAGACAATTCACGCGGGTACTTTACTTTTACTTAGACAAAACAATAATGGTACAGATCTAGTCAGAACATCATTGGAACCAATCTAGACAAAACAACAATGGTACAAATCTAGACAAAACAACAATGGTACAAATCTAGACAAAACAGCAATGGTACAAATCTAGACAAAACAACAATAGTACAAATCTAGACAAAACATCAATGGTATAAATCTAGACAAAACAACAATGGTACAAATCTAGACAAAACAACAATGGTACAAATCTAGACAAAACATCAATGGTACAAATCTAGACAAAACAACAATGGTACAAATCTAGACAAAACATCAATGGTACAAATCTAGACAAAACAACAATGGTACAAATCTAGACAAAACATCAATGGTACAAATCTAGACAAAACAACAATGGTACAAATCTAGACAAAACATCAATGGTACAAATCTAGACAAAACAACAATGGTACAAATCTAGACAAAACATCAATGGTACAAATCTAGACAAAACAACAATGGTACAAATCTAGACAAAACATCAATGGTACAAATCTAGACAAAACAACAATGGTACAAATCTAGACAAAACAATCATGTTACAAATATAGACAATACATCAATGGTACCAATCTAGACAGAACATAAATGTCACAAATCTAGACATAACATCAATGGTACACATCTAGACAGAACATTGATGGTTCAAAACTAGACAGAACACACATTGTACACATTTAGACAGAACATCAATGGTACAGATCTAGTCAGAACATCACTGGTAGAAATCTAGTCAGAGCATCAATGGTACAAATCTAGTCAGAACATCAATGGTACAAATCTAGTCAGAACATCAATGGAGTTACAATTTAAAAACTTTTTGAATTATTTTATTCTTACATCACGTAGAAGAACTCTCATTCCATCAACTTTTTAGTTTAGTTTTAATGTCTGTGGGTGCGAATACGATTGTTAAGCGCGATGTGGGGTCAAACAAAATAGTACAATTTAGACATAATTGCTGGTGATATGGGATCGATTTCGTGAACTTTCTAGCCTGTCTCTATTGCTGAACTGCTATTCTTTTATTGGTCTCACGATGTAGCTCCGCAGTACAGAGAAAAGAGCCAGGTTGTCTATTTTCGTTATCATGTCAATATTAATAATAAAAGTTTTAAACGACATCTTGACTGTCTCTTTATATATTTTCTTTAGTCTTTTTTGTTGGCCTTTACATTATTCATTTTTCTTTGGGCCGTAGACGTCATCCACATGTCACGATTTGCTGCTAGTTCTAGTAGTTCTTGGCTATTTCACAGTCGCACGGTTGAGCCTTCCCTTGTAATTGTTCTTGGTCGCAATTTTCGTCGTATTCTTTGTTTTCTTTTACCAGATGGTTTCCACTTGAATACCTGACGGGGAAGTCTTTTTTCCATTTTCTCAGCACATGATCAATGTGTTTCCGATCCGCCACCTTCTTATTAGTCCCATGGGTATTCTTGTTTACATTCCTTTCTTATCTAATCGTTGAAATGTATTCTTTCCAGGTAATGTTTAATATCATTTTTTTTGCGTTCGCTAGCATTTACCTTTGACGAAGTCCCTAGAGGCTACGAACTGAATTGTGCGTGTTAATCCATTTTTCCCTGGCAGCTGTGTGCACTGGGTCCCTCGCCGCACAGGCAGATAACTCCGAATTCGGATGTACTCATATTTTTTCCATCGATAAGTAAGCGACGTTTCAAGCTGGGTCTCGCTGCTGAGACCAGCGGTGGTTGCCGCAGAGAGAAATCATAAATAAAAATCCCAACCAGTCTAGCCGGGATTTGAACCCACAACCTCTCTGTCTCGAGGCCGGCGTCTTTCCTCAGACCCACCAGTCCCCAGTTTGAGATCTTACGTAGACATTTGTTTTCAAAGGCATTTAATTTCATACCTAAAGTATGGATGGATTTCCAACTTTTACATCCTATGTTAGCACTTATAATACACAGCAGTTGAAAGTCTAAGTTTTTTTGTCATTTACTGAGAACTTTTAGAGAGAAAAAGACATCAAAAAGAAATAATCAACATCTTTCGGGCACATCATAAAAAGAGGAAAGTTATAATATTTGGGTACAACTGGCAAATGAAAGGAAAGAGAGATCGTTGACGACAAAGAGAGAATATATTGGATGGCTTGGTGTCATGGCATGGAAAGCATTCAACACCAGAACTGATACGATGCAATGTAGATAGAAGATTGGGGAAGGACATGATCGCCTACGCCAACCGGTATGGCACATGATGCTGATGAGAACTTTGAATCTCCAAATGTTCGTCAGTTTGTTGAAAGCATTTGATGCTGGTGCGATGCATGTCATGATTTATGATGTTATGTCTCATTATTATTAACAAAAATAGATAGCCAAGAGTCAGACAGTAGAAAGACATTGACGCCGTCTCAACAAAAAGAAGATAGAAGAGAATGAGCCAAGGAGTCATAAAATAAGGTGTCGCAAAATAATGGGAATAAAATTGAGGAAAAGAAAATAGGGTTGTAATAAGCTCAAAATTGGAGTCAATATTTAATCAAGATTAAATGAAGAAGCAAATAATAGATGTAGCAGAGAAGTAATAAAAGACGGAAGACGTTATACACATGGAGTAAAGAAGTAATAAACATTGGATTAAGAAATTTAAAAAGTATGAAATCACAAATACAATAAAACAATAATAAAACAAGGTTGAGTCACAAATAAAATAAAAAACTGAACTCTAGAAGTAATAAAATGCAAAAGTAAAAAAGTAATTCAAATTTGAGTTATAAAGACAATACAACGAATTCACGAAGTAATACATTATGTGGCCACGATAAAAAAAATTGCATGAATTAATGAAAGATAGAATCTCTCTCTCTGCGATCAGGGCTCAATTAAAGTAGGATACCAGTCCCTAACATGAAGTCAGCAGTCAGGTTAAGTGTGCTGATCTCCACCACAGACAGAACATCACAATTAGAGTCTGCCAGATCCACTCTGATTGAACACCCGTTAAAACGTTGCACTGTGTTCTGCGCCAGTGGCCCAGTGCATCCGATTTCAACCAGCATTTTATTCAGGTTTGCTTTCCTTAGCCTTTGATTGTCCCCAATCTTCCTGCAAAGCAGCAGATTGTCTTTTCTGTAGGGGGATTCTGTCCTTAGATGGTCGGCTCTCCCAGGTTTACGAGCACCATCTGCCCGAGTCACTAGAGGAGACTCAAACAGACATGCACACTCAAAGATATGAGATATGACTAACACAGACATGCACACAGAGATACCAGGCATGACTAACACTGACACACATCAAGATATGAGATATGACTAACACAGACATGCACACAGAGATACCAGGCATGACTAACACTGACACACATCAAGATATGAGATATGACTAACACAGACATGCACACAGAGATACCAGGCATGACTAACACTGACACACATCAAGATATGAGATATGGCTAACACAGACATACACGGAAAGATATGACACATGACTAACACAGACATGTACACAAAGATATGAGATATAACTGACATAGACATGCACACACAAAGATGTGACACATGCCTAACATAGACATGCACACAAAGATATGAGATATGACTACCATAGCCATGCACACACAAGGATATGAGATGTGACAAACACAGAAAAGCACACACAAATATATGAGATATGACTAACATAGGAGCAATAAGGCATATATAGTCAGAAATAATAATAGACTTAGTCACGGGGCAAATAAAAATCGAGTCACTAAATAGTAAAAGATATAGACAAGAAGCTTTAAAAACAGTAAAATTGAACGACGAAAGTCAAAATCTTATCGGACATATCCTGCAGCCCGGTAATATCTATCTTTGGTTGGCATTGCGATTCCTCCTTCATCTGATCTCCTCCCTGGCTGTCGTTTGCCGCTTGTCGGATGTGTCCCCGGCTGTCGAGTAAAGCTGCTTATCTATATCTGTCTACGTTGAACTGTTCCTAATTTGGTTGATTGATTGTCTGTCTCTATATCTGTCTATTTGTCCGTTTTGGCGGTCTCAGACTGCAGCTCAAACCTGCTTATCTATGCATGTCATAGTTTTTGCTCCTACTTCTTGAAGTGATTGATTGTCAAAATGTCTGTCTGTTTACTCTTTTATTTCTCTGTATCTCACAGCTATATTCAACAAAATTGTCCATCTCCCTGTATCTCACAGTTTTGTTTAACCAAATTGTCAATTTCTCTGTATCTTACTGCTATATTCAACCAAATTGTCAATTTCTCTGTATCTTACAGTTATGTTCAACCAATTTGTCCATTTCTCTGTGTCGCACAGTTATATTTAGCCAAACTGTACATTTCTCTGCGTCTCACAGTCACGTTCAACCAAACTGTCCATTTATCTGTGTCTCCCAGTAATGTTTAACCAAATTGTCCATTTCTCTGTATCTTACAGTTATGTTCAACCAAATTGTCCATTTTTCTGTGTCTCACAGTTATATTTAGCCAAACTGCCAATTTCTATGTGTCTCACTGCTATATTCAACCAAACTGCCCCTTTCTCTGTGTCTCACAGTTAGGTTCAACCAAACCGCCCATGTCTCTGTGTCTCACAGTTATGTTCAAACAGATTGTCTATTTTTCTGTGTTTTACATTTTTGTTCAATCAAACTGCCCATTTCTCTGTGTTTCACATTTATGTTCAACCAAACTGCCCATTTCTCTGTATCTCACAGTTATGTTCAACCAAATTGTCCATTTCTCTGTGTCTCACAGTTATATTTAGCCAAACTGTACATTTCTCTGTGTCTCACAGTCATGTTCAACCAAACTGTCCATTTCTCTGTGTCTCCCAGTTATGTTTAACTAAATTGTCCATTTCTCTGTATCTTACTGCTATGTTCAACGAAACTGCCCATTTATCTGTGTCTCACATTTATGTTCAACCAAACTGCCCATTTCTCTGTATCTTACAGTTATGTTCAACCAATTTGTCCATTTCTCTGTGTCTCACAGTTATGTTCAACCAAATTGTCCATTTCTCTGTATCTTACTGCTATATTCAACCAAATTGTTCATTTCTGTGTATCTCACAGTTAATTTCAACCAAACTGCCCATTTCTCTGTGTCTCACAGTTATGTTCAACCAAACTGCCCATTTCTCTGTATCTTACAGTTATGTTCAACCAAATTGTCCATTTCTCTGTGTCTCACAGTTATGTTCAACCAAATTGTCCATTTCTCTGTATCTTACTGCTATATTCAACCAAATTGTTCATTTCTGTGTATCTCACAGTTAATTTCAACCAAACTGCCCATTTCTCTGTGTCTCACAGTTATGTTCAACCAAACTGCCCATTTCTCTGTATCTCACAGTTATGTTCAACCAAATTGTCCATTTCTCTGTGTCTCACAGTTATGTTCAACCAAATTGTCCATTTCTCTGTATCTTACTGCTATATTCAACCAAATTGTTCATTTCTGTGTATCTCACAGTTAATTTCAACCAAACTGCCCATTTCTCTGTGTCTCACAGTTATGTTCATCCAAACTGCCCATTTCTCTGTATCTCACAGTTATGTTCAACCAAATTGTCCATGTCTCTGTGTCTCACAGTTATGTTCAACCAAATTGTCCATTTCTCTGTATCTTACTGCTATATTCAACCAAATTGTTCATTTCTGTGTATCTCACAGTTAATTTCAACCAAACTGCCCATTTCTCTGTGTCTCACAGTTATGTTCAACCAAACTGCCCATTTCTCTGTATCTCACAGTTATGTTCAACCAAACTGCCCATTTTTCTGTATCTCGCTGTTATATTCAACCAAACTGCCCATTTTTCTGTATCTCGCTGTTATATTCAACCAAACTGCCCATTTTTCTGTATCTCACAGTTATGTTCAACCAAACTGCCCATTTCTCTGTATCTCACAGTTATGTTCAACCAAACTGCCCATTTCTCTGTATCTCGCTGTTATATTCAACCAAACAGTCATTTCTCTCTTAGTCCGTGTCTACTTCCATTGTTTCCCAATAAATCCAATTTCTCCATCCTTCCGCCCGACCTTAAATTCGTCCTTTCACTCATCAAACATATCATCTACTTAATCTCTGCTCCTTTATCCATCTACTTATTCATCCATATCATTATCATCCTCAAATGCCATGCCTGCTGTCGTAGGTGATCATGGCTGTCCGGAATTTTCTGTCTCTAAAATTGTTTGGATCAATTGTGTTGCTGACTTCCAACAAACCCATTCTCTTAAACTGACTTGTATCTCTTTTTTTCCCCTCTATTTATTTTCCCCTAAATATATTCCAGCTGTTCCCTTCCCAGTCAACAATTTGATTGATTGATAGATTATTGGTTAATTGATTGATTGATTGATATATTATTGGTTGATTGATTGATTGATTATTGCTTGATTGATTGATATATTATTGGTTGATTGGTTGATATATTATTGGTTGATTGATTGAAAGATTATTGGTTGATTGATTGACATATTATTGGTTGATTGATTGATACATTATTGGTTGATTGATTGAAACATTATTGGTTGATTGATTGATTGATTAATGGTTGATTGATTGAAAGATAGATTATTGGTTGATTGATTGATTGATTATTGGTTGATTGATTGATTGATAGATTATTGGTTGATTGATATATTATTAGTTGATTGATAAATTATTGGTTGATTGATTAATTGATTAATTGATAGATTATTGGTTGATTGATTGATTATTGATTGATTTATTGATAGATATATTATTGGTTGATTGATTGATATATTATTTGTTGATTGATTAATTGATATATTATTTGTTGATTGATTAATTGATAGATTATTGGTTGATTGATTGATAGATAGATTATTGGTTGATTAATTAATTGATATTATTGGTTGATTGGTTATTGGTTGATTGATTGATTGATAGATTATTGGTTGATTGATTGATATATTATTGGTTGATTGATTAATTGATAGATTATTGGTTGATTGTTTGATTGATAGATTATTGGTTGATTGATTAATTGATAGATTATTGGTTGATTGTTTATTGGTTGATTGATTGATTGATATATTATTGGTTGATTGATAGATTATTGGTTGATTGATTAATTGATAGATTATTGGTTGATTGATTAATTGATAGATTATTGGTGGCCAAGGTTTTTTCCGCGTTGCTTTTTAACATAGCCCTGTTGAATACATAGCCCTGTTGGATACATAGCCCTGTTGAATACATAGCCCTGTTGGATACAAAGTCCTGTTGGATACATATTCATGTTGGATACATAGTCACGTTGGATACATAGTCATGTTGGATACTTAGCCTTGTTGGATACATAGTCATGTTGAATACATAGTCATGTTGGATATATAGCCCTGTTGGATACATTGCCATGTTGGATACATAGTCATGTTGGATACATAACCCTGATGTATACATAACCCTTTTGGATACATAGTCATGTTGGATACATAGTCATGTTGAATACACAGCCCTGTTGTATACATAGCCATGTTGGATACATAGTCCTGTTGTATATATAGCCCTGTTGGATACATATCCCTGTTGGATACATAGTCATGTTGGATACATAGCCTTGTTGGATACATAGTCATGTTGGATACATAGCCCTGTTGGATACATAGCCATGTTGGACACATAGTCATGTTGGATACATACGTAAGGTCACCTTTGTCTATGCCCCTGGACATGCAGGAGTACGGGGAAATGAGAGAGCGGACAGGTTGGCTAGCTGCGCTGTCGTTGAGGACGGGCAACCGATGGATCGGGCGGACATCATCAATACCCTTCGAGATGTTGGAAGAGCACAGGACTTCGACAAACACAGATCAACGTCACTTCTTCGGATGATGGAAATGGGAGTTAAGATGGGCACGGCCAGAAATGAGAAACTTGGTGGCCGTGTAAGAAGACTTATCAACCAACATAGAACTGGAGTCGTCAGTCGCTAGACACTGAGGGAATTGCTGAGGAGGGGATCTGAGCACCTATGGACATGTTCGGAGTGCAATGATGATGACCCGCAAATAACTCAAATAACTCAAATAACATATCCCTGTTGGATACATAGTCATGTTGGATACATAGTCGTGTTGGATACATAGCCCTGTTGGATACATAGCCCTGTTGGATTCATAGCCCTGTTGGATACATAGCCCTGTTGGATACATAGCCCTGTTGCATACATATCCCTGTCGGATACATAGTCATGTTGGATACATAGTCCTGTTGGATACATAGTCATTTTGGATACATAGTCCTGTTGGATACGTAGCCCTGTTTGGTTTCATGTCTTATTTATGTAAATGGGTTGAAGTTTGACAAACGGATGTTTAGTAGTCTTCGAAGACATTTGTTCTTGAAAGTGTTGAGTCTATGGTCTAAAGCTTTTGTTGTTTTCCTGCTCTCGTCAAAAATAGCTCTGAAAATTGTATCTTTCGTTTTGATGTTTGAAAATTAGATGTCTGTTTGCTTTTACATTTTTTTAGAATGTCTCATTACTCCTTTTAGCTGACAACGGCGTTCTCAAAATTCTTCTGCAAAGCCATATTCTTGTGGCCTCCAACGGTTGCCTTGTCTTTGTCCAACTATTCAGGATTCACACCCATACGTCAAGTCTGGGATTACCGAAGGACCAGTTTTATTATTTTTAAACTGGTTAAGGGGCAATGATACAATACATTTTTCTTTCTTTGGACTGTGTTGTTGTTTCGTGTTCCAGCTGAACTTGGCCGAAACGTCGACTTTTTTTTGTTACTCACCTACGTAAAGCTGTTACCATGCCGCTTCTTTCTCCCTGTTTTTAAAATTCTCATTATTATCGGCTTTACAGCAGCTTCGCATCTCTTTGCATCCTGATGCCTTTACTGCTTTGGTATACCACTTTTGCCGGAGCTATTATGCACCTCACCTCTGTGGTACATCTACCATTCGAAGTTAACACTTTTCCCAGGTATTTTATTTTGTTGACCTGTTTAACTCTTTCAGTACGGAAGCTTTTTATCGACCCAACGGAAAAAAAAATTCAGAGCAAAATTGTTCATGGTTTTAAGAATCAATCTACATATTTATATTTACCTAACTTATAACATATTATATATGATTTTTTTTAGATAACTGAACAAGGTATTATATTTCACCAATATCAAGATGATACAAGACATGTAAAAAGAATATGGTTTGATGGCGTTCACATTAATCAAGTAGAGCGTGGCGCACTATGCCGCGAAATTTAAGCTGCCGAAAGCGGCATGGTGCACAGTGCGGCGAAAAGTGCGGAAAGAGTTAATGTTTTCCAATTTACTTTAACTGTGAATGCAGAAGCTGTTTGAACAAAGAAGACAGTTTTGAATACATTGGTTCATTGATCTATATATCTTTCGTTCGCCTGAAGTAAGTAAAAGTAAAGTACCCCCCGTCACGCCAAGTGGCGTATAGGGAAATATGGTGTTAGTGACCCTATATTTTACAGACCTTCAGCACATGACTTTTGGGGTAATGTGGTCGGTATTACGCCCGTGCTGCTTTTACTTTCCCAGAAAAAATCTGGTACCCATTTAAGGCTGGGTGAACCCGGAGCCGTCGGTTGGGATCGAACCCTACCCCTTGTCCGTAGTAGTCCAGTTCACTAACCACTGAGCTATCGCGGCTCCCACTAATTTTTAGGGAATTAGTAAAACCCAGGTGTCCTCGCCAGGGTACGAACCCCGGCTGTTGCCGTGGTAAGCCAACCGCCTATCGATTGCGCTAACCGGACACCCTGTTCGCCTGAAGTATTGTCTATATATGCAATATCGTTGCCTGTATAAAATGTACTGTCTTTTGTAATTCTTTCAGTGACCCATATAGTTTTGTCTGTAGTGTTGTATCTATGGGCCAATGGATTTTCCTCAGTCTACTATATTAAGTGCAGTCTTGAAGTATGTGCTCAGCAGTCTGGGGTGCCTGTCCAAATATTCATGTAGTATAGGTGCCAATCTTGAATTTTGTATACATGTGACTGTGGAGTCAATTGTGTTCTGAGGCGTATAATGATACTTGTTCATATTAGGAAGGTTCATTGATAACAAACAATGATGGAAAGACTATCAAGGAGGTAAGAAAAATATTTCAGGTTATGAATCTTTTAAAACAACGGCACACTATATGGTAAGAAACATATACAGCGTACCATTTCTTTTTATAAGAGACTGTATTTGTCCATAGCAACATATATCAGCGAAACACCGACTATCAACAGATCAGCTGCATCATTGCATTTCGATGAAAGTGTTACAGAAAGTGTTATTATTCAGAGTATCACGGGCGAAGAAAAGAACAAGCACGGCTATTGTGTAAGAGCTTAAATTCCAGCCCACTTGTTGGTGAAACATATAACAAATAGGAAAATACAATTTATAAATAGGGGACTGTGTTGTCTAGAGGTAAGATGTCGGCCTCTGCACAGGAAGGTCCCCGGTTCGATTCCCACAACAGGCGGTGAGGATTTTAAAAACATCAGATCTGTGTTGTCATTGTGGTTTTATCCTCCTTTGGTCTCTGAGTAGTAAGATCTGACGTCGTAGCACTCTCTGGGTAGTGAGATCTGATGTCTACCCCTCTCTGGGTAGTGAGATTCGATGTCTAGTCCACTCTGGGTAGTGAGATCTGATGTCTACCCCTCTCTGGGTAGTGAGATTTGATGTCTAGTCCACTCTGGGTAGTAAGATCTGATGTCTAGCACTCTCTGGGTAGTGAGATCTGATGTCTAGCCATCTCTGCGTAGTGAGATCCGATGTCTAGTCCACTCTGGGTAGTGAGATCTGATGTCTAGTCCACTCTGCGTAGTGAGATCCGATGTCTAGTCCACTCTGGGTAGTGAGATCTGATGTCTACCCCTCTCTGGGTAGTGAGATCCGATGTCTAGTCCACTCTGGGTAGTGAGATCCAATGTGAACCCTCTCGGAAAAAAATTAAGAAAAATAGGAGGTCCAGTGTGCATTACCGCACGTGAAATAATTCTTGACAGTCTAAAGTAAAACACAGTAGACCAGAAAATGACATCTGTGTGGGAAATACAAATGTTAATCTACTCATCCGTGTCGAGCACGAATGTGTCCGGCCGAAAGGCGCAGATATTGCGACTTTGTCGCAAACTAGCGACACAACGCATCCACGGCAACTTAAAGGATGAAGACTAAGCAGAAGTACAAGAACAAAAAGAGGAAGATAATGTATATTTTGGTGACGTAAAACTACATAATGACCTACAGAAAACAAAAGAGAAGGCACAGATCCAGGTAAGAAAAAAGAAAGGTAGGGAAGTGGCAAATAATTGTAGTGCTGCTGTAAATCTGGTAGCAGGAGCAAGTGGTCGTGTGTAACGTACACCCCTGCAAGGTATAGTGACAACTTTAAAAAAAAAGCAACAAAATACTAACGTTTCTACCTACCCGTGGCCCACTTCTAAGAACAAGAACAACACAAACGGACAACGGGATAAAGATAGTCTCTGCTACATATAGAATGTGCGAAACAGTCAAAAATCAAGGAGAAATAAAAAGAGGGACACAAATTTAGTTAAAACTAAATGGAGATGTGCTTCATAGCGTTGAATAACAATTGATAATATGTAAAAATTAGTAAACTAAAACATATTTAAAAATTAAACCGAGACTTAAACTAAGGGAAAGAAATGAAGATCATTGAAATGGTGGGTACAAGGTATCACAGACCGCTGCTATCGAGGGATATCTCGCGCTGCAGAGGGACATCTGAATAGATGTCGTGGGAGGTGCCGACAAGCTAAATGATGGCATTGATGGTTAGGAGATGAGAACTGTTGCTGCAGTTGTTTCCAAGCCTTTGCTACTAGTGCGCCACTATAAACGGCGTAAAATAAAAGTGCTTCGGTTCTCAGGAGACTCTTCAGTGTTGGGTATATCCAGCTCCAGCTATTTTGTGACAAAATTGATAGTACTGTAATACAACACTTATAAACTTATAGTACTGTAATACAACACTTATAAACATATAGTACTGTAATACAACACTTATAAAATCATAGTACTGTAATACAACATTTATAAACTTATGGTACTGTAATACAACACTAATAAACTTATAGTTCTGTAATACAACACTTATAAACTTATAGTTCTGTAATACAACGCTGATAACTTATAATACAGTAATACAACATTTATAAACTTATAGTACTGTAATGCAACATTTATAAACTTATAGTACTGTAATACAACACTTATATACTTATAATACTGTAATACAACACTTATAAATTTATAGTACTGTAATGCAACACATATAAACGTATATTATTGTAATACAACACTTATAAACTTATAGTACTGTAATACAACACTTATAAACTTATAGTACTGTAATACAACATTTATAAACTTATAGTACTGTAATACAACACTTATAAACTTACAGTACTGTAATACAACACTTATAAACTTATAGTACTGTAATACAACACTTATAAACTTATAGTACTGTAATACAACACTTATAAACTTATAGTACTGTAATGCAACATTTATAAACTTATAGTACTGCAATACAAAATTAATAAACTTATAGTTCTGTAATACAACACTGATAACTTATAGTACTGAAATACAGCATTTATAAACTTATAGTACTGTAATACAACACTTATATACTTATACTACTGTAATACAACACTTATAAATTTATAGTACTGTAATGAAACACTTATAAACGTATAGTATTGTAATACAACACTTATAAACTTATAGTACTGTAATACAACACTTATAAACTTATAGTACTGTAATACAACATTTATAAACTTATAGTGCTGTAATACAACACTTATAAACTTATAGTACTGTAATACACCACTTATAAACTTATAGTACTGTAATACAACACTTATAAACTTATAGTACTGTAATACAACACTTATAAACTTATAGTACTGTAATGCAACATTTATAAACTTATAGTACTGTAATACAAAACTAATAAACTTATAGTTCTGTAATACAACACTGATAACTTATAGTACTGTAATACAACATTTATAAACTTATAGTACTGTAATACAACACTTATAAACTTATAGTACTGTAATACAACACTTATAAACTTATAGTACTGTAATATAACATTTATGAACTTATAGTACTGTAATACAACACTTATAAACTTATATTACTGTAACACAGCACTTATAAACTTATAGTACTGTAATACAACACTTATATACTTACGGTACTGTAATACAACACTTATAAACCTATAGTACTGAAATATAACACTTATAAACGTTAAGTAAAGTAAAGAGCCCACGTCACGCCAAACGGCGTGTAGGAAAAATGGTGTTAATGAATATAATTTTTACTGACCTTCGGCATATAGTTTTTGGAGTAATGTGGTCGGTATTATGCCATGCCGCCTTACTTTCCCTGAAAACTGAAAAAAAAATCAGTACTCATTTAAGGCTGGGTGAGCCCGGAACCCGTCGATCAGGATCAAGTCCTAGCTCTTGTCTTTGATAGTTCAGATCACTAATAAATGAGCTATTGCGGCTCCCATTATTAACTTAAAATTAAGATAAAAAAGACTCCGCATTGAAAGAAAATGTGTTGTCATCGATTGATTTGGGAGACGCGATAGCTCAGTGGTTAGTGAACTGGACTACAAAGGACAAGAGGTAGGGTTCGATCCCAACCGACGGCTGCCGGTTCTCCCAGCCTTTAATGGGTACCGGATTTTTTTTCTGGGAAAGTAAAGCGGCACGGGCGTAATACCGACCACATTACCCCAAAAATCATGTGCCGAAGGTCTGTAAAATTTATGGTCACTAACACCATATTCCCTATACGCCACTTGGCGTGACGGGGTACTTTACTTTACTTTTTTATCCATTGATTGAAATAAGAGAGATTTCAATAAGATGTACAACGTTTCCTCTTTTTAGCTCTTGGAAGAATACAAATCAGACTTTCCTATAAAAAAATCACAAATACTACCGTAAATAGAACGTCTTTAAATCAAATCCTTGCGCAGAAATACATCGGGACTATAGCTGCATTAGTTTAGAAGACACAGTTTTAAAGAATACACATAACAAAATAATCCCGTTAGTAGCAGCTTTTCCTGATAGTGAAAATTGCTCAATGGAAGATCTCTTTGACAACGTAACTAGGAGGCGGAATTTTCTAGGGTTAGACATTGCACATCCTGATTATGTGCTCACTGATCTTTGACAGTGACATGGACACGGAAGGCTGTTGATCATAGGGGGTGTGGTGTTACTGAAGAATGTTGATAAATCATTTACAGATAAGAGACAGACATGATGATTACACGTTGTGGTTATTGTTATGGACGGCCCCGGTATCACCTGCAAATGAATTAAAATCCACAATTGCTCAACCGTCCGTGCCAGTGGAATCATCCGAATTAATATCTCATCTCCCAAACAAAGAAAGGTACTGCATTCCCCATCATAACAGTCTCAATAAACGCATAAAGACATAAGGCGAAACCGCACAGAAAGCGAACACAGCCATCTGTTCCCCGTCATATGAAATCATCATTCATCGTAAGCAATCGGAATATCGAAACACGATAAAAACGGATGAAACTGACAGCTCACTGTGTGCATAGAGCAAGTAACTCAGGAGCTCCGGCAGCAAGATTACACGTTATGTGGAGTTAATGATTGATAATGTACGGAAAACTTATATGTTAACATGAAGCTTTGGTTGTTGAGAAGCTAGGACCCCAACTGATGAACCATAGATTCCAAAGCTCAATTCTCAGAGGCGCTGACTTTCTCTGGGTCGAACTACGGATCCACCTCTATCGTGCTATCGACCACACTAACTATAATAACTGTCACAAGAATTAGAAATTCTAGAACTGTCAACATTATTCGAAATTATAGAAATGTCATCATTATCAGAAATTCTAGAACTGTAATCATCATTATAAATTCTAGAACTTTCATTCTCATTTGAAATACTATAACTTTCATCATCATTAGAAACTCTAGAATTGACATCATCATTAGAAATTCTAGAACTATCATCATCATTAGAAATTCTAGAACTATCATCATCATTAGAAATTCTAGAACTATCATCATCATTAGAAAGTCTAGAACTATCATCATCATTAGAAATTCTAGAACTATCATCATATTCTTCATGCGCCTTAAACCATGAAGGGAACCTCTTCACTCTCTCTCTCTCTCTCTTTCCCCCCCCCCCCCAACCAGTTAAAAGGAAACATAAAATTGGTGGAACTGCATCTTAAGACAACAGTGGATACTTCAAGAAAAGTAAAAGGGCTTCAAACTTGTATATCTCCCTCGACACCTAGATTGTGACTAGAGTTAGCGATGACAAAAGTAAAAGGGCTTCAAACTTGTATATCTCCCTCGACACCTAGATTGTGACTAGAGTTAGCGATGACAAAAGTAAAAGGGCTTCAAACTTGTATATCTCCCTCGACACTTAGATTGTGACTAGAGTTAGCGATGACAAAAGTAAAGGGGCTTCACACTTTTATATCTCCCTCGACACCTAGATTGTGACTAGAGTTAGCGATGACAAAAGTAAAAGGGCTTCAAACTTGTATATCTCCCTCGACACCTAGATTGTGACTAGAGTTAGCGATGACAAAAGTAAAAGGGCTTCAGACTTGTATATCTCCCTCGACACCTAGATTGTGACTAGAGTTAGCGGTGACAAAAGTAAAAGGGCTTCAGACTTGTATATCTCCCTCGACACCTATATTGTGACTAGAGTTAGCGGTGACAAAAGTAAAAGGGCTTCAAACTTGTATATCTCCCTCGACACCTATATTGTGACTAGAGTTAGCGGTGACAAAAGTAAAAGGGCTTCAAACTTGTATATCTCCCTCGACACCTAGATTGTGACTAGAGTTAGCGATGACAAAAGTAAAAGGGCTTCAAACTTGTATATCTCCCTCGACACCTAGATTATGACTAGAGTTAGCGATGACAAACGTAAAAGGGCTTCAAACTTGTATATCTCTCTCGACACCTAGATTGTGACTAGAGTTAGCGATGACAAAAGTAAAAGGGCTTCAAACTTGTATATCTCCCTCGACACCTAGATTGTGACTAGAGTTAGCGATGACAAAAGTAAAAGGGCTTCAGACTTGTATATCTCCCTCGACACCTATATTGTGACTAGAGTTAGCGGTGACAAAAGTAAAAGGGCTTCAAACTTGTATATCTCCCTCGACACTTAGATTGTGACTAGAGTTAGCGATGACAAAAGTAAAAGGGCTTCAAACTTGTATATCTCCCTCGACACCTAGATTGTGACTAGAGTTAGCGATGACAAACGTAAAAGGGCTTCAAACTTGTATATCTCCCTCGACACCTAGATTATGACTAGAGTTAGCGATGACAAACGTAAAAGGGCTTCAAACTTGTATATCTCTCTCGACACCTAGATTGTGACTAGAGTTAGCGGTGACAAAAGTAAAAGAAAAGAGTTAATAATAATATATATGGTATCAGAAGCGTTACTATTTCCACTTGTTAGCTAACCTTGAAGTTGCGATGGCAGAGTGGTTTGTGTGCTCGCCGCAGACTCTAAGGGTGCGGGCTCAGCTATCCTCAGCTCACATGTCCTTTACAGAAAGTTGCATTACCACAACTCTCCCACCAGTAGATAGCCAGATCAGCCACTTCATTTATCATGATCTCCTTGATGTCTTGAAACCACCTCCTTCTTGTCACCATGTTCACTGTCTCCTTGATGTCTTGAAACCACCTCCTTCTTGTCATCATGTTCACTGTCTCCTTGATGTCTTGAAACCACCTCATTCTTGTCACCATGCTCACTGTCTCCTTGATGTCTTGAAACCACCTCATTCTTGTCATCATGTTCACTGTCTCATTGATGTCTTGAAACCACCTCCTTCTTGTCATCATGTTCACTGTCTCCTTGATGTCTTGAAACCAAATCATTCTTGTCACCATGTTCACTGTCTCCTTGATGTCTTGAAACCACCTCCTTCTTGTCACCATGTTCACTGTCTCCTTGATGTCTTGAAACCACCTCCTTCTTGTCACCATGTTCACTGTCTCCTTGATGTCTTGAAACCACCTCCTTCTTGTCACCATGTTCACTGTCTCCTTGATGTCTTGAAACCACCTCCTTCTTGTCACCATGTTCACTGTCTCCTTGATGTCTTGAAACCACCTCCTTCTTGTCACCATGTTCACTGTCTCCTTGATGTCTTGAAACCACCTCCTTCTTGTCACCATGTTCACTGTCTCCTTGATGTCTTGAAACCACCTCCTTCTTGTCACCATGTTCACTGTCTCCTTGATTTCTTGAAACCACCTTCATCTTGTTATCATGTTCAAGGTCTCCCTGATGTCTTGAAACCACCTTCTTCTTGTCATCCTGTCCAAAGTCTCCTTGATGTCTTGAAACCACCTTCTTGTCATCATGTTCCAAAAGTCTCCTTGATGTCTTGAAATCACCTTCTGTTTTGTCTGCCCCTTTTTCAACTTCCGGAACTATACTTTTACTGTTGTTCTTTCCAGTCGACTGGGTCTTTAGACGTGTTCACTGTTTTTTCTCTTTTGAGTGGTGTCTATACGCTAGCTGTTTTCAATGTTGAGGTATTTACATGTGTCTTTATTGATCTTTTATGCTACAAGGCATTCTAATGATTTTTATGTAGCATTCTATTTCGAAGGAATCAATTTTCTTATTGTTATTTGCGAGACTATCCAGATTCACAACTATATAACCTTATTTCGCAGATACACACCCACAGTAATTTTCATGTTAAACCTTGTTGATACTGTGCCCGATGTTCTTGACATTTAATTTTCGTTTCAGTGCCCAGATGTGGCCAATTGTAGTCCAGTCTAACACATCTTCACATCTTCTCGGTTCGCCTAGTCTCTGAAAAAGGTCCCGCTTTTATTTTCTGGGAGATTAGGGCGGCTGGATTGATATCGACCATATCACCTCTAAAAAGTGTGTGTGGTTTATATAACAAGTGGGGGCCTGGGTGGTTCAGATGTAAAACATCGCTTCTGGATTGGGAGGTACCGGATTCGATTCCTATCACAGGCACTGGTGATTTTTCCAAAAATAGAATCAGTGATTTCCTCGTGGCTGTATCTTCCACAGGTCCTAGGGTAGGGAGATCTCATGTCTAGCCATCTTAAGAAAATGTCGAAAAATAGGAAGTCTCATGTGCACTCGCGCGTATTAAAGAATCCTTGCCAGTTTAAAGTAAAAAAAGGATTAGACTGAAAATGGTCAATGTCCCGGCAACAAATTATCAAATCTACTCATCCATGCTGAATACGAACGTGTTGGGCCGACAGGCGCAGATAACTCGGCTTTTCTCGTAAACTAGTGACACAACGCACACACGCCCACTAAACGACTGAACTATAACAAGATAACAGATATCAACAGTAGCAGCATATTGCCTTATTAACCTTCAGATTCAAACTAAGGACCTTCCAAATGAGTTGAGATCTTTTTGTGACTTGAACATCTCATGTATTTAAATAACACCTTCGTGCGTGTTAAACCACTGAAGAATGAATTATACAAGTTAAAAGAACTCAATGTCATTTGTACGTAATAAAATATTTCAGCTATCATCAACGTTTTTCAACTCGTAACAAGAAGGTGAACGTGTGTTAACAGAATAAGATCAATGTTTATGCAACAAGACAAAGAGATATATTCGTCACGTCACGTGGGGTCTCCTATATCCTGTTAGTGCTCGTATTATTTTATTTTGTAGGACTTCCAGTTCCATAATGGTGGAATGAAGTTCATGTTCTCTAGACCGCTGCAGGATTCACATTTAAGGGCTGATTAATTTCAGATGTCCAATGTAGATTTATGTAGATAAAGTCAAGCTGATGTTGCACTTAACGGATCTGCGCCTGTGATGCGGAGTCGTACACATGGCAATATTCCTCTTTAACAAGTCAATTGTTGTGAATGCGATCTTCTCCCGTCTTGGAGTTAATATACGTTTTACGTCACCACATTGAGTGCTGTTAAATTGCCATCTTTGCAATTGTTTGATTTTTTTACAAGCTACAACTCAATAAGGACTGCTCTGCCAACTCAACCGAAGGTTTCACTTTAGAGATTGTGCACCATTTTACGTTGTTTTTCATGCGCAGTTGACTGCGTTCACTGGAGTAATCGGGAGTTTGTGGGCGCATCCATTCTTGTGTGTGGTACGTCATCATTATGGCTGATCGTATATCCCTACACTGGCCGTTCGCTAATAATGAAAGGCGAAATGACGGAGTTTTGTTCATGACTTTGCAGCCCCAGTGTGACCCCCGGTGTTTCATGTTAGTCTGAAGGGATGTTGTCTAAATTCAAGGGGGTTACTCTGAGATCGAGTGTGACCTGTGAACTGGTTTACCATTTCACAATTTCACATTTCAGTGGAGATCTTACAGTCTGCTGTTCGATCTGCGATGCGGATAATCCGACGACTGTGTTTCATATGTTCGGTATTGGAGACAAAGTCGATGTCCTAACATACTACAGGCCCTACACATTCTAAAGAAATATGACGATCATCATTTTCAAGATAAACGTAACTTCCGGTCAATATGGCAGAGAGGCGACAGGAACCGTTAAAGGCTATATTCCTGTTGCAGTCTCCCTATATTCGAAGTCCGGCTTCCTGCAGGAGTTACTGAGTTAAACGCTATGAGCACACCGTGAGCTGTGCGTTTCATCCATTTTGATCGTGTTTCGATATTCCGATTTTTTAGGATGAATAATGATGTTAAATGACGGGGAACAGATGATTGAGTTCACTTTCTGTGCGGTTTCGCCTTATGTCTTTTGACGGCGTGTTCTGAGACCGTTATGATGGGGACTACAGTTACTTTTCTTTGTTTGGGATATGAGATATTATTTCGGATGATTCCACTGGTAAGACCGGTTGAGAATTTATTGATTTTAATTCGTCTCCAGTGACACCTGGACCTTCCTTAAGCATAATCATAGCCATAACCATTATTTTATTAAAACAATGGACACGTCTGGAAAAATGTGGTCAAAATTGTTTCTATGGAAAAAGTCTCTGGCATCAAGTTTTACGGGGAGATAAGCACACATGTGAAATATATAACGAATTAAATAAAATATCACATGATACCGCAATTAGAACAGCAGAAAACATGGAAGATAAAAATAAAATTATATTAAGCAGCTAAACCTTTGAAGAAATCATACAAACTATGACGTTTCTGGAAATTGTTTTCATCAGATCATATATCAGGCAAATCATCATCATCATCATCATCATCATCATCATCATCATCATCATCATCATCATCATCATCATCATCATCATCAAGTACCGGACCTGCTGGCGTAGGTGATCATGTCTCTCCACAACTTTCGATCTCGGCAGCTATTTATCATTTCTGTTGTTGACCTTCTGCCAAGGCATTCTCTTAAGCTGTCTGTTATTTTTTCTCTTTGCTTCCCTCTATCTCTTCGTCCCTCAATTGTTCTAGTTGTTACAATATATTCCAGCTGTTCTCTTCTCATTACATAGACCAAAAAATGATGATTGTTTCTTCCTAATATTGTAAATTAGCTCTCTCTTTTCTTTGACCTCTCTCAGAACATCTTCATTACTCTTCTAAGCTGTCCATGGTACTCTCAACATTCTTCTGTAAAACCACATTTCTACAGACTCCAGTGTTTCTCTTGTCTATTGTCCATGATTCGCACCCATATGTTAAGACTGGTTTTACGTAACATTTAAGAAATATTTTTCTTGTTTCTATTGTCAAACATGAATTGCATAGTATCTTCCTCATTTTTTGGAAAGCTGCTTCTGCCTGAGCCATTCTGCATCTCACCTCTTTTGTACAACTTCCGTCTGAGGTTAACAAAGTTCCCAACTATTTAAATTCATTTACCCGTTTTAAGATTGTTCCACTTATCTTTATTTTGCACTGAGGTGATGTCTTTTTCTTTGTTGTTACCATTACCTCTGTCTTTTTGCTATTAAGGCTGAGTCCTTTATTTTTACTATAGATTGTCTTTGTACAATCAGGCAAATACTAATACAAAAACACACATGAAATACGTCCTAGCTTGTTCTATTCCCGTTACATGCGATCGCTGTCTAATACCATTTTATGTTTATTTACCAATTTTAATTGAACTGAGTCTAGTAGCTAGTATTAAAGGATCAAACCCGATCTTTATTCCTATATAGTTGGGTTAACTGTCCACTTTTCTTATTAGACTATTCGTCTATTTAAAAAAAAAATGTCAGAAAAGAAGAAAAAAAAAACAACAAAAACATCCGCGACTTAGTTAAACGATTGAGTGATTTATTATCTGATTACAATATGTTTATGTAATTCTTTATCCATGCTTATTTGACACATTGACATGTGGTATATTCATTTATTAAGTGCCGTCTCCACATCGAACCTTGGCTATCATAGAGCGCCATTTTTCTCTTTCTCTTGTCTTGACTGTGAACGTTTGCATTGGTTCTCCTGCTCAAATTTGGCATTATCGGTTCACTTTACTCTTGGTCTGCCTCTGCCTCGTCTACCTTGTACCTTCCACTTCAAGATGACTTTTAGTATTGTATTGTATATGGTATTATCTTTACATGTCCCAACAAGTTCAGTTGTTTTCTTTCCGAATTGTATTAAGTAATTTTCATTTTCACTTTCAGCTAATCTAAACTTCCTTGTTCGTCTTCTTTTCCTTCCACCCAATTCTCCCCATTTTTCTATAGACCCACATTTGAAAGGATCCACATTTTCTGCCACGGTGCTATATAAATTCATTGAAATGTGCACATTCATATTTATGTGAAAAGATTGAACGATTGAAAGATGGACACGTTGAAAGTGGTTTGAGGTGAAGCACCAAGCATACAATTTGAACAAATTATACAATCTCTCCTTTTCATTCTCAAAGGACAAGAGGTCGAGTTCCTCGATTAAAAAGATTCACTCAGCATCAAATGTGTACCAGTAAAATCGTTATACGAACTTTCGAGAAATATTTCAAGATTTTCCCTCAACAAACAAATACGGCACTAGCATGATGCGGACTATCATCATCATGTACCATACCGGTTGGCGTAGGCGATCATGTCCTCCCACAGTCTTCTATCAACATTGCACCGTATCAGTTCTGTTGTTGACTGCTTTCCATGCTTTGACACCAAGCTATCCAGTATTTTCTCTCTTTGTTGTCCGCGATCTCTCTTTCCTTTTATTTTGCCAGTTATAACCAAGTATTCCAACTTTCCTCCTCTCATGATGTGCCCGAAAAATGTTGTTTCTTTCTGATGTTTTTTAGGAGCTGCCTTTTTGTGTTGGCCTCTTTTAGCACTTCCTCATTGGTTTTTTTAGCTGTCCATGGAATTTTTAACATTCTTCTGAGAAATCCCATCTCTGTGGCCTCTAATCGTCTTTTCACGTGATGCGGACTATACTATTCCAAAAAAATGTACCAGTAATTGAAAAGATATAGACACTATTACAAACATATATAGACACTATTACAAACATATATAGACACTATTACAAACATATATAGACACTATTACAAACATATATAGACACTATTACAAACATATATAGACACTATTACAAACATATATAGACACTATTACAAACATATATAGACACTATTACAAACATATATAGACACTATTACAAACATATACAGACACCCTGTTGTCGTGATCAGAATATTTTTTTCTTCTTCACCTTACTTGCATTTTTTTAAAATGCCAAGAACATTTAAAACCACAATAAAAAAAGGGACATCAATAGTGCCGTATTTTGTCAAATTATCATTATTGAGAAAGGGTTTCTAGTATAATTAGAGGAATTCTAGAGAATTATAATAGGGGAAGACAGACAGAAGCAGAGATGAAGGTGATGGGGAAGACATGGAGTGATCTTAAAAGAATGGCAAGAAACGTAACGACTTGGAAAGTGTTTGTTGAAGACCTATGCTCCACGGGGAGCTGAAAGGAAGAAGAAGAATTGAAGAAGAATTGTGTTGTATTTTGTAAAATTATCATTAATTAGAAAAGGTTTCTATTATAATTAAGTTTGAAGTAACGCGCATTAATCAAACATACATCAAACACATCACAAACAGTGCGCCGACATCAACACACTTGATATACACGCTGCTTACTTCAGGAAAAACGCAACCGTTTTCTGGGTATCTTATTTCTCTTTTTCTTATTGATCACCTGTTAAGTGGACTGTGTCGTCATTTCTGCGCCCATCACATCCATGTCAGCATGGGTAGATTTGCGCCCTCTTGTGTCCGCTCGACGGCTATTTTAGTCTACTCATATCGACTTTAAACCAACAAGGGTTCTCTAACGTGCGCGATTGTACACGGTGCCTCCTGTTTTGCGCCCTAATCCGAGAGGACGAAACATCGAATCTCACTGTTAAAAAACCCGGGGTGGGTAAAGCCATTAAGAAAACACGGTTTCAAGGAGAATAATTTCCCACTTCCTATTGTGGGATTCGGGAGCCGCGATAGCTCAGTGGTTAGAGAACTGGATTACAAAGGACGAGAGGTAGGGTTCGATCCCAACCGACGGCTTCCGATTCACCCAGCCTTTAATGGGTACCTGATTTTTTTTTCTAGGAAAGTAAAGCAGCACGGGCCTAATACCGACCACATTACCCCAAAAATCACGTGCCGAGGGTCTGTAAAATATATGGTTACTAACACTATATTCCCTATACGCCACTTGGCGTGACGGAGGTACTTTTTTTTTACTGTGTGATTCGAACCCAAAACCGCCCTGTCCAGAAGCCGACCCATGACCTCCAGACCACCTAGTTCACTGTAGATAAGTTACCAATTCCTGACTCCTCATATTATTGATATCTCATTTGCGAGTGTTATAATTGCTATATCTTGTGTACCAGAGATAGGAGGTGCCGAGTGGGTAAAGAATCTGTCAAGAACATGAGTTCGAATTGCGGTAGGGTAATCACAACTAAAATAAATAATACAGACTTCCTTTTACCACCATCATCATCATGTGCCAAACCAGTTGGCGTAGGCGATAATCATGTCTTTCAACAATCTTCTATCCACCGTGCATCGTATTAATTCTGTTGTTGACCTGTTTCTATGCCATGACACCAAGCTGTATATTATTTTCTATCATTGCCGTCCACGATATCTCTTTCCCTGTATTTGCAAGTTGTAACCAATATTCTAGCTCCCCTCTTCTTATTTTGTGCCCGAAAAATGTCGATTATTATTTTCTGAAGTTTTTTTTTTTCTTGAGCTCCCTTTTTGTGTTGGGTTCTTTGAAAATTTCCTCGTTGGTCTTTTTACCAGTCCAGGGAAATTTCAACATTCTTCCGTGAAATACGTGAATCTCTTTTCCCTCTAATTGTCTTTTCATTTGTTTGTCTACTATCCATTATTCGCTTCCATAGGACGCATTTTTTGACCGGGGTTAAAAAAATAAGTCTAACACAAACACTTTAATGCACTAGGCTTGCGGTTTTTATTTTCCAACACCGCAAAAAACCGCAAGCAGACCCTAAAACCGGAATAAAAACCGCAACGAGAGCACATGTGCCTAGTTACATGAGCTAATGGTTCGTGAGAGAATAGATTTTTGTGTGCACAGAATTTATTGTAGTTCTATTTCCTCTCAAGCCTGGAAGTTACGTTATTAAATAAACATATATTTAGGGAAACACCAAAATAGGATGCTCAACTTTTTGATCTGAGCAAACATCCAACCATTTTAAACAGTTTAACCATAAAACGTTAAATACATTATTGCTCCGTGACGCCGACATGTAGCTAGTGAATACGCGTTGTGGAAAGCACAATTGATTCCGCTGGGATGTTGATAAAAGATTAATGTAGTACTTTAGTGGAAACAAAGCGGAAATGGGGCACTTTCAATGTAGAAAAAAAGAGCATTTATGAAAATTGTGTCTCAAAATTTAGCTATAAAATATTGAGAGGGTTAAAAGATAGATTTGCTAGAATTGTGGCCTCATTTGGTGATGATATTATTAAGGGTAATTTGTCTATGACAAACAGATAGGGGACTAAAACAGATATGGAACTAAAATAGATCATCAACATCATCAAGTACCGGGCCTGCTGGTGTAGGTGATCATGTCTCTCCACAACTTTCGATCTCGACAGTTATTTATCATTTCTGTTGTTGACCTTCTGCCAAGCCATTCTCTTAAGCTGTCTGGTATTTTTTCTGTCTGCTTCCCCCTATCACTTCGTCCCTCAATTTTTCCAGTTGTTACAATATATTCCAGCTGTTCTCTTCTCATTACATGGCCAAAAAATGATGATTATTTCTTCCTAATATTGGAAATTAGCTTTCTTTTTGCTTTGGCCTCTTTCAGAACTTATTCATTAATCTTTTTAGCTGTCCATGGTATTCTCAACATTCTTCTGTAAAACCATATTTCTACATACTCCAGTGATTTTCTTGTCTGTTGTTCTATTGTCCATGATTCACATCCACATGTTAAGACTGGCTCTACATAACATTTAAGAAATATTTTTCTTGTTGCTATTGTCAAAAATGTATTGTATAGTATCTTCCTCATGTTTTGGAAAGCTGCTTTTGCCTGAGCAATTCTGCATTTCACCTCTTTCTAAAATAGATAGTCGACTAAAATAGATACTGGACTAAAACTGATGTGGAACTAAACCAGACAGAGGACTAAAACAGAGAGAGGGACTAAGACAGCGAGTGGACTAAACAGATAGGGGACTAAACCAGATAAGGACTAAAACAGATAGGGGACTAAAACAGATAAAGGACTAACACAAATAGGGAACTAAAACAAGCATAGGACTAAAACAGATAGGGGACTAAAACATATAGAGGACTAAAACAGATATGGGATTGTCTGCAGCATGAGTTAATATTCTGAAAGCAGTTAGGGACCAAAACATATTGCTGACGTTATAACCAGTAAAGGGAGACAATCAGCACTCCATTTAACCCTCACATAAGGCAGCCCTGACATCTTTAAAGTCGAACGAAGTGAAGATTGAGAAGATGGTCAGCAAATCGTTACTCAGGAAAGGTCCCGGGGAGGTCAAATTTACTGGACGCAAATGTCACAGGTCGCTGCGCAAAAAAATGGCTCAATATGGCTTGTGTTCATTTTACGCCCTTTTCATAGTTTACATTGTATTGCACCATTGTCATAGCTGACATTAACAAAAAAAATCTTTTTACGAAAAAGTTCTTGTGCGTAATACTTGACTGCTGCAATTGTGTAAGTTCTGTGCAGTATTCAGATCAGTGTTCTTTCTTGCAGTTTCCTCATATTCCAAGCCCGGCTTGCTGCCGGAGCGACTGAGTTTAGTACTGTTTTGTGCACACCGTGAGCTGTGTTTTTCATCCGGATCGTGTTTCGATATTCCGATTGCTTACGATGAATGATGATATCGTATAACGAAGGACTGTTCAACTTCGTTCACTTTCGATGCCGCTTGGCCTTATGTCTTTTGGTGCGTGCTGTAGCTGATGTTATGGGGGCTGCAGCTGCCTTTCTTTGTTTGGCTCCTTCAATGAGATGAATTTTAATTCGGATGATTCCACTGGCACAGGCGGTTAAGCAGTTATGGATTTTCATTCATTTGTAGTGATACCGGGGCCTTCGACTAACCATAACCATCAATAACTACATATTGATTGTTGCTGGATTGCTTTGTTTAGCAATAAATGTACAAATATCTTATAGCAATAAATGTACAAATATCTTATAGCAATGATACTTCTGTGGGGTGATTTTTATGACTTACATTTTTTTTGGACCTTTTAAAGTAGACTAATCCAGTGCTTTCTCCCATGATACTGTTATGTAGTCACATTTTCCCCTATTTTCTTATTCAAATGTTCATTCTCTCTCTGACCTGTGTTAGGCCAGAAAATGTCTAGGTTAGGTATTTATTTTGAAGGATTGATCGACAGGACACTGAACCGTACTGTTCCCAGTTCTAAATATACTTTTTCCCCAGTAAAATTATATAACATTTTGAATGCACAAAGTACATAACTAAAAGATATAAAAATCGATAAGAGTTTTGGTGAATAAAAACAACATTAAGAAAGAAGTAAATAAATAAATACATTTCCCTAAAAGTACCATCCAAGCAAGAAACATAACAAGGGACTGAAGATCAATTCCAGCCACTCTATTCACTCGACAGCTGAGTTTGACTTGGTATTGCAAAAAAAGCCATTTATCATTTGTTCGCTTCTTTCAGTTAACAAAACCAGCGTCAAGGGATTACATTGAAATTTGGCTACCAGCAGAGAAACGTTAAAAGTTTACTATTAAATAACGCAACATAAACTTTAGAAGCAATCAGACTAACTTTTGTCACGGAATTGTAAAAATAGACTACACAATGGACACACATTTTAGAGCATTGATATATTTACAATGTACATACTATCTATATAATAAAAAATGAATAACAGTTATTTTGAAGAAAAAAAAAATTGTCATAGCTATTTATCAGTGAATGCGTAGTTGTCTATTTATCAGTGAATGCGTAGTTGTCTATTTATCAGTGAATGCGTAGTTGTCTATTTATCAGTGAATGCGTAGTTGTCTATTTATCAGTGAATGCGTAGTTGTCTATTTATCAGTGAATGCGTAGTTGTCTATTTATCAGTGAATGCGTAGTTGTCTATTACAGCAATTTATTCCACAAATCTAAATCTGATATCTACAACAGCGCATGTATACCTGATGACTTCTTATAAACAATATCCATAGCGCAACCAAACATATCCGGTGCGATTGAATGCGATGATAATAGAACAATAAGCCTTATGAGTCACCATGACTAAGATATTACTAAGAATCATCATGCGAAGAGTGCAGATCATATTCAGTAACGAAATTAGTGATGAACAGTGTGTTTTTTTTGGAAGTAAATGAATGTACAATGCCATATACATCATAAGATCTTTAGTAGAAAGAGCCATACAGGAGAAAACAGTTATATACCTATGTTTCCTAGATTATACCAAAGGATTTGACAAAGTAAAGCACCAAGAAATAATCAAAATTTTAGAAAGAATAAACGTAGACAGCAAAGATCTAAGAATAATAAAGAACATGTATTGGCAACAAACAGCGGCCATAAGAACTGGAAACCAATTGAGAATGTTTCAACAAATAAAACAGGGTGTTAGGCAAGGTTGTGTGCTGTCACCAGATCTATTTAATATGTATACTGAGATTAGTTTAAGATCCATACGGGACAGGCCTGGAATAACAAATATTGGTCATAATATAAATAACCTAAAGTATGTTGATGATAATACAGAAAATAGTCTTTATCGCTAAGAGTGAAAATGAGTTACAAGAAATGTTGGACATAGTGACGGAAAGCAAAAATAACGGACTCAGTTGATGATGATTAGTCCTCGCCTAAGGCGTCTTTAAAGGACTGCACAGACGAGAGGAGGCGTGCAGCCTCCATAGATCTGGAGGATGCAAACAACAGAGTACCATCTGAATATGTCCTGAATATTTTCCTGAAACTGACAGTGCACCCCTTCGTTTAACAGTTGGATCGTTGCAGTCATGTTGTAGAGGAAGGGGATACACATATGTGGATGTTGTGTAACTTGTGGACTTGATTGTCCAAGTATACATCAATTTGTCCAAGTAAACACCAATTTGTCCAAGTAAACACCAATTTGTCCAAGTATACATCACTTTCTCCAAGTATACATCAATTTGTCCAAGTAAACACCAATTTGTCCAAGTATACAATTTGTCCAAGTATACATCAATTTGTCCAAGTCACAATTTGTCCAAGTATACATCAATTTGTCCAAGTAAACACCAATTTGTCCATACATCACTTTCTCCAAGTATACATCAATTTGTCCAAGGTCTACCATTGTCATCTGTACTATTTAACGTGTATACATTAACGATCACTGAACAACACCTGGATGGGGTGACAAGAACTATGACTTCTGGTGATGAATTCTAATATATTGACAGGGAAGAGACAGGCAGGTCCACATTGCAAAACAAACTCGATCGCTTCTCTTCCTGGAGTAATGTATTGGGTGCCTTGGTTAATTCTATTAAAGCTTCAATGGCGTGTCTCTCCCTAAACAATGATATTGTGAACACGCAAACACGGTGACACGAATGGGAGGTGATGATGTGATTAAGGACAGGCTGACGACATACCTAGGAGATACGTTTAATGGAAGACCATGTTTATGGACCTTGTCGACCATTGACCTTAACAAAAACCCGCGAAGGACTGGCCGCATGAAGGTCATGGCAGCTGCAAATATTGAACAGAGGCTACTTACACTTCTGTTCCTGGGACTTGTCTTCGCATGAGTTGCGTATGCCCCAGCAATCCTTACTGTCAAGTACAACGCAGATCGACAGGCTAGAGAAAGAACTAAATAAATTCCCTGGGCACTGAAGAACATGTAGTGAAGGGGATCTGAGCACCTTTGGACATGTTCAGAATGCAGTGATGATAACCCACAAATAACTCATTTCTATTAATGTGATCTGTGACGATACTTTTATTGTAGAACCTTGTTTATCAGAGAACACTTGAGCTTCATATCTAATAACATTTGTTGTGAAATATTATTATTTTAGAGTAGAAAGCGTCACATCGATCAATGTTTTAAAATATATTATTAGAATAACTTATTCCCACAAATAAACTATAAAACGTATTTTTGTAAAAATAAATTTGTAAAGTATTGTTTAATATAAGTCATATATGTTCTACCTGAGAAATCTTCACCTTAAAGTCTACAAACGAAATATACGTTGTACTATGCAATTTTGGGTGAGGAATGCCGCTTCGCATCATGTCACATGTTTAGCGGGGTAGAGTTCTGCCCTACCACCAAAGTTGGAGTAAGACGTCTCCTTTCCTCCGCCAGTCCTCGGGACACCCTTGGGCAAGGTGGAGCTTCCGTTTAGCCTCCTATCAGGGTTATGTGAAACCATTGTAGCAGGTGGTGGATGGTGTTGTGGGTGCAGCCAGCAAGTAGTGCCGGTCATGGACCCCACTCCGTGATGGCAGGCAGAGGGTCTCATTTATAGAGAAAATGGCTGCTATCTTCGATTAATACAATCACTACCTACTTATATTGACTAGTATAATTGAGTTATTGATTTATTTGCGGGTCATCATCATTTCACTCCGAACATTGTCCATAGGTGCTCAGATCCCCTCCTCGGCAAGTCTCGAAACCTCCAGCGACTGACGACTCCAGTTCTGTGTTGGTTGATTAGTCTTCTTACACACCCACGAAGTTTCTCGTTTATGGCTGTGCCCATCTTAACTCCCATCTCTTTTATCCGAAGGAGTGACGTGGACTCATGGTTATCGAAGTCCTGTGTCCTTCCACCTTCCCGGAGGACACTCGTATAATTATGTCAAAACACAACTTAATATCTACAGCTAACGACGTTAATGGGGACTCCACAGCCACATCGTCCGGTAGGGAGCGTCATGTGCTACGGGTGACACCCGATCGTCATCAAGCAATTGTATGCAAGATCACAAATAAAGAAATTGGAACAATACATCAGCAGTCCACGTCGGCAAATTATAAAACATCAGCCAAGAAATGAAGAGAATGACATTGAACATCTTGAGACTATGTGAGATGAGATGGAAAGGAGCAGTATTATTACAACACGACAGTGGAAATGTAATTTACTCTGGGGGAACCACACACGAAAGAGGAGTATGCATGATGATAAATAGAGAAAGAAGCAAAACAGAGAAAGGATTCTGGCCAGTATCAGACAGAATTCTGCTAGTAAAAGTGAGAGGTAGACCAATGGATATCAACATAATTCAAACTTATGCACTAACAAGTAATAGCGAAGAAGAAGACATTGACACTTTTTGCAACGAGCTAGAGATAACCATGGAACAGTGTAAATCCCCAGAAATAACTATTATATTAGGGGATTTCAATGCAAAGGTAGGAACAGCTAAGTGCAAAATGTGACTTGAGGACATGGCCTTCAAGAGACGAATGACAGAAGGGATAGATTGATAGATTAGGCAAAGACACATGAAATGATTATAGGTAACACCTGGTTCAAACATCACCCTATGCAACTCTGGACATGGCAAAGCCAAGACAAAAAAGTACCCAATCAAATTGATGTTATACTGGTACAGAAAAGATTCAGGAATAGGCTAACGTCTGTTAAAACAAGGCCAGGATCAGATTGTAACTTTGACCATGTACCAGTTGTTGGAAAGATAAGAATAAAACTGCGGAAGACAAAAATCCCCAAGAAATATAAAATTAGAACTAGATATGAGAATATCTAGCAGAATAGTTCAGGTCAAAATAGCATTTCAGAAAATGAAAAATATCTCATGCAACAAATTTATGTCAATAGAAGTGAGAAAGAGAGTTCATCGCTGATATATAGAACCAGTTCTGACCTAAGGAAGCGAATCATGGACAGTAGACAAACAAATGAAAAGAGGATTAAAGGCCACACAAATGGGATTTCTCAGAAAAATGTTGAAAGTTCCCTGGACAGCTAAAAAGACCAATGAGGAAGTTCTCAAAGAGGCCAACACAAAAAGGGAGCTCTTAAAAAACATCAGAAAGAAACAATCAACATTTTTCGGGCACATTATGAGAAGAGGAAAGTTGGAATACTTGGTTACAATTGGCAAAATAAATGGAAAGAGAGATCGCGGACGACCAAAAGAGAAAATACTGGATTGCTTGGTGTCATGGCATGGAAAACAGTCAACAACAGAACTGATACGATGCACTGTAGATAGAAGATTGTAGAAGGACATGGTCGCCTAGGCCAACCGATAAGACACACGATGATGATGCAACATTATATTACATTGTACTCGAAGTTCCCCACGGCAGACCCTAGTAATTGGAATATGCCATAAAGACAGGTTTGTTATGATACGTTACGTTATGTTATGCTTTGTTAGTATCATCATGACAACACTCTGGACTCATCCATATATGCTTTGTTAGTGTCATCATCACGACACTCTGGACTCATCCATATATGCTTTGTTAGTGTCATCATCACGACACTCTGGACTCATCCATATATGCTTTGTTAGTGTCATCATCACGACACTCTGGACTCATCCATATATGCTTTGTTAGTGTCATCATCACGACACTCTGGACTCATCCATATATGCTTTGTTATTATCATCATGACAACACTCTGGACTCATCCATATATGCTTTGTTAGTATCATCATCACGACACTGTGGACTCATCCATATATGCTTTGTTAGTATCATCATCACAACACTCTGGACTCATCCATATATGCTTTGTTAGTGTCATCATCACGACACTCTGGACTCATCCATATATGCTTTGTTAGTGTCATCATCACGACACTCTGGACTCATCCATATATGCTTTGTTAGTGTCATCATCACGACACTCTGGACTCATCCATATATGCTTTGTTAGTGTCATCATCACGACACTCTGGACTCATCCATATATGCTTTGTTAGTGTCATCATCACGACACTCTGGACTCATCCATATATGCTTTGTTAGTGTCATCATCACGACACTCTGGACTCATCCATATATGCTTTGAGTTTCCCCTGGAAATACTTCAGCGGATAATCCTGATCAGGGGGCCTCGGTAGGCTCGTGGGAAAAACCACCAGACTACGCTACCGACGTTCAGAATACCTGTGTACGATTCCCGCTTGAAGCAGTGTGAGTTGTACTCTTGGTTGGAAAAAAAAAATAACTCCCGCGGTCGACACAGCCGCTGGCAGGAATGGGTATAAAGGTATTACTCTGGGTAGGTGAGGAATGCCGCCTCGCACCGTGAGTTTCGATGCTGGAAGCGACACTATGCAGAACTCTCAGAGCACTTCTGGATAGGCGGCCGAGCACATATTGGTGAAAACTTGTGTCCTAACACGCCGATGATTCAAGTCTCGTACTTTACCTTTATCCTGATCAAATTGAAATCCTTGCACGGCCTGCAGTCAGTAAATTGTGCGGACAAATTAATGGCCAGATACGAAACCTAACTTAAAAGTAGCATTAGCTACAGAGTTAAACTGGTGCATGACGTCAGATCTGACAGGTCATGTCATTGAAGATACCGTCAGATTCTGCTCATGGCAGCTGCAAAATAAATAACTAAGATTAAAACTGAACAAAAATCACTTGCAATTTAAATATACAGATATTCTATAAATAGTTAACATCATCACAGCTATCCTTTGTTGACTTTTAATCACGGATCTTAAATAGTCTCCAAACCTGCTGTCTATTAGTTTTGTTCTGAACATTTCCTATACAGCAAAGTTAGACAGTTCAGTATTTCCTTTTCCTGCCGGTCGTGATCTTTCTCTTCAAGACAGAACGTCAACTATTGCAAAATAAATAAGTGGGGAATCGCACTAGCTCAGTGGTTAGTGAACTGGACTACAGAGGACAAGAGGTCGAGTTCGATACTGATCGACGGCTTCCGGGTTCACCCAGCCGTGAATGGGTACCGGATTTGTTTTCTGGGAAAGTAAAGCGGCACTGGTGTAATACCGACCAAATTAACCCAAAATTCATGTGCTGAAAGTCTGTAACAATTATGGTCACTAACACTATATTGCCTATACACCATCGAGCGTGACGGGGTTCTTTACTTTACTTTTGAGTGGCATATGCTACCATTGCAAAATAAATAAGTATACACTAAGTGACATATGCAAACTAAATTCTTCTGTAAGCTGCCCTTCAAGTGTAGTGTGACGCATGAGGGCAGCTTACATATGCATTTGAAAAAAGAACAGGAGTAAGGTAGGGGTGCCTTCTATCTCCAGTTCTCTTTCTACTGCCCATAAATTGGATTATGAAGATAATTCAAAACAACAGAAATGAAATCCAGTGGTCACTGACCAAACAACTTGATGATTTAGACTTTTGCTGATGACATAGCTCTTCTATCACACAACATTAACAGATATAAGATACAGTGAGTATATTTGATGAGAGATCACAACAAATGAGACTGAAAATAAATAGAGATAGGACCAAAATTATGAGAATTAATGCAGTTGACAATAACCAAATAAAAATAGGAGAAATACCTCTACTAGACGTACAATCTTACATATATCTGGGCAGTAAGTAATATAAACAAAGTGGGAGAAACAGAAAATGATAACAAAATGCGGATATCAAAATCAAGAGGTGCATTTGTTGAACTGGGAAACATATGGAAGTCCAAAGAAATTATGTTAAATACTAAAATGACAACTTTCAACTGCAATGTTTAGTCAGTCTTATTATATGGTTGTGAAACACGGAGAACAACTAAAATGACAATCATGAAGAAATAGACTTTCATTTATGGATGCTTACGCAGAATAAAAGGATGGAAATTGTGGGACAAAATCACTAACATAGAATTATGGAAATGTACCAGTCAAATACCAGTGGATAGAGAGATACATCGAAGACGATGGTGCTGGATAGGACACACACTGCAGAAGCCACCTGAGAGTATTGCACAAGAGGCCCATATTTGGAATCCCAAGGGAAAAAAAAACAAAGAGGAAGACCAAGAAATTCTTGGAGAAGACAGATAGAAGCAGAGATGAAGATGACGCGGAAGACATGGAACGATCTTAAAAGAATGGCAAGAAACAGAACAGTTTGGAAAGTGTTTGTTGAAGACCTATGATCTACAGGAGGATGAACGGTAGAAGAAGAAGAAGTGGCATATGATACTATTGCAAAATAAATAAGTATACACTAAATAGTATATGTCACACCAAAAAAAAAAAAAAATGAAGGAAGAACTGAAGTAACAAAAATATTTAGAAATTAAAATCGAAGAGATTGGCTATACAATGGTCAATCGTAAAGCAAATCGTTATAGAAATACACGTGACAATTATGATTGAAACTGAACGATTTCATTTTTTTTACTGACTCGTTTTCTATAAAAATAATTTTCTGAGATTACAGTTAAATTTCTTGCCCAACTGGTATGAACACGTATTTATCTTATCACCCGACGTTTTGAATTACACCTTACATCTTTCAATAGTTAATTTCTGTCTGACTTTCTCACCCTGACACTCACACTCTCACTTTCTTTTTCTCTCATTCACTCACGGAATCACAAATACACACACATAGGGAATTGCATGATCATTTTCATTAATTTCATTTTTCAATGTTTACCGGAACTCAATCATCCAATCCCATAAAACGAGAAAGTTGCGCTATATCGAGTCTGTAATGCACTCACATTTGTTTAGAGAACGAGCAGAATCAAAAGAACGATTACCATTTGTTGACTGAGTGTCTGCCTCTTCTCTGAAGATAACGTCTTCACAGTTGAAATTATCACCTGCTCTCTACCTTCCCGGTAAGAGAGCCTTCCGTTAACTTATCTGTCCTTCAAAGAGCCAAACTAAGGAAGCGATATAAGATAACGAGAACGTGAGTCGACATCCGGTTTTTCTTTTAATTTTTCAAGATCAAAGTGTGATGTAACTTTGGCTTTAGAAATTATGAGAAGGGGAGGTAAATGGCAAGTATTTTTTGAAAAAAAATCGCGGCGGGTTTCCAAGGAGCGTCCATCACTGGGCGCAGCAATCTATCTGTATCAATAATTTGGCGACACTACCAGTTTATAAATATACTTACATCAGTTGCTGGGTTACGAATACAAGTCTGGCTAGCACACTTTAGAAACATGATATAATACATCTGATATATGTTTATATAATATATGTTATCTCGAACATTTACAATCTAAGAGCTTAACGGAACGTGTTCAAATGTTAAAATATAAAACTGTTATTCTCTCTCTTCTACTTTTTAGCTCCCTGTGGAGCATTGGATTTCAACAAACACTTTCCAAGCCAATCTGTTTCTTGCCATTCTTTTAAGATCATTCCATGTCTTCCCCATCATCTTCATCTCTGTTTCCATCTGTCTTCTCCAAGAATTCCCTGATCTTCCTCTTTGTCTTTCCCCTGGAGGTTTCAATTTTGTGTGTGTGGGAAATTATAAACATTACTTATTTATTATTTAAGAAGGTTATGAAATATGTACGTTACAGAACAAACGGTTTAGATCAGAATTCCACCCTGCAGAAGCATCATTCTATGAACTTTGCATTTAGAGATGTATATAATTATATATATATATATATATATATATATATATATATATATATATATATATATATATATATATATATATATATACCACCATTGATTTAATCTATTCACTTATTTTGTGACTAGTACAAAAGCTACTAGCGAAACAAATGTATTTCTTTATAAAAATGTATTTATTATTAATTTAGGCAAGTCAAGCGTTACTGCGTGGCGCTGAAGTGCTGTTATGGTTTATAATTATATGCATTTTGTTCAATTATATGCAATCTGTTCTGTTTCTTCTTGTGTTTTTTTTTAATCGCTGTTACATTAGTACGTTTCTTTTGTATATACGTGCAGTTCTAAATTGTTGGAGGTAAAGGAACGAACACTGCTGGATACTTCATACGATCTTCAGGAGAAAGAGCCACATAGGTAAATACAAATCTATACCTATGTTTCATAGATTATATCAAAACATATGACAAAGAAGGGAAACCAAGAAATATAAAAATTTTAGAAGGCATAAACGTTGGCTGCAAAGATGTAAGAATAATAAAGAACATGTACTGGCAACAAACAGTGGCCATAAGAATTGGAAATCAATTGGGAATGTTTCAACAAATAAAACAGGGCGTTACATAAGGTTGTGTGCTGTCACTAGATTTATTTCATATTTATAGTAAGATTATTTTAAGATACATAAGGGGCATGCCTGGAATAACAATTGGAGGTTACAATATAACTAATTTATGGTATGCTGATGATACAGTATTAATCGTTAAGAATGAAAATGAGATAAACGAAACTATTTTGACATTATAACGAAGGAAAACAAAAATAAATGACTCAGCCTTAATAGCAAGCAAAAAGACAGAAGTAATGGTAACAACAAAACAAAGAAAAAGACATTACCGCAATGCAGGATAAAGACAAGTGGAACGATATTAAAACAGGTAAATTAATGTAAATATCTAAGAACAATGTTAACCTCAGATGGTAGACGGACAACAGAGGTGAGATGCAGAATGGCTCAGGCAAAAATAGCTTTCCAAGGAATGAGGAAGATATTGTGCAATCCATTATTGACAATAAAAACAAGAAAAAGAGTTCTTAAATGTTTTGTAGAGCCAGTCCTAACATATGAATGAGAATCATGGACAATATTGGACAACAGACTAGAAATTCACTGGAAGCTGTAGAAATGTAGTTTTACAGAAGCATGTTCATAAGACTTATAGAGAGTCAGATTGATATCGGACATCAGACTGACAGACATATGAATTGACATCAGACAGCAGACTGACAGACATATTGATATCAGACAGCAGACTGACAGACATATTGATATCAGACAGCAGACTGACAGACATATTGATATCAGACAGCAGACTGACAGACATATTGATATGATACAGCAGACTGACAGACATATTGATATCAGACAGCAGACTGACAGACATATTGACATCAGACAGCAGACTGACAGACATATTGATATCAGACAGCAGACTGACAGACATATAAATTAACATGAGACATCCGACCGTCAGACAGACTGATATCAGACAGCAAACTGACAGACATATCGATTGACATCAGACAGATAGATTGATATCAGACACAACTGACAAACAGATAGATTGATATCAGACAGTAGACAGACATATATAATAAATATCAGACATCAGACTGACAGACATACATATAGATAAGAGACGGCAGAAAAGTAGATATATTGATATCAGACTGACAGACAGATAAATACATTGGTATCAGTCTGACAGACAAATATATAGATTGATTTCAGACTGACAGACATATAGATAGATTGATATCAGACAGCAGACAGATAGATTGATTATCAGACTGACAGACAGATAGATCGATTGATATCAGACAGCAGACAGATAGATACATTGATATCAGACAGCAGACAGATAGATTGATATCAGACTGACAGACAAATAGATATATTGATATCGGACAGCAGTCAGATAGATAGATCAATATCGGTCAGCAGACAGATAGATAGATTGATATCAGACAGGAGACAGACAGACAGATATATAGATCAAGTATATATTGCGATATATAAAACACTGAGAGACGTTGATTAGTTCATCACGACGATCTCAACAGTTGATGTGTTCATCACGACGAGCTCAAAAATCGATCTTTTCATTACGACGATCTCAACAGTTGATTTGTTCATCACGACGAGCTCAACAGTCGATTTGTTCATCACGACGAGCTCAAAAATCGATCTATTCATTACGACGAGCTCAACAGTTGATTTCCTCAAAAACGTCCACAGGAACATCCCAATCTTATGTTACTTGCTCTCTATCAGGAAGTTTTCGTGTCACGTGTAATCTGATATCCCCCCAAAAGAGATGACAGTCAAACTCGGAATTAAACATCGACCGACTCCATCAAACAGATAAAAGCAGATGTCATGGACTAAATCTCCAAATGTAGATAAACAATGAACGTTAAAGCTCGTTGCGGTCATACACTTTACTTGGAACCATTAATGCAGCTAACATCATTCCGTGAAAAAAGAAAGTGCCTAATTATTCAGCATTTACAAGCTCATTCTTCATTATGAATCTGTCATGATCAATTTCAGGAAGATTTGAGAACAATGTGATTATCTCTAATTTATTTCTCATTGTTCTATTATTATTTCTATTCAATGATATACGATTTTTAAAGTGATATTAGAGTTGTTTTTCTTTCTCTGTAATTGATAAACTTGAATGTGAAAGGGGACGTAATAGATTGCTATGCTATAGGCGGAGTTGTCCGTCCATAAGTATCGATGAAAACGTTCCGCGGACGAAGATGATTAGGGTTAGATCTGACGTGTTCGATGAGTGAGCGCCGCAGAGGTTACCAAAGTGTGTATCGAGGCCCCTAGGTACAATACCAAACTATGGCAGTGACGTCGAGTACACAGTCGTGTGTCTACTCAGTGGTTAGAAATCATAAACTGATGTCCATATAAGTTTAAACGTTGTTATTACGTGAACGAGTTTCTCTGCAACAATACGAGACTGCATTTTATTTTTAAAATAACTGACAATATGTTATCTGAGTCATCATCATCATCATCAAGTGCCATGCCTGCTGGAATAGTTGATCATATCTCTCCAGAACTATTGATCTAGACAGTTATTTATCATTTATGTTGTTGACCTTCTGCCAAGCCATTCTCTTAAGCTCTCTGGTATCTTTTCTCTTTGCTTACCTCTACCTCTTCGTCCCTAAATGTTCCCAGTTGTTATATTATACTATATTCCAGTTGTTCTCTTCTCATTACATGGTCAAAAAATGATGATTGTTTCTTCCTAATATTGGAAATTAGCTTTCTTTTTCCTTTGGCCTCTTTCAGAACATTTTCATTACTCTTCTTAGCTGTCCATGGTTTTCTCAAACATTCTTCTGTAAAACCACATTTCTACAGCCTCAAGCAATTTTATAGTCTGTTGTCATATTGTCCATGATTCACACCAATATGTTAAGACTGGTTCTACATACCATTTAATAACTCTTTTACTTCTTGTTTCTATTGTCAAAAACAGTTTTGCAATATCTAGAGTTATCTGAGTAAGTGAAACGATTAATTGTGTATTTGTGAAGAAATGTAGAAATGACCTTTAGAAACATATAAGTGTGTTCTATGGGTTTTTTTGGTTGATTTATTAAATCACTGTCAAATCTTTATTATTTTTGAACTTCATTTCTCTACCTAAAGTAGTAACTTAACTAAAGTAGTAACTTACCTAAAGTAGTAACCTACCTAAAGTAGTAACCTACCCAAAAATAAATACATGCATCAGAGTACACACGACTAAGTCTATTGTAACTGTCATGCCGGCGCCCCGGGTATATCATCAGCAGTGAAAGGGTGCCGCTTGTGTCGAGGGTTTGGGAACCAATGAATAAGAGTGCGCCGAGTCCTGTCCTGTCGGAGAGGACAATGTTGTACTTGAGCTTGACTTGTTTACAACAATTAACTTATTTTACATTCAAGTCAATAACAATGTGAATATAAATATAAATACCAGTAACATTGTTTACGCTCAGTGTTAGATATAAACGTAATATATCAACATTTCAATGAAACCAGTAATAGACGCAGCAACAGCTAGAAGAGGTTAAATTAAGAATTTTTTTATTATTTTCTCTTTTCACTGATACCGAAAATGTGTCGTGGTTTATATCATGTGTCGTTCTTGAGCTGCTCGAACTGTCTGGATTAGTGATTTTCCTTTGTTGTTACATGTCTCTATCATTGCATCTATCCATCTTCTTCTAGGTCTTCCTCTTGGTCTTTTCCCATGCATTCTCGAGAAGAACACCTTTGATGGTGATTGGTGTGGATTCATTCTGACCAGGTGGCCCAACCATTTAAGTTGTTGTTGCTCTATATATTCTTGGCAGGGTTTTATTCCTACCATTTTTTTAATTGTTTCATTTGGTATTCTATCTCTAAAAATGAATACTTGAGAAAAATGGTGGGTGTAGTACCAGTTATTGACCATAATGAACAACAAAGAATCACGTGATTTGGACATCTGGCCAGAGTGAAGTTCAACTAACCAGCAGTTCGAGCATAATACATGAAACCGTTTGGTTGCAGATCAAAGAGGACACATAGAAAGAGCTAGATAATTGGAAAGAGACATCTCTCTTTCTCTCTCTCTCTCTCTCTCTCTCTCTCTCTCTCTGCGATCAGGACTCAATCAGAGTAGGATTCCAGACTCTCACATGAAGTCAGCTGTCAGGTTAAGTGTGTTGATCGCCCCCACAGACAGAACGTCACAATTAGAGTCTGCCAGATCCACTCTGATTGAACACCCGTTAAAACGTGGCACTGTGTTCTGTGCCAGTGGCCCAGTGCATCCGATTTCAGCTAGCATTTTATTCAGGTTTGCTATCCTTAGCCTTTGATTGTCCCCAATCTTCCGAAAGAGACATTAAGTAAATTCAACAAGACGGCGACTCAAGGTACACAGCCGTGGTACTATTACATATTCTTCGCTCTGCGATACGATGCAATCGGCTGGACAAAAGAAGTAAGAATACGTTTTGTGATTACAGTTCATGGTAAGAAATGTGTGGAAATGGTTGGTCTCCAGGCATGACGCCGGCCTCGGGACAGAGAGGTTGTGGGTTCAAATCCCGGCTACACCAGTTGGGATTTGTATTAATTATTTCTCTCTGCGGCAACCACACCTGGTCTCAATAGTGAGGCCCGGTTTGAAAAGTCAGTTACTCATCGACGGGAAAAATATGAGTACCTCCGAAGTCGGAGTTATCTGCCTTTGCGGCGAGGGGACCCCTGTGCATACGGCTGCCAGGGAAAAAATGGATTAACACGCAAAATTCAGTTCCTAGTCTCTAGGGGACTTCATTATAGGTAAAATGCTGGCGAGCGTATTAAGGGAAAAATACTAAAATTTTATCCGTAGCAATACTCATCATCATCATGTACCATGCCGGTTGACGTAGGCGATCATGTCCTTCCACAATCCTACAGTGCATCGTATCAACTATGTTGTTGAATGTTTTCCATAGCATGACACCAAGCTATCCAGTATTTTCTCTCTGTGTCGTCCGTGATATCTCTTTCCTTTTATTTTACCAGTTGTAACCAAGTATTCCAACCTTCTTCTTCTCATGATGCGTCCGAATAATGTTGATTGTTTCTTTCTTATTTTTTTTAGAAGCTCCCTTTTTATGTTTATTTATTTTTGTTGTTGTTGATAATTTCCCTATTGATCTTTTTAGCTGTCCAGTGAACTTTCAACATTCTTATGTTTCTGAGAAATCCCATCTCTGTGGCCTCTAATCGTCTATTCATTTGTTTGTTTACTGCCCATGATTCGCTTCCATAGGTCAGAATTGGTTCTATATAGCACCGATGAACTCTCTTACTTCTATTGACATGTTGCATAAGATATTTTTCATTTTCTGAAATGCTATTTTTTGGCCTGAGCTATTCTGTTTTTCTTGTATGTGGTGCATCTTAGTTTATTATTATTATTATAGTTATTAGTGAGAATGCTAAATGAGTAAACGAACAAAAACATGTCTTCAGTGGTAAAGGTAAACAAAGTCCTATAAGGGGAAATGATGGAAGAGAGTGTTAAGTTAAACTTTACAATAAAAGACAACTGCAAATGGAGGTGGTTTATTACGCAGACAGATAAAGAGATATACATAAATGCAAATAGATAGACAAACATATAGATAAACAGATAGATAAACAGATACATACAAAATAAAAAGTAAGGAAAACAGACAGAGAGATAACGATATAATAAGGAAATCAGGGGGAAAAGGCACACAAGAGGATAAGTATGAAGGTAGACAGACATTTAAATACATCAACAGGAAGGCAGGCAGAAATTGAAATAAATAAACAGGAAGGCAGACAGCTAAATAGATTAACAGGAAGGCAGGAGGTCTCGGCAGTCTGGTTGGGAAGTCCACCCGACTAGGCTTCCGACGTTCGGACAACCCGTGTTCAACTTCCAGCTGGTCACAGTGTGAGTTGTACTCGTGGTTGGAACAAAAATACCCCTGCGGTCGACCCAGCCGTTGGCAAAAATGGGTACCAGCGTAGTACTCTGAGAAGATGAGGAATGCCGCGTCGTATCGTGAGTTTCGATGCTTGCAGCGACACTATCCAGAAGTCTCCGAACGCTTCTGGATAGGTGGCTGCGCACATATGGGTGAAAACACGCGTGCTATAACGCCGATTCAAGTCTCATACTTTACCTTTACCTTACAGGAATGCAGGCAGATAGTTAAATAGAGAAAAAGGAAGGCAAGTAGACAGTTAATTAGATAAACAGGACGGCATGCAGTTAAATAGATAAACAGGGAGATAGACTGTTAAAAAGTAAAAAAGAAAGCAGACAGCTAAATGGATACACAAGTAGGCAGGTAGACAGACAGTTAAATAGATAAACAAGAAGGCAGTGAAACAGTTGAATAGATAAACAGGCAGGCATGCAGTCAGTTAAATAGATAAACAGAAAGGCAGGCAGTCAGTTAAATAGATAAACAGAAAGGCAGGCAGACAGTTAATAGATTAACGGGAAGGCAGACATATAAATAGATAAACAGGAAGACAGACATTTAAATAGATAAATAAGAAGTAAGACAGTTAAATAGATAAACAAGAAGATAGACATTTAAATAGATACAAGAGAAGGCAGTCAGTCAGTAAAATAAATAAAGAATAAGTCGGGCAGACAGTTAAATAGATAAACAGGAAGGCAGACAGTTAAATAGATAAACAGGAAGGCAGACAAGCGGTTTAATAGATAAACAGAAAGGCATACAGACAGTTAAATAGATAAACAGGAAGGCAAGCAGACAGTTAAATAGATAAACAGAAAGGCAGGCAGACAGTTAAATAGATAAACAGGAATGCAAATAGATAAACAGGAAGGCAAATAGATAAACAGGAAGACAGACCGATAAATATTAAAACAAACAGCTCAACAGATAAACAACACGGCAGGTTGGGCAATGTTCTCCTCAGTTATTACCTTCCTCATCTCAATGAAATTAGCTAGCATTTTTTCCTCAGCTGACTTGAGTAGAGAAGATCAGGATATGGCTTGAACCCATGTCCACTCTATTGCCACGCCAACCAGCGCATTATGCACTGCTCTCAATAGAAGCCTTTAATCTACTCTAACGCCAATTTCGAAATAGCACAAAGAATACTGCCAAAACAAACGAACATATCTGTGACAACGTTCTGGAAGGCGCTTAAGAAAGAAATTGGGTCTGAGCCAAGCACGCAAAGGACAAATCGAGAATGTCAAGGCAGGAGATTACACTTTTCTTATGATATAATGATAAAAGCTTGGAGGCAGACACAACACATGGCCAAGATGCTAGTAACGGGACTCCAATTGTGGAAGTATTGAAGTTACAAACCCAAATCCCATTACATTAAAAAATAAAATGATGGGAGTGTATAATATGGTCTGTCCTGGCTTACTCTGAATTATAAAGTGCAAAACAGGAAAGCTAAGCTGAGAATATGAAAAGAATAGCTGCACCCATTTAAGGCTGGAGTCTTTGCAGCATGAATTTTTAAATTATAGCGCTGCGGGGGTGGTGAATGATCGATTAGAAATAATCAAGAAGAACTGATGATTTGGGTTAGAAAATGGCATCTGGAAAATATGTTGAAAACATTATGCAGCTCAACAAGACATGCTTTGTCAAGAAACCCGTAAGGAAATAGAAAGGTAATGAAAATGTGAAATTATGGGATGTCCGTTGACATTAACAAATGTTGAAGGGAAGTTAAATATTACATTTCATCTTATCAGTGCAGAGAAGTATTAAATTTAACCTTTTAGGAGAGTGAAGTATTAAATTTAAACCTTTTAGGGCAGTGAAATATTAAATTTAATCTGTTACCTTTTAAGGCAGTGAAGTATTAAATTTAACCTGTTAGGGGGCATTTGAAGTATTAAGTTTAACCTTTTCGGGCAGTGAATTATTACATTTAATCTGTTAGGGTAGTGAAGTACGAAGAACTAAATTTAACCTTTTAGGGTAGTGAAGTACGAAGAACTAAATTTAACCTTTTAGGGTAGGGCAGTATTAAATGTAACCTTAAAGAGCAATGAATTATTAACTCTCACCGAACCGGCACAAATAGTTTGCAGGTGAGGTGGTTAGTGTTTTTTTTTTTTTTCTCGCAGGTATTTAATTCTCCAAATAATCAGGGACAGGTATCCATTTTCATCTGCTAGGTTAGGCGACTTGAGAATGGCAAATTGCTATCGAACCCACGTTGACGACTTCGCGAAGAGAGAGCACTATCAATGCATTAATGATGCTCCCTAAAAAACATGTTATGTTATAGTATGGTTATGGAAGGCCCCGGTATCACTGCAAATGAATTAAAATCCATAATTGCTCAACCATCCGGTGCCAGTGGAATCATCCGAATTACTATCTCATCTCCCAAACAAAGAAAGGTAGCAGTAGTCCCCATCATAGCAGTCTCAGCACACGCCAAAAGACATAAGACGAAACCGCACAGAAAGTGAACACAACAGTATGTTCCATGTCATACGATATCATATATTTAGGAGGCCCATAAACCGTTGTGTTAAGCGATGCTCTTATTGCGCAACAAACATTAAACTCCAATCCTAAAAATATATATGGGAGATAAATGAGGTGTGGAGTAGACTCTACTTTTTTACTTTTCCTTCATTGGTTTTGACATTCAGCAACGAGAGAAAATGGTGGTATCTGAGTTAATGTTCCGCGTGATATTTGTTCCTCTACAAACTCGAATGTTGTTTTCCTTGTTTATTTTAATTGGAAATGCCCATCGCGATGAAAGTTATTTCATTGATCCATGCCGTCTGATGAAATTTATTTCATTGATCCATGCCGTCTGATGAAAGGTATTTCATTGATCCATGCCGTCTGATGAAAGGTATTTCATTGATCTATGCCGTCTGATGAAAGTTATTTCATTGATCCATGCCGTCTGATGAAAGGTATTTCATTGATCTATGCCGTCTGATGAAAGTTATTTCATTGATCTATGCCGTCTGATGAAAGTTATTTCATTGATCCATGCCGTCTGATGAAAGTTATTGCATTGATCCATGCCGTCTGATGAAAGTTATTTCATTGATCCATGTCATCAAAGTCTGCCTTTTCCCCGTTCATTTTAAGCATAGATATCTTACGGATGATAACGTCTAGTTATAGTCACCTTACAAGTCCAGAACGTTTTATATTATTTGTTCAAACGACATCCCACTTTTGTAGCCCCAGCTCTTTTCGTTATATCCTCATTTCTGATTCTGTCTGTCTCTCTCTGATGAGTTCAATATTCCGCTTAAGCATCTCATTTCCGTTGTGACGACTACTCGCTTTCTTAGTCTGTTAGTATCCAATTTTGTCGAAGATATCAGTCTTGTAGGTGAAACCGGCATTAAATAGTCATTTGTTTTTTTTTCTTTATCTGATGTAATATGTGTGTGTTCTGTAATATAGAAACTAAACGTATAAATAACTTGACTTTGCAATCTCTTCTGGAGTTCTCACGGTGAGATATAATTCTTGCTAAGTATTTGAAGTCTTAAGCTTGTTGAAATACTGTATTCCAATTTGTTTTTAATGAAAAGGAATTTTAAGCTATCAAAAGATAATACAAAAAAAGGCAATTTCAGTGACAGAAACACTGGACTGTCTGCATGTTGGAGCATCAATGGAAGTTCTATTCTATTGTCATTCTTTGTACATCACCTTTGCATTCGTCTGTGACTTGTCTATGACATGGACACGTTCGGAGTGCAATGATGATGACCCGCAAATAACTCAATGTCTATAACATGAGGCAAGCCAGTGTCAATAAGAGAGCCAGTTGTGGGGTGTAACTTCCACTCCTACAAGCTAAGGTGACAGCCAGTTGTGGGGTGTAACTTCCACTCCTACAAGCTAAGGTGACAGCCAGTTGTGGGGTGTAACTTCCACTCCTACAAGCTAAGGTGACAGCCAGTTGTGGGGTGTAACTTCCACTGCTACAAGCTAAGGTGACAGCCAGTTGTGGGGTGTAACTTCCACTCCTACAAGCTAAGGTGACAGCTTTACAAAACAAGGAACACAACAAAATACTGACTTCCTCAGAAAACCAGAACAACAAGCACACACGATGAGAAACGTATAACTATTGCTACATCTACGATGATAGGGGAAGGCAGGTCAAGGAGAAGTAGGTAGGAAGCAAGAGATGAAATGATGAAAAGAGAGAGGGATGTGCTACATGATGAAGGATAGGTAAAAGATGGAAATCACCTTTTATATGTTCGGATTTGGAGCCAAAAACAATGTCTTAACATCATCAAGCGCTATACATTTTAGAAATATGGACGATCATAATTTTCAAGAGGACGTGAACTTCCGGTCAATATGATGGATAGGCGGCAGGAACCATTGAAGGCTATGTATGACAGTGTTCCTTGTTGCAGTTTCCTCATATTCCAAGTCCGGCTTGTTGCAGGAGCTACTGAGTTAAGTGCTCTGTGCATACCGTGAGTTGTGTGTTTCATCCGTTTTCATCATGTTTCGATATTCCAATTATTCACGATGAATGATGATATCGTATGACAGGGAACAGTTGGATGTGTTCACTTTCTGTGCGGTTTCGCCTTATGTCTTTTGGCATGTGCTGAGACTGCTATGATGGGGACTACAGCTACCTATCTTTGTTTTGGAGATGAGTTATTAATTCGGATGGTTCTACTAGCACGGGCGGTTGAGCAATTATGGAATTTAATTCGTTTGCAGTGATACCGGGGCCTACCATAACCAAAGAACCAAAGGTGCAAAAAGAGTATACAAATGTGTAACAAATAATAATGTATAACAATTGTAACTAAGCTGTGATAAGAATGGATACGTCCGCTCACTGTAAGAGAAAGCCATTTATTTAGAGTTACATCCACCAGTGCAAAGAAGACTTGTTTAGTTTGGTACAACTAATTTCCTTGGAGACAGATTGCATCTGTTTTTAGAAACAACTCTTTGAAGACGTATCAAGAGAAAAATTAGACATTAGAACCAGTTTTAAACAAATATGTTCTGACAATGGATGCACCGGGTCGCAAGATAGAAAACCCAGCGTACAATGCGGACGATTAATGTATCTGTTGTATCTAAAGTACGCACCAGGTCGTAAAGATAATTATAATTTGGAGCAATCTAGTGGAGTTGTCTATTTACACCGATAAGCATTTTAATGTATATATATATATATATATATATATATATATATATATATATATATATATATATATATATATATCGAGAGAGAGATATAGATTGCGATTGTCGCATGCAAATTTACATTATAATATTATTTTTAATGAAAAATCGCTAATTAATTCAATCTAAAAAAAACCGTTAATAGCAGAAAGACAGAGGTAATGGTAACAACAAAGAAAAAGACATCACTTCAGTGCAAGATAAAGACAAGTGGAACAATACTATAACAGGTAAATTAATGTAAATAGATGGGTACTTTGTTAACCTCAGACGGAAGCTGTACAAAAGAGGTGAGATGAATAATGGTTCAGGCAAAAGCAACTTTCCAGAAAATTAGGAAGATGCAATCCATTTTTGACAATAGAAACCAGAAAGAGTTTTTAAATGTTATGTAGAGCTAGTCTTAACATATGGATGTAAATCATGCACAATAGGACAACAAACAAGAAAATCACTGGAGTCTGTAGAAATGTAGTTTTACAGAAGAATGTTGAGAATACCATGGACAGCTAAGAAGAGTAATGAAAATGTTCTGAAAGAGGTCAAAGCAAAAAGAGAGCTAATTTCCAATATTAGGAAGAAACAATCGTCATTTTTTGGCCATGTAATGATAAGAGAGCAACTGGATTATATTATAACAACTGGAAAAATTGAAGGACAAAGAGATAGAGGGAAGCAAAGAGAAAAGATACCAGACATCTTAAGAGAATGGCTTGGCAGAAAGTCAACAACAGAAATGATAAAGAACTGTCGAGATCGAAAGTTGTGGAGAGACATGATCACCAACGCCAGTAGGCCCGGTACTTGATGATGATGAAAAAGTACACTATGACCAAAAAAAAAAAAAAAAAAAAAAATGTTCTTCATGTCGTGTGAGACTTGGGATTTTTTTTTCACCCCCGATAGAAAAAAATCCTTTCTGCCTAACTCGGGTTTCAAACACAGTACGCCGGCTTTTCAGCCAGCACAACAGTGGTTTTAGCCGCACGGCCACGAGCACCTCCCACTCTAGCATGAGGCTAAAAACTCTCGGGTTAGAGGCTACAAAAACAGGCATCATGTCTCGTGCCGAAGTTAAAGAGGCTCACCCAGAACAAGAACGTGTGGAGAGACAAGAGTAGACCAGTATGACACTAAATAGCAAAGATCGTTGTATCTGGAGTCTAGAAATTCTTCCCTGTCTATCGTCGTCCATCATAAAGAACAACAGATAAATAAACATAATGAAGTGAACAGAATGAATATGTTAAAGTTGATTTGACAACGTACAGATGATGATTGTCTCAATAGTTAATTATGCATAACAAAACATCGACAGTTGTTGTCAAGCTAAGAATTTATGTTACACATAGATATACTTATGTTACACATAGATATACTTATGTTACACATAGATATACTTATGTTACACATATACATATTTATGTTACACATATATATACTTATGTTACACATACATATACTTATGTTACACATACATATACTTATGTTACACATAGATATATTTATGTTACGCATAGATATACTTATGTTACACATAGATATACTTATGTTACACATATATATATTTATTTTACACATAGATATACTTATGTTACACATATATATATTCATTTTACACATAGATATACTTATTTTACACATATATATATACCTATGTTACACATATATATATACTTATGTTACACATATATATACATTTATGTTACACATATATATATATTTATGTTACACATACATATACTTATGTTACACATAGATATACTTATGTTACACATATATATACCTATGTTACATAGATATACTTATGTTACACATAGATACACATCTGCGTGTTGAAACAAAAATTGAACTAACCGTACATTTACATATAGTAAATAATGTTACACTCGTTCCTCTGTAATGAGCTAACAAGGTCAGAAAGGGGGAAGGGGGTTCCGAGACATTGTAAGCACAAAACCTCCGTACACCTTGCACCGGGTTGTTTTATGGAAAGGCCATATTATTGTCTACAAAACAAGTGTGTGGTCTACACATTTACTTATCGCAGTTCCAACATTAATAATAAGCCTTTCCCCGATGTAGATAGCATAGATGCTTAAATAAAACATCAGTTACTTCTTGGGCGTTCAGCCAATGTCAGGCATTTAGTCGATCAGTATAGGTCACAAACAAGATGCTTTCCTTTTTAAGGCCTTCACCGGCTCCCCATTGTTTGTCATGCAGAATTGTTCCCGTGGCATCATTAACAATCTTAGGGCTTATAAAAGAGCATGGGAAAACGTGGTCTCAAGGGAAAACAAAAAACACCAGAACCGTAAGTTTAAAAGACTTGCGAACTCAGTACTCTCCTGAGCAACAACAATGAGACGTGGACTGTAAATGCTAATCACGAACATCAGCCCAGTGTATTCCACATGTATAGTCTACGAAGAATATTTGACACCAGATGACATGATCGTGTAACCGATATTCTTGTCCAAAGACATTAAATACATACATCATATACGAGGGGCGTTTTAAAGGTTATGCACTATATCGGTTTTCTCAGTTAATAATAAACATTGAAACATGAAATTCTGCAATCTTTAAATATGGCATGTGTCGATTGTGTGCACCAAATTGCACTGCAATCGGCCATTAATACGACTGCACTAAACCGTTGAAATTGAGTATGTTAGCAACTTGCGTTATAAGCAGCGAATTATGATAGGATGTATTGTTTTAGAGAAGGAAACTGTTGTAAATACTCATAACCGTCTATGTGATGTGTTTGGAATTTCTGCAGTTGACAGGAGCACAGTAAGTCGCTGGATTCAGAGAATAAAAGAATCAGAAAGCGGAGGTAAGGAGCTTCTTGATCTGATGGGTATTATGTTGAATGATACCAGTATCTCCATGACATATCCATTTATACTGAGCAAAAATTTCATACTTTTTGAATTAGCGGTTCCCAAGAAAACCGTGGTGGTGCACAACTTTCTGAATGCACTAAGTATGCGACGCTAAGCCAACATAACTGGGACAAATGACGAGTTGGAGGCACGCGATTTGTCAGCCGAGCTGCACTCCGTGGATGTCTGAGAACATTTGCCACAGATCGACATGACTGGCATGTAGTGGTAAAGAATTGTATAAAACATACACATAGATAACATGCAGAGCAAGAAATAGAAAAGACGTAAACGGGAAGCCAAAGCAATGCCCATAGTTAGATCCACTATCCATCTACATTTGTCCTACATGTGAACAGTCTAGAACAGGACTATTCAGGCATAACAGAACCTGTGTTGGCTCTTGAGTGCTTTATTTACTATATCACATCGATGTGTTTAAAATAGAAAGCTCACTATTACGTTGACATATGTCAGCAAAAATACTGTACTCATGCAGGTGTAAAGCTCGTGTATCACTCCAAACAACTAGGGAAGTCAGTATTCCTTTTCACACAGTTGGAAAATATAATTTACGTTCATGTTGCTGTCTGAAAGATTGCTCTTACTATCATCCTCAAGTCGTCCCTACAGTTAGCCGTTTGTTTTATTCCAAATTAGTGCAGTTGCCTGATAACAACTCTTGTAATTATGATGTTCAAACACGTAGAATGTGGACTGAAATCACAGATATACTCTCAGCTTGACTCTTTAGTTCATGATTTAAACTTCACATACAGGTGTTTAAAGATAGTGACAGGAAAACTAACAAGCAAAGTTCATAACGATATGTGTTCATAGGCAGATAATTTTAGTGCAGTAACTATTATACTGTATATCGAGCGCCCATCACACCGTAACAGGTCAGGGAACTTTATTTGTCTTTGTACGGTTGTTTTTGAAAAAAAAAAAGGTTTGAATATTGATGAGCTATACATGTTACATCACGCAACCCAGAGAGAGAGAGAGAGAGAGAGAGAGAGAGAGAGAGAGAGAGAGAGAGAGAGAGAGAGAGATATGTAGAGATAGAGATAGAGACGACATTCACAGCAAGAAAATTCATAAACCATCATTAGGGGCTGGCACAAAGGGCTAACTTATACACATCAAGAAAACTCTAAACTGCTGAAACAGCAATGGTACTAGACATAACGGTCTGAACAACATCATCTTAAATGAGGAGGGTAGGCACAAGACTTAATAGGTAGGCACAAGACTTAATAGGTAGGCACATTTTGACTTAATCCCCTTGTTAGCCGTGAGCTATGAGCTCTTTACAGCTTAATGCCTCTCGCATGAAGGCGCAGGTCGTTCTCAGTTGTACAGCTGCAGAGTACAGTGTTCTATTGATGGATGGAAGTAATGACTTGACTTGACTTAATCCCCTTGTTAGCCAATAGGTAAGCACAAGAAGAAATGGATTGATAATATCAACAATAGATATAGAAAACATTGAAGTAAACTGAGAGATGGCGACAAAAGGAAAGAAATAACAGAGCTCATCAACAACATATTAATCTGGCGCCCCAAACTTCTCAAGATATCTATTCAATCACACTGACAGGGTAGACAGACAGGGAAGACATACAGGGCAGACATATATATTATGTAACAGATAGAAAGCCCGCTTATTCATTCACAAATTTGTTCTTCTATCCATCAGGAATAGGTTTTCAAAGAGACGGTACCGTGTTTACAAAATGCGTTATCGTTCAATCAGTTTAATAAAAATGTCAACTATGTCCCGTTTTTTTAATAAAAATGTCAACAATGACAAATAATAATCTACGCTTACCTCTACGTCTACCTCTATGTCTACCTCTATGTCTACCTCTACGTCTACCTCTACGTCTATCTCTACGTCTACCTCTACGTCTATCTCTACGTCTATCTCTACGTCTATCTCTATGTCTACCTATACGTCTACCTCTACGTCTACCTCTATGTCTACCTCTATGTCTACCTCTATGTCTACCTCTACGTTTACCTCTACGTTTACCTCTACGTCTACCTCTACCTCTACGCTTACCTCTGCGTCTACCAAAAACTGTGTATGAATTTTTTAACGAAGTAATAATGCTAAGATGAATATGTTTTTTAGATTTCTAGAGCCTTACTTTTTCATTAATATAAAAAAAAATACTCGACAACTCAAGTCAGTCCCGTTTTTCCCTTCCGCAATGTCCCATTTATTACTATCCTAATGTCCCGTTGTTTTCCCCGCAAGTAAATAGGGATGCCAACATCTGAGCTAAATACCACACATAGGGAAGAAACTATTAACCTGCTTTTAGGATTCATGCAGTTCTTGTTGGTTTTTTTTTAAACTTAGTATTGACATTTAAAGGTAAAAGTCAAGGTCAAGTACGAGACTTGAATCGACGTTGTAGCACGCGAGTTTTCACCCATATGTGCTCGGCCGTCTACCCAGAAGTGTTCGAAGACTTCTGGATAGTGTCGCTTCAAACATTGAAACCCACGAGGCGCGGCGGCATTCCTCACCTTCCAAGAGCACTACCCTGATATCTAATTCTGCCATCGACAGCGGGGGAATTTTTTTTTTTCCAACCATGAGCACAACTCACACTGCTTCCAGCGGGGATCGAACACGGGTTATCCGAACGTCGGTAGCCCAGTCCTGCTGTTTTCCCAACTAGGTTACCGAGGTCTCTAAGAATGACCCTTGCATTTTGATAATAAATAATTTTTTGTTTAAAACCACATTTATGTGACCTCAAAGTGTTTTCTTTTCTGATATATGAGAGCCTAAATGTCAGTTCTTAATGTAAGGAATAGCTCTACTTAAAACTAATATAATGCGAAAATCATTGTTTATAAACATAAATTGCATACGTCATTCTTTAACCTATCTTCATTAACGCGCTTGTTACTTCAAACCAAGATTAATTCATTTCATGCATCTTCATTTTCCTGTCCTTGTTACAGATCAATAAAAAAAAGTTGGTGGCCCACACACATTGTGAAGTCTTGTTGACAAATAACAGATCTCCATTATTTAAAACCGTTCGTCTCAATGCGCCCAGAGTCTGGCACAAACACTACATCGTATTTATTTTCTCGACTGCATTGCCGTTAGTCTGTTCAACGTTCTCACTTCAGTGTCCCTGAAGTGTGCAAGTAAGGCGCTTGTTTCTCAATCAGAAAGTAACCGATTTGAATAACATTTGGAGCGAACCAGTTTTATTTTCTTTTCATAATAACCCCTGAAGGAAATATACAACACCTAGACCTACTGAAAACAGAAGATAAAAAACGAAGGTTTACAAATATAGCTCGCAAAGAGTCTTTAACAGTTTGAAATCTAGAGACTGGACTGTATGTCAATAAGAAAAGTGCCCCGTCACGCCACATAGGATATAGGGAAATGGTGTTAGTGACCATAATTTGTACAGTCTATCGACACATGATATTTTGGATAATGTGGTTGGTATTACGCCCGTGCCGTTTACTTTCCAAGAAAAAATCCCGTACCCATTTAAGGCCGGGGTGAACCCAGAAGCCGTCGATCAGGATCGAACCTTACCTCTCGTCCGTTCTAGTCCAGTTCACTAACCACTGAACTATCACGGTTCACCCTATGTCAGTACACAGACCACATTTGAGAAAATAATTAAAATAACAGAAAATCAATTAAAATCATCAAGTGCCATCTCTGCAACGACCGGTTGGCTACTATGGAGCGCCATTCTGATCTGTCTCTTGCTTTGATAATGCAGGTTGTTATAGGGGCTGACTTGTCCATCTTTTGATATTACTCGTCCATATTAGTCTTGTAATGTCTCTGCCTCTTTTACCTTGTATTTTCCCCTCCAAGATTTACTTTTAGTAGGCTGTTGTGTCTTTTAACATGGCACAAAAATGGCATTTGTCTTGCTTGAATTGATTTTCAGAACGCGGGTTTATTTTTTTACCAAATTAGAACTTTTATTTTAATCGCAATTAAAATAAAACTTCTAATATCATTAACAAAAATGAACCCAGGTTCTGAAATTGCCACCTCTACATTGTTCATGCACTTGTGAGAGATTTTCCGGTGATACGAGCGGCAAAATAGGAATGCTAGTGGCATTGTACAAGTAAGGGGTTAAGGCAAAGAAATGCAAGTGAATGCATAAAAATGCGAAGCTGCAGTAAAGCTGAATGCGAGGAAAAATAGAAAAAAAAAATGGTATGTTAGAAGCTTTACGTGATTAGAAGACGACACAGATTCGAACGACGTTTCGGCTCAATAGGCCTTCAGCAGGAATAGGCCTTCAGCAGGATTTTATTTATTCACATATCTGTGTGTGTATATTGTTTGTTTGTTCCTGCTGAAGGCCTATTGAGCCGAAACGTCGTTCGAATCTGTGTCGTCTACTAATCACGTAAAGCTTCTAACATACCATTTTTTGTTTTTTTTTCTATTTCTCCTGGCATTGTACAAGTGAGGTACTAACACACAATATTGCAGATCGTATAATCACCATTCCTTATTAGCCGATGTCTGTTAGTGATCACCATGTGAAGTTTCTCTTAGACGCAGTCCCTGTTCTTGGGTCGGTTTGCTTAAACAAACAAATTTGATATTTGTCTTTTTTCTCATCCGATTTCTCTATGACGTCTTGCGAGACTTGTGTCCCATTTTATTTTGTGATTTCAAGCATGCAGAAAAATAATATCCATCTAAATATGCACACAAAATACAGAGATGAATGTGCACAAAAATAAAGCAAAAATGCAACCCAAAATCATCAAATACAACGAGCAACATGAAATTATAACAAACTATAAATATCTGGGACCTGTAGCAACTAACAATGGCGACTGTCAGAATTGATCAAAAGAAAACTAGAAATAGCAATGCATCAATTAAATACTATGAATGCCATAAAGCACAGTAGGAAAAACGTAATACAATTACAATTTCTGAGGGAATATACCTTACCAATAGCAAAATATGATTGTGGATCATGGACAATCTCTCGCAAAAAAGAATGAAGAAAATGGGTTCTTACGAAACAAAATGCTAGAGAAAAAAAATCTTAAAATACATTGGATAATGAAAAATAGCAAGACATGTCAAATAGAAGGTATTATTGAGAAAATGGTGTCGGGGAAATACCTTTCATTAGCCAAAGGGCATATTTTTGGTGGACACGGTCGATATAATACCTGGCCACCTTTACTTCGCACAAACATTTATGGTACCCATATTTAGATGCTGGAATCCCCAAAAACCTTGTCGATTCGCAAAAAAAAAAAAAAATTAAATCTCAACACCCGTGAGCTGGACCCGACGGGTTCTAAGATCAAAAGCGAACGTACAAATTACTCGGCCAACGAGGATTTAATTGCGTACATAAAATTATTCCCGTGGAGTTTTGCCACTGCCATTTAATGATTACATTTCAAGAATGTTGGACGTAAAACAAAACATGACATCACGTTGAAACCCATACTTCAAGCTAAGACAAGAACTACATAGACAATAGTCATATTGATAGGTGAGTGATATTAAGATACAACATAATAAGAACTTGTTGGATACAGCACGAGACATTGATCGAGTTTGAAATGCAATGTGTGCTTTGATGGGGAGACAGCGTATTGCATCTATTAAACCATTTAGAGCCAAGTTAAACCTAATAATAAACACGTAATCCCCTTCATATTTTAATAATCTAAGGTATGCTGATGATACAGTCTTAATCGCTAAGAGCGGAAATGAGTTACAAGAAATGTTGGACATTATAGTGAAAGTAAGCAAAAATAAAGGAATCAGCCTTAATATAAAAAAGACAGAGGTAATAGTAACAACAAAGAAAAAGACATCACCTCAGTGCAAAATAAAGACAAGTGGAACAATATTAAAACAGGTAAATGAATTTAAATATTTGGGTACTTTGTTAACCTCAGACGGAAGATGTACAAAAGAGGTGAGATGCAGAATGGCTCAGGCAAAAGCAGATTTCCAAAAAATGAGGAAGATACTATGCAATCAATTTATGACAATAGCGACAAGAAAAAGAGTTATTAAATGTTACGTAGAACCAGTCTAAACATATGGATGCAAATCATGGACAATAGGACAACAGACAAGCAAATCACTGCAGTCTGTAGAAATGTGGTTTTACAGAAGAGTGTTGAGAGTACCATGGACAGCTAAGAAGAGTAATGAAGATGTTCTGAGAGAGGTCAAAACAAAAAGAGAGCTAATTTCCAATATTAGGAAGAAACAATCATAATTTTTTGGCCATGTAATGAGAAGTGAACAACTGGAATATATTGAGATAGAGGGAAGCAAAGAGAAAAAAAAACAGACATCTTAAGAGAATGGCTTGGCAGAAGGTCAACAACAGAAATGATAAATAGCTGCCGATATCGAAAGTTGTGGAGAGACATGATCACCTAAGCCAGCAGGCTCGGTACTTGATGATGATGAATCCCCTTCAACAGTAATACTCGTACTACGTAATAATCGTTTTCCCTTTTCAGAAAGTATCACATAATTTATTTCCTTTATTATAATGTTACTTTCGATTGCTGTTCACAAATACAATAATAAAATAGAAAGAAAAAAAACAACTAAGGTTCAATAATATGACGCAAGGGAAGTAACCAATCAGCAATGATACACCATACACTGCAGACGGCAAGAAACCGTCTACATACATAAAACAACAGTTGATATTAATTTAAAAAAAAGTGTTCGCTTTTAGTGTCCTTCATATTTGTTATTGGATGTCGGTTATATATAAACTTTGCTATCAGTCCATTCATTGACACAGAAGACAAAACGAGATAGTATAGATAAAGTGCAGTTGGTATCTAGTCCACGCAAATGACGACAGAATGAGCTGTATTAAGACGGCTAAGGTCATGAGATTGGGAGGGGAGGGAGGGGGAGGAGGCGAAAGAGAGGAAGATTGTAAAGTGCTTTTACGTTGCGGCGATTGTAGAGTACATAGAGAGAGAAATATGGAGAAATATGGAGAAATATAGGGAGAATATATGTGGGTATAATTCTGAATAGCTCTGGCAAAAAGAGCTTTTAAAAAAAACGAGGAAGATAATGTGCAATCCATTTTTGACAATTGAAACAAGAAAAAGGAGTTCTTGAACGTTATGTAGAGCTAGTCTTAACATATGGACGTGAATAATGGACAATAGGACAACAGACAAGAAGATCATTGGAGGCTGTAGAAATGTGGTTTTACATAAGAATGTTGTGAATACCGTGGACAGCTAAGAAAAGTAATGGAAACATTCTGAAAGAGGTCAAAGCAAAAAGAGAGCTAATTTTCAATATTAGGAAGAAACAATCATCATTTTTTGGCCATGTAATGAGAAGGGAACAGCTGGAATATATTGTAACAAATGGAAAAATCGAGAGACGAAGAGATAGAGGGAAGCAAAGAGAAAAGAGATCAGACAGCTGAAGAGAATGGCTTGGTAGAAAGTCAACAACGAAAATGAAAAATAACTGTCACGATCTAAGGTTGTGGAGAGATATGATCACTTTCGCCAGCAGGTACGGTACTTGATGATGATGATGATGATAAATATAAATATATATATATATATATATATATATATATTATATCCAATAACTATCTCCATATTATTGGCCCAGACATAGCAAACAGAAATATCAAACTATTCCTCATTATGAGACAATAGAAGAAAAACACCATCTCTCATACTCGGCACATGGAACGTAAGACCACGTATCCTGGATTAAATAACACCATCCTCATGAATACGGACAACATAAGGAAACAGCCCTCATCCACATTGAGCTGCAGAGACTACTCCGGCCAGCAGTCAATGATTGACAATCTAGCTAGTTCATGTGATTTATTCTCCCTGAAGATTGTGGTGCTTCAACACGGTGTAATCTATCAGTTATATCATTAAATAACACACCCCTTGAATCTGTGAGAAAGTTCACTTATCTCGGTTCTATGCTCACAACCAATGTCTCCCTTGAAGAAGAAATAAATTCCCGAAGCGGAATGCAAGCTTCCACAATTGATGAACTTAACGATAGAGCATGGGTCAACACCAAATTAACACTAAGGAATACGATTAAAATTTACCAAAGTTGTGTGCTTTGTACACTTCTATACGGATCTGAAACTTGGACTACCTTGAGTTATTTGCGGACCATCATCAATGCACTCCGAACATGTCCATATGTGCTCAGATCCCCTCTCCAGCATGTCCTGCAGTGTCCAGCGACTGCTGTTTCCTGTTCTGTGTTGGTTGCTCTTTTTACACGCCCACTACGTTTTTCGTTTCTGGCTGTGCCCATTTAACTCACATCTCTTCATCCGAAGGAATGACAGGGGCTCATAGTTGTCTAAGTCCTGTGCCCTTTTCCTTCATCTCAAAGGACATTGATGATGTCTGCCCGATAATTGGTGGACCGTCTTCAACGACAGCACAGCTAGCCAACCTGTCCGCTCTTTTGGACTAGCTATGCAGGGCAGGATAAAAGGTTAAACAACTTTCATGTGCGTTGCCTTCGAAAGATAATGAACATCAAATGACAGGACAAAGTAACCAACTCTAATGTCTCAACGAGCCAAACTTTCATCCATCAAGTCAACACTTAGGATTCGTAGACTAAGGTGGCTGGGTCATGTAAGAAGAAAAACAAACATTTCTCTTCCTAAACAAATATTGTATGGCGAACTAAAGGACAGATCGAGAGAAAAGGGAAGACCCGTGCTGAGATATAAGGATGTTTGCGGATATTTCCTTGAGTTAATTCGATATCAGTAAATAAGACTGGGAAAATCTGGCTACAAATAGTACTGCAAGGAGAATAAAATAAAACAAATGGCACAGCAACTTTCGAGGCAGTGCTGATATCATATTCAAACGAAATAAGGCACAGGAGAAAGAAGACACGGCCAGGCAGTACAACACATCTCTTTCGTTCTGCGGATGGATCTGTCTATCCAATATATTTGCAGATTTAGCCACGAGAGAAGCTATTCTGCAAAGCAGCATTCGGCATTCAATACTAATAGTTTTACAACACTACTGACTTATCATGATTTCTTCATACCAACTGTCTGTCAAGACGTTAAAGACCTTATCATCATCATCATCAAGAACCGGGCATGCTGGCGTAGGTGATCAGGTCTCTCCACATCTTTCGATCATGACAATTATTTATCATTTCTGTTGTTGAATTCTGCCAAGATATTCTCTTAACCTGTCTGGTATCTTTCCTCTTTACTTCCCTCTATCTCTTCGTCCCTCAATTTTCCCAGTTGTTACAATATATTCCAGTTATTCTCTTCTCATTCCGTGACGAAAAAAATGATGATTGTTTCTTCCTAATATTGGAAATTAGCTCTCTTTTTGCTTTCACCTCTTTCAGAGCGTCTTCGTTACTCTTTTTAGCTGTACATTGTATTCTCAACATTCTTCTGTAAAACCACATTTCTACAGATTCCAGTGATTTTCTTGTCTGTTGTCCTATTGTCATGATTCACATCCATATGTTAAGACTGACTCTACATAACATTTAAGAACTCTTTTCTTCTTTTTATTGTCAAAAATGGATTGCATCGTATCTTCCTCATTTTTGGGAAAGCTTCTTTTGCCTGAGCCATTCTGCATCTCACCTCTGTTGTACATCAACTAACTGAGGTTAACATTGTTCCGAAATATGTAAATTGATTTACCAGTTTTAATATTGTTCCACTTGTATTTATTTTTCACTGAGGTGATGTTTTTGTCTATGTTGTTACCATTACGTCTGTCTTTTTGCTATTAAGGCTGAGTCCTTTATTTTTGCGTTCTTTCACTATACTGTCTAATATTTCTTGTAACTCATTTTCATTCTTAATGGAAAACCCTTGTTCGGTAGGGGACATCATGCGCTACAGGTGATACCCGATGGTCATCAAGCTACTGTAAGCAAAATAAAGATAAAACACAATCTAAAGGTAGGTACATTTATAAGGAAAATGAACGGCATAAGGAGATATTGAAATATAAGACATTTCGATGATATGAGGATTTCAGTGATCTTTGGAGATTAGTTCATTTATTGAGGTCCAATAATATGGCAAGAAATAGTGATATAATAAGCTGTAATTATATAAAGCGATTGAATAAAATACATACATTCAGTGATCCTGGAAACAAAGACCGTAATAAATTATATTATTCATCGATGCATTTTACTGTCTCATATATAAGGTGATTCAATAATACAAGAGGAATTGAAGAAGAGGAATATTATACAAATATGTACAAATAATATTGTTGTAGGGAATATATTTTTAGTGATCGTATATAAATACATATATGTTTATATACACACGCTTTTTGGGGTGTAGGTGCTCGTATGTATATATATATATATATATATATATATATATATATATATATATATATATATATATATATATATATATATATATATATATATATATATGTAACTAAGAAATATATATATACGTTTTTTGTATATTAGTTCTCTACATCAGAAGCAGCTGCACAGTTAGAACAAAAGCAGGCTACACGGATCACTTCAGTCAGTTCAGGTGTAAGACAGGGGTGTGTACTATCACCCTTACTGTTTATTACATACATAGACTATATATGCAAGTTAGCCAACCCATCAGAGACAGGAGAGATCAACGAGCTTTTATTTGCAGACGATCAGGCACTAATTCATGAAGAAAAAAAAGACCTACAAGAACACTTAAACAAACCCATCAGCACAGGTACGACATTCAACATGAAAATCAACATAAAAAAAACAGAAGTCAAGAATGTCGCCAAAACAAACATAACATCAACATAACTATAGAAGGCAGGCAACTATGACAAACGACAATTCACAAACAGCAAAAATAGACTCAAGATGCATTAAACTTGTCAAATCATTGGACAGTCATCACTACTATTGTCCAACAGGGAAATAACAGGGAAAGTCCTGGGCCCTAAATGCAAGAACAATAAGAAAATAACCTCTAATGAGATGAAATGTGTTAGACGAATGACAGGAAACATTCTGAGAGATATGATCAGAAATGAAGAACTGAGAAAAAAGCCAGGAATAGCCCCCGCCATAGAATATATAAAGAAGCAATAGATAAAATGGTTTGACCACGTGACTAGGCAGAGTAATTAAAACACAACACAGCGAGCCTTCATTAAACATTACGAGAATACCAGACACAGTGTCGACCACGAAAATGATGAATCGATGGAATATTAGAAACAATAGGAAACATATCAGCAGCAGAGGCGAACATTAAGAGCAAAAGACCGCAAATTATATCTACCCTCGACGCTGAATTGCAAATGAGGAAAGAAGAATAAGTATGTTAGTGTTCATATATACGTTTATTTGTGTCGATGCCAGTATATGTACGTGTGTTAGTGCCTGTATATATACGTTAATTTGTGTTGATGCCAGTATATGTACGTGTGTTAGTGCCTGTATATATATATACGTTTCTTGTGTGCGTTAGTACAAGTGTCTAGTGGTAGAATACTCGTCTGCCACAGCTGAAATGTCAGTTTCATCCTCGTTGGGACACGATGTCTTACAACGATCCAAACTCCCATCGATCATAGCAACACTTAGGATTCGTAGACTAAGGTGGCTGGGCCATGTAAGTAGAATGGTAAACAATCGTATTCCCTAACACATATTGTATGGCGAACTTAATGATGGAAAGAGACCAAAGGGCAGACCAGTGCTGAGATAAAATAATGTTTCCAGGTTACTTGAGGGCATTTTCTATCAGTGAAAGAAACTGGGAAAATATGGCTGCGGATCGTAGCACATGGAGATCAAAAATAAAAAAATGGCACAGCATTTTTCGAGACACTGCTGATATCAAATGCAGAAGACAAAAGGCGCAAGAGAAAAGAAACAAAGCCAGGTACCGCAAATACACCTCGCTAGTTCTGTGGATGGGTCTGTCTGTCCAGGATTGCCAAATTCAGCCACGAGAAAAGATGTTCAGTAAAGCAGCACCCAGTATGTGACACTAATGTTTTACCAAACTACTGACTTATCATGATTGCTTGCTACCAACCGCCTGTCAAGACGCCAAAGGCCATATATGTGTGTATACATATATATAAATATATATACACGTGGTGGTCGGCCCTAGCGCTGAGACCAGCGTCTTGCCTCGAGTTCAAACAGTCCCCCGAATGCATTTAAAAGGGTGGACAATGTTAGACCATATTTTGTTGATAAATACAAAATACAAAATGAGACAAGTAGATATAATTTGTCATGTATGGTTGATGATAAAAAAACGTTGTGAATTACATTTTTTTTTTCTTGGTTCTCTGTTTTTCATATTGTGCACATTAATTATAAAATCAGGAAGCTTATTCAAAGAGTCGATGATTTTGTTATTTTCATGAGATTCAGGTGACCAGTGTTTGTTTCCAACTTGTTGTTGAGAGTCCATGCCTGGAGAAAGTTCTATTTTTTACTAGAGATTGACTATATAGTTGTGTTCGGTCTTTGGTCTCTCTCTTTCGCCTCTCCAGTTTTCTCTGAACGACGTCACAACCAAACTGGGATTGACTGCTATAGACACTGGACATCTCGCCCAGAACAGAGAAAACATTAGTGTTGTCTGTCACGCGGGCCACGTTCCAAGAGGGACAAGCCTGGTGATATTGACCACGTTTTAATAACGTTTCTCCATTTAAAAAAAAAATAAAAAAATATGGAGATAACTGCAAATTAAATTATTTGGGCACTCAAGTAGACAGAAACGCAATAAAAACCCAAATATTTTCACATCTATATATCAATAAATGTTACAAAACCGCAATATTTTCACAACTATATTTCTATAAATGTTACAAGACCCTAATATTTTCACAGCTATATATCAATAAACGTTACAAAACCCCAATATTTTCACAGCTATATATCTATAAATGTTACAAAACCCCACTATTTTCACATCTATATATCTATAAATGTTACAAAACCCCAATATTTTCAAAGCTATATATCTATGAATGTTACACAACCCCAATATTTTCACAGCAATCTATCTATAAATGTTACAAAACCCCAGTATTTTCACAGCAAACTATCTATAAATGTTACAAAACCCCAATATTTTCACAGCAATCTATAAATGTTACAAAACCCCAATATAATTTCACAACAATCTATCAATAAATGTTACAAAACTACAAAATTTTCACAGCTATCTATCAATAAATGTTACAAAACTCCAAAATTTTCACAGCTATCCATCAATAAATGTTACAAAACTCCAACATTTTCACAGTTATCCTTCAATAAATGTTACAAAACCTCAACATTTTCACAGCTACCTATCAATAAATGTTACAAGACCCCAGCATTTTCACAGCTATCTATCAATAAATGTTACAAAACCCCAACATTTTCCCAGCTATCTATCAATAAATGTTACAAAACCCCAACATTTTCACATCTATCTATCAATAAATGTTACAAGACCCCAACATTTTCACAGCTAACTATCAATAAATGTTACAAGACCCCAACATTTTCACAGCTATCTATCAATAAATGTTACAAAACCCCAACATTTTCACATCTATCTATCAATAAATGTTACAAAACCCCAACATTTTCACAGCTATCTATCAATAAATGTTACAAGACCCCAACGTTTTCACATCTATCTATCAATAAATGTTACAAGACCCCAATATTTTCATAGCTATCTGTCAATACATGCTACAGAAACAACAGAGCAAGAGGGTGTCCAAGGCAAATCAGCATGGAAGAAATACAAGGAAGACTCGGAAACGAGACAACAGAAAAGCTGAAGGACAATTGAGGAAGAAACAATGAAGAAGTAGAAGGTGAAGAAAGATATCATAGACACAAAGATACTCATCTATTATCAGATTTGGTTTATAGAATCGACTTCAGTCAATGTACATTAAAACATGTTTTGAGTGTTTGGTGGATTGTACTATGTGTGTACATGTGTGATATAATTTGATAAAAGGACTTACCGATTCTGCGAAATGTGCTCCTGTAGATAAGCTTCATCTATGCACCCTTGTTGTAGTATGACTTGATAAAGTCCTTGATCTGCAGATGAAAAGGAGACACACTATTAATAAAGGTGATTTATTTATTAAAACAAAGCTATAAATAAAACACGCTGACGTAATCGAGGATTCTATTTAGGAAATGTGAAGGTCATTTACGGGTTATGACACAACGTTGAAGGTCACACTTGCATTAACAAATTACGGAACGTTAGCAAGATTAAAGATTAGGAAAAATAACCTCTACAGAGATGAAATGTGTTAGACGAATGACAGGAAACAGTCTGAGAGATAAGATCAGAAATGAAGAACTGAGAAAAAAGCTAGGAATAGCCCCAGCCATAGAATATATAAGGAAACAACAGATAAAATGGTTCGGCCACGTGACAAGGCAGAAAGAACAAAACACAACACAACGAGCCTTCAACAAACGTTGTGAGAACACCAGACCCAAGGGTCGACCACGAAAAAGATGGGTCGATGGAATATTAGAAACAATAGGAAAGATATCAGCAGCAGAGGCGAACAGAAGAGCAAAAGACCGCAAATTATATCTCCCATCGACGCTGAAAGGCAGATGAGGAAGGAAAGAGGAGGAAAAGAAGAAGTTAGCAAGATTATAAGATTCGTGTAAATGGGACAGTATCAAATAATAGATGTCTGTATTCAAAACTTATTTGAGAAAACGCTCAAAGAGTTGGCGAAGGTATTAACTGCAACATCGCTCTTATCTCCAAATTATGTTGCAAAGCTGTTTATCTCTGCTATTTCAGTAGTCTTACCTATTTGACACACAGAAAATCAATATTAAACAACTCGTGTATGAATCTTCTTTGCACACTCAAGTTGGTTAGAATCAAATTAATTAAACAGAAGAACTGGCCCGTTCAAACAGAAATGTGGTTCATTGAGTTTAACGCTTATATCTCTTACGACATTAAGAATATACTACATCTCACGGACTTGAGATCAACAACAAAAAAAAAAAAAAAAAAGACAAACGTATTGAAAAATCAAATTCTCTCAGAAGAAAGTATATTCCTTGAATGAAAAGCACTGGAAGATGTAGATCATTTTTGTATATTTTGGAAGCTGCATAGATACAGAAGGAGACACAAAGAAAGACACAGAATTCGAATAGCAAAGTCACCAATGATTTTCAGAAACCTTGATAAAATATGAAAATAAAATATATTAGGCACAAAAAGCTCAGTGATTTTCAAATTAAATGTATATTATCAATCGTTACTTGTGCATGCGAAAACTGGAAAACAGCTAAAGAAATAGAAAATAAACATTTGAAAACAAATGGCTCTGGAAGATACTTCGCTTACCATGGAATGAGATCAAGGCTAGTGCAGAAATAAGAGAAATGACAAAGCATCCAACAATTTCATCTATAGTCAAGAGAAGAAGGTTGTCTTATATTGACCATGTGATGAGGCGAGAGAACAAGTGAATCTCAAAATAAGCTCTCAATATATATATTTAGCCAGAATGTAAGCGAAAAAGAGGCCGACATGGAGAAATGCTGACCAAAAAAAAAAAAAAATTAAAGCGAGAGACAACAACAGCAGCCATCATCACCGTCGCTGAGATTGAGCGACTCGCCCAGAACAGAGCCATGTATCGAGATACAATACGGACCCTCTGCATGGTCTGACATTTTAAAACTGATCATCAGAGACAAGAGTCAATAATTTCTGCCATATGTGCCCCCTAGAAACGACAATATAACACGGGACACTGTTTTTTCTTAATATATTTTTATAATCACGAATATGTCAAATGTAAAATATATAACTGGTCTGTACGGTAAGAGAGATATAGACTGAAGAACGTTTTCTCAAATTCTTACACCAAATGCGCACATGTGTAATGTCAGTATGTTTTACGGTTTGTAACAAATAGCAAATAATTGTATAATTACCAATGAAAGTACAAATTAGGATAAATGGTATCGTAATATCTTCAGTATATGCTACAGAGATAGCATTACCAGTGAGATAGTTCGTAGAAATGTTTGGGAGAAAATATAAAATAATAGCCCTGTTTTCATAAATCTACAAGTAGGCGAATGTGCGCCTCACAGCAGCAGAGTTGGAAGTTGTCAGCGATCCATAGCTGATGGCATGCGCCAAGATCGGTGAACCAGAACCATCCAGACCCTGCACTACCTCTCCATGGTGCCTCCAGTAAAAGACTAACCTGCTTAGTTTGGCCAAGCGAGTAGGGATCGAACGGGGAAAACAACTCGGTACTCAAAAATGTCGTGGTGAAGTCGGATGTGTTGGGTAGAGGGGCGCAAATATCACAGTTAACGGCAAATATCAACACAACGCAGACATGCCCACGTAACGTCCCTTTAAGGGCGAATGACGAAGAGGTTTACTCCTCTAGTCATCGAACGAACGCAAGGAAGCAGCAAGGAAGCAGCAAGGAGGCAGCAAGCAGGCAGCAAGGAAGCAGCTAGCAAGCAGCAAGCAGGCAACAAGCAAGCAGCAAGCAGGCAGTAAGCAGGCAGCAAGGAAGCAGCAAGCAAGCAGCAAGGAAGCAGCAAGCAGGCAGCAAGGAAGCAGGAAGCAAGCAGCAAGCAGGCAGCAAGGAAGCAGCAAGCAAGCAGCAAGCAAGCAGCAAGGAAGCAGGAAGCAAGCAGCAAGGATGCAGGAAGCAAACAGCAAGCAAGCAGCAAGGAAGCAGCAAGGAAGCACAAATCTAGATGTAAATTAATCAAGAAATTCCTGACAATGAAATTAGTTTCAAGGACAAAAGAGTATAGTTCAAGTGTTCTGCATATTTGAAATATAAGGAATGCAGTTTATTAACTCTTGTATCGACAATTCATCAGATCATATGCAAACGATTTTTTCACATGTACATTAATCTACTGAATTTTCACTAACATATAATGAATTACAATGAAAGGACGGAAAGAGACCAAAGGGCAGTCCAGTGTTGAGATATAAGGACGTTTGCAGGGATTCCTTGAGGGAATTTTCTATCAGTGAAAGGAACTGGGAAAATGTGGCTGCAGATCGTAGCACATGGAAAGCAATAATAAAAAAGTCACAGCAACTTTCGAGACAGTGCTGATATAAAGTTCATAAGACAAAAGGCGCAAGAGAAAAGAGACAAGGCTAGGTATTGCAAATACACCTTGTTCGTTCTGTGGAAGGATCTGTCTGTCCAGGATTGGCAAATTCAGCCACGAGAGAAGATGTTCAGTAAATTAGCACCCTGTATGTGACACTAATGTTTTACCGAACTACTGACTTATCACGATTGCTTGCTACCAACCATCTGTCAATACGCCAAAGGCCATATGCAATGAATTAAGATAGAGAACTTATATTTTTATGTAATGCTGCAATTTGGAACCACATTCATATACTATTAGTATTAAAAATGAGGAGAATGTAATATACCCACAGTATCTGCTTCTGTAAATTCTGCAAAATTTCAGACATTGTAACTAAAATATCACTTTCAGATTAAGGTAAGCAATTGTGGCGACTGCTATTGCCACCACGGGCTATAATACAAGACAAGAATCATTGGCTGGTGTTTTGTTTGTTGAGATGCGGTGACATTAATGAACTTCACATCCACTTCAGTTTTAGATAATTACGGTACAGGTAAAGATCCGTTTCCGCTTGGATAAATCATTGGCGTAATAGGTTTGACAGAATCGGGGAAGCTTCTATTTCTCAGTCTCTAAATTGACAGCAATCTGGCGAGCACAATGTCGAGGGCTTTTGAGAAGAGTATCGATCGGTTTTCCGGAGAAATTAATTGTTTTGTTTGTATTTCTATTTAATTTATTTTGTAAAGTGTTTTTTTTGGTGAAAGTTATTTTTGTTAATCGACAGGGAACAACATTACAAAAGAAAACAATAGGAAAGAATAGAAGACACAGAGAATATCATAGAGAAAACAGCAATATTTAGGAATAATAAACATAGTTAGAAGGAAACAGAAACCATCACAAAATAAGAAATTGAGAAAGAAATAAATAGTAGAAAAAAACTGAGTAGAAATCAGACAAAACAGTATAATTAAGAAGCAGAGAAAACAGCAAAGCAGACAGACACAGAAACACGGTGGAAATAGATCTTAATATTTGCATAGGTTGAGCTAGGCATGTTTAATAGAGGTCAAATAAAATATACATAAAGCAATTGTTAGATGAAATGAATAATAGGGATATGGATATAGAGTGGCTGCACAGACTGTTGACATTTTTGAAAAGATGAAAAGAACAAAATTCAGTCAAACCCAACCTGGTAGGCTCTAAAGTGGGTATAAATATATATATATATATATATATATATATATATATATATATATATATATATATATATATATATATATATATATATATATATATATATATATATATATATGTGTGTGTGTGTGCGCGCGTGTGTGTGTGTGTGTGCATACATTTGTGTATATAATATAAAGAGGCAAGACCTCTGCTGAAATTCCACTATATACGTTAGAATACTGGACAACAGATGTAGACATCAACATCAATGACAGCTTGATTATAAGATTTCTAGACACTAGCACCACTGGCCGGTACTATAACATGCTTAATGGCATCTGACATCGTAGACCAAACACTTCAAATACTTGCAATCCCAAATCACGTCATACACACACCCCACAGTGAAATATACAAAATTACAACTGCTAATCAGTTGCATCTAACTGGATATATCTAACAGTACTTATATGCTAGTTTAAACTGATATGATAGACCCAATCATCTACAAGGGAGCCGCGATAGCTCAGTGGTTAGTGAACTGGACTACAAAGGACAAAGGGTATGGTTCGATCCCAACCGGCGGCTTCCGGGTTCACCCAGCCTTAAATGGGTACCGGATTTTTATGGGAAAGTAAAGCAGCACGGGCGTAATACCGACCACATTACCCCAAAAATCATGTGCTGAAGGTCTGTAAAATATAGGGTCACTAATACCATATTTCCCTATACGCAACTTGACGTGACGGGGGTACTTGACTTTTACAATCATCTACATAGCTCAATGCCTATCTAAATGTCATGGTTCTAACTTATTGGGTAATGTTCTATTCTATTCTAGCTATATACCCTTCACTAATCCTGGTAATCAACCATTCTCTACATATGTTATCCGTCCCGCCAGAGCTTTGCCTGGTCTCGATTTATGTCTTGTATCTCCGAGATCACAAAAGAGAGCCAAAAAAGGCAGAACCTATAAATCATCACAAAGAAACAACCAACGTTTTTCGGACACATCATGAGAATAGGACAGTTGGAATACTTGGTTACAAGTAGCAAAATTAAAGGAAAGAGAGATCATTGACGACAAAGAGAAAAAAAAATACTGGATAGCTTGGTGTCATGGCATGGAAAACTATCAACAACAGAACTGATACGATGCACTGTAGATAGAACATTGTGGAAGGACATCATCGCCTACGCCAACCGGTATGGCACGTGATGATGATGTTCTCCGAGATATTGACCGGAACATAATAGTCAATGACTTTAGTGTGGCTCGCTGGTTTGATCACGTAACTAACCTAATCACACGATCTCGAGATATCCTTCAAACTGACCTGTATTCAGTATGGCTCAGTAACGTAACGTCAACCGGTCATTTCTCAATAAACTCTATGAACCATTCTCCTAGTACACTATTTAACCCTCTAAACCCTATATCTGGTACAAAGTCACGTGGATGTGTTTATGAAATATTGTGATAGTGACAATAATTGTTATAGACCTTCAGAACATTATTTTTGGGATAACTGAGGTACCACGCAAGGGCCATCTTTCTTTCTGGAAATGGAGGATGAAACACAAATCTAGTAATGGTCTTAATTTGTTTGTTTGTTGTTTCCAAAGTGCACAATTTATTGTTCTTTGCGCGTAACATTAAAACAAAATCATTGAAAAGATAAAGGGCGAAGAAACAATTTAAAATGTATGAAAAGTTTGGTTTAGTTTAAATCAAATCTTTATTAAATGTATTGATTGAATGATTTGATGTTTTCTGGATTAATTGATTGATTGTGATGAAGAGCAATCATTAGTGACTCCAAGCAAGTCAAAAAGTAATCAATTACTGTTTAGCAGACAATGACAATGAGTGTGATGACTCTCGTCTGTATGACTCTCGTCTGTATGACTCTCGTCTGTATGACTCGCGTGGCGCACCCGTATTTAGCCATTAAAGTTATTTCTCGTCATCTATGATTTATTTTAACTCTTATCTATCCTCGGTTTTAATTTCCCGATTGTGCAAAATATGAGAGATATAAGGAATAAAAACCAACAAATCAACCTATATGACAATCGACAGTTTGTTACATACATTTTTAAAAACGTTTTGTATTGTCGTCGTTGTGTGTATGTGTATATATATATATATATCTTTGGTCTGCAAAGAGACCAACGAGCAGACCAGCGCTGAGATATAAGAATGTTTGCAGAGCTTCCTTGAGGGATTTTTCTATCAGTGAAAGAACATGGGAAAATGTGGCTGTAGATCGTAGCACATGGAGAGCAAAAAAAGGAAACAAATGACAGCACATCAACTTTCGAGACAGTGCTGATATTAAATTCAGAACACAAAAGGCGCAAGAGAAAGGAGACAAGAGGTACCGCAAATACACCTCGCTCGTTCTGTGGATCGATCTGTCTGTCCAGGATTGGCAAATTCAGCCACGAGAGAAGATGTTCAGTAAAGCATCACCCAGTATGTGACACTAATGTTTTACCGAACTACTGACCTATTATGATTGCTTGCTACCAACCGCCTGTCAAGACGCCAAAGACCATATATATATATATATATATATATATATATATATATATATATATATATATATATATATATATGGCCCTTTTCGTCTTGTCAGACGGTCTAGTGGAGGCTATTGTGTATTTTTGTTTGGGTGTGTTTGAGGTTGTGTTTTTGTCGAACATCCTCTCTCGTGGCTAATTCTTCCAATGTGTGACAAACACAACGGCCACAGATTGAATATACATATATATTGTCGAAGCGGCTAGTGCTATTACACTAGTTATTACCTCAAATGCAAGCTATTTACTATAATTATTTTAGTGTGTTTGTATTTCGATCCCATAATGCATTATGCTTCGAGCCAGCATAAAAACTCAGAGAAATTTCCTCACTCGGGGTATGTTAACTTCAATACCTATTTTCCATAAAACTGCCTCTCTTCTCATGGCTTGATGATAGCTTTGCAAGAGGAGAATCAAGCGGATAATCACTTTGAATTCAGTGAAAATATAGGTCCTGATCAAAAGGTCATTTATAGAAAGTTTAGGATTTAATGCCTGCAGTCTTTAAGGGTGGTGAATATCGAATGATTTTGTAGATAAATACTAATATTGATGTAACTCTTTGTGAATTCTTAGCTTTTAGTTCACTCTATAACTACAACACTTAATGTATAGTGTAATATTGGTACGAACGACTTCCGTTTCTAAAATGGCGGATCTAGTCCACGTTCTCTCGATCACTGCCAAATGTGCATTCGATGTCTGATTAATTTCAGTTCTCCATCGCACTCCTATGCGTTAAAGTCAAGATAATGATCTACGTATTGCATCTGCGCTGATAAAACAATGTCGTACGCCTGCGATATTCCATTTTCAACAAATCAAGTGTTGTGAATGCGACCTTCCATCATCCAGGCTTGTTCCGCGCTTTACGTCACATTGGTGCTGTTCATGACCGTTGTTAGACTTGCTTGACGCAAGTTATTTCCATGTTACTTATTAATGTGAAATGCTTCGTCAGCCGTAGTTTTAGCTCTTTAGGGAATCTGCACCGTGTTCTGTTCGTCGTCGGCTACATTCACTAGAGTAATCGAGAATCTAAAGGGCGCGTCATTGCTGTGCTTGCTTCATTGTTATATGTGCTACGTCATCGTAATGGCTCATCGTAGATCCCTAGACCGGCGTTACGCTAATCTTACGGTCTGTTCTTTAATGTGCGACGGGGATAATCTCACTACTAACTGTGTGTTTATATGTTCAAAATTGGAGTCAACAACGATGTCCTGACATCATCAAGCACTATACATTTTTAAAGAAATATGACGATCATCACTTTCGGGAGGACGTGAACTTCTGGTATATGGTGGATAGGCGGCAGGTACTCATTGCAGGCTATGCATGAAAAGTGTTCCTTGTTGCAGTGTCCTCATATTCCAAGTTCATGGGGGACTGGTTGGTTTCGAGGCAAGACGCAGACTTCGTAACAGAGAGGTTGTGGGTTCAAATCTCGGCTCCACCGGTTGGTATTTTTATTTATGATTTCTCTCTGCGACGACCACCCCTGGTCTCAGCAGCGAGGCCAGGCTTGAAACGTCAATTACCCATCGACGGAAAAAAAAACCAACAAAAAACATGATTAACTCCGAAGTCGGAGTTATTTGCCTGTGCGGCGAGGGACCCTGTGCATACGGCTGCCAGGGAAAAATGGATTAACAAGCAAAATTATGTTCCTAGTCTCTAGGGACTTCGTCAGAGTTGAAGGCTGGCGAACGCAACAGCAACAACAACAACATATTGGTACAAATTCTTTTCATAACTAAACAAATCTACAAAACACATTGACTCACTCTCTCACATTGATTCAATCTCTCACATTGATTCACTCTCTCTCACATTGATTCACTCTCTCACATTGATTCACTCTCTCCCATTGATTCACTCTCTCACATTGATTCACTCTCTCACATTGACTCACTCTCTCACATTGACTCACTCTCTCACAATGACTCACTCTCTCACATTAACTCACTCTCTCACATTGATTCTCTCACATTGATTCACTCTCTCACATTGATTCACTCTCTCACATTAATTCATTATCTCACATTGATTCACTCGCTCACGTTGATTCACTCTCTCACATTGATTCACTCACATTGATTCACTCTCTCACATTGATTCACTCTCTAACATTGACTGACTCACTCACAATGATTCACTCTCTCACATTGATCCACTAACTCACATTGATTGTCTCACATTGATTGACTCTCTCTCTCATTGATTCACTCTCTCACACTGATTCACTCTTTCACATTGATTCACTTTCTCACATTGATTCACTCACATTGATTCACTCTCTCACATTGATTCACTCTCTAACATTGACTGACTGACTCACAATGATTCACTCTCTCACGTTGATCCACTAACTCACATTGATTGACTCTCTCTCATTGATTCACTCTCTTACACTGATTCACTCTCTCACACTGATTCACTCTTTCACATTGATTCACTTTCTCACATTGATTCACTCTCTCACATTTATTCTCTCACATCGATTCACTCTCCCACTTTGAATCACTCGCTCACATTGATTCACTCTCTCGCATTTATTTTTAAAAAGTCGCAGTAATACTTTTTTTAATGCGAAAGACTCTACAAATTATTAGCATGAACAAAAGACGCAACGTTATTCTGACCCCAGCATTTACAGTGACCCCCAGTATTTCCACATTAGAACAATTAATTTCAATTAAATGTTGTGACGCATGACATTAGCAACCATAATATCTTCATGACATGTGTCTCATTATCCCTGTGTCCTCATTGCGTCATCAGAACAAACAAATCAACTATTTCCTGGTGTAGTCAATCTCTTCATTGCCTAGATTTAATTTTCCGTGTGGCAACTTTGACCTGCGTTGAGCCACTAGGAATAAACTGTTTTGAGCCACCATACATATACTGTGTTAAGGCACCATAACTAAACTGTGTTGAGACACCATACCTAAACAGTGTTGAGCCACCATAACTAAACTGTTTTGAGTCACCATAACTAAGCTGTGTTGAGCCACCAAAACTAAACTGTGTTGAGCCACCATAACTAAACTGTGTTGAGCCACCATAACTAAACTGTTTGAGACACCATAACTAAACTGTGTTGAGCCACCATAACTAAACTGTGTTGAGCCACCATAGCTAAACTGTTTTGAGACACCATAACTAAACTGTGTTTAGCCACCATAACTAAACTGTTTTGAGCCACAATAAATATACTGTGTTAAGACACCATAACTAAACTGTGCTGAGACACCATAACTAAAATGTGTTGAGCCACCATAACTAAACTGTGTTGAGCCAACATAACTGAACGGTGTTGAGCCACCATCACTATACTGTGTTGAGCCACCATAACTAAGCTGTATTGAGCCACCATAACTAAATTGTGTTGAGCCACCATAACTAAACTGTGTTGAGGCACCATAACTATACTGTGTTGAGCCACCATAACTAAACTGTGTTGAGCCACCATAAATATATTGTGTTGAGCCATAATACTTATACTATGTTGAGCCACCATAAGTAAACTGTGTTGAGCCACCATAACTAAACTGTATTGAGCCACCATAACTAAACTGTGCTGAGACACCATAACTAAACTGTGCTGAGACACCATAACTAAACTGTGTTGAGCCACCATAACTAAACTGTGTTGAGCCACCATAACTATACTGTGTTGAGCCACCATAACTAAGCTGTATTGAGCCACCATAACTAAATTGTGTTGAGCCACCATAACTAAACTGTGTTGAGGCACCATAACTATACTGTGTTGAGCCACCATAACTAAACTGTGTTGAGCCACCATAACTAAACTGGGTTGAGCCACCATAACTATACTGTGTTTGGCCACCATAACTATACTGTGTTGAGCCACCATAAATATATTGTGTTGAGCCACCATAACTATACTGTGTTGAGCCACCATAACTAAACTCTGTTGAGCCACCATAACTAAACTGTGTTGAGCCACCATAACACACTGTGTTGAGCCACAATAACTAAACTGTATTGAGCCACCATAAATATTTATTGTGTTCAGCCACCATAAATTAACTGTGTTGAGCCACCATAACTAAACTGTGTTGAGCCACCATAACTAAACTGTGTTGAGCCACCATAACTATATTGTGTTGAGCCACCATAACTATAATGTGTTGAGCCACCACAATTAAAATGGAATGAGCTACCATAACAATACTGTGTTGAGCCACTATAACTATTGAGCCACTATAACTATACTGTATTGAGCCATTATAACTATTGAGCGACTATAACTATTGAGCCACCATAACTATTGAGCCACCATCACTATTGAGCCACTATAAATATACTGTGTTGAGCCACCATAACTATTGAGCCACTACAACTATTGAGCCACTATAACTATACTGTATTAAGCCATTATAACTATTGAGCCACTACAACTATTGAGCCACCATAACTATTGAGCCACTATCACTATTGAGCCACTATCACTATTGAGCCACTATAACTATACTGTATTGAGCCACTTTAACTATTGAGCCACTATAACTATACTGTGTTGAGCCATTATAACTATTGAGCCACTATCACTATTGAGCCACTATAACTATACTGTATTGAGCCATTATAACTATTGAGCCACTATAACTATACTGTATTGAGCCATTATAACTATTGAGCCACTATAACTATTGAGGCACCATAACTATTGAGACACCTTAAGTATACTGCGTTGAACCACCATAACTATTGAGCCACTATAACTATTGAGCCACTATAACTATTGAGCCACTATAACAATACTGTATTGAGCCACTATAACTATACTGTTTTGAGTCACTATAACTATTCTGTGTTGAGCCACCATAACTATACTGCGTTGAGCCACCATAACTATACTGCGTTGAGCCACTATAACTATACTGCGTTGAGCCACCATAACTATACTGTATTGAGCCACTATAACTATACTGCGTTGAGCCACCATAACTATACTGCGTTGAGTCACTATAACTATACTGCGTTGAGCCACCATAACTATACTGTATTGAGCCACTATAACTATACAGTGTTGAACCACTATAACTATACTGCGTTGAGCCACCATAACTATACTGCGTTGAGCCATCTCAATTATACTCATATTCTTATTTGCATTCTAATCGATTTCCTGATAACTCTGAAGAATATGAAAGGAAACGTGAAACTACACAACACAAGTGAAGGAACCCAACATAATTTAAAGAAATTGTTTTCAAAGATGGCTTATCTACGATTTAAAAAAAAAAGAAAATCTTGCACAGGCATACAAAGTTAGCCTAATCTCCCCCAAAACAATAACACTCGTCACATCTGGAAAACGAATACAACAATTTTGATCACTGGAAGATGCACTAACTACTCAACTACTCAGCCATCTCATCGACAAATCGCATTTGTCTTGTTTGAATTGTGTTTAGTAGTTCTCTTTTCATTTTTAGTTGTTTTAAGACTTGATCGTTTGTTTAGAACGCAATATATAATGCAATTCATAAATAATGATGGAAAAATGGAATCACATAGCTACATACAGTTATTTACGGAAATAGGGTGAGTCTCTAAAGAGTGGCAATTGTTAGGTCCAATTAGAATCAGTACTTGAATAGGATACGGTATGCATTTAGAATATTATAGAACAATACCAGAGAGACAAACACACCATCCACAGATGTTCGTTACTGTTAAGTAAAATCTCATCGTGCTCGGGACAAGTCTGCAGAAGTCAGGACAGCTCCGAAGCGGAGTCCGGTCCATTTGATGACTCCCCTTACGTCGGTTGAGAGCACTTGTAGCTAATTGATTATACTCACGTGTAACAGTCATTACCGTCTTCTTCTTCTTCTACCTTTTTAGCTCCCAGTGGAGCATAGGTCTTCAACAAATACTTTCCAAGTCGTTCTATTTTTTGCCATTCTTTTAAGATCATTCAATGTCTTCTCCATCATCTTCATCTCTGCTTCTATCTGTCTTCTCCAAGAATTCCTTGTCTTCATCTTTGTCTTTTCCCCTGGGGATTCCAAAAAAGGGCCTGTTGTGTAATACTCTCAGTTGGCTTCCTTAGGTTGTTTCCTATTCAGCGCCATCGTCTTCGCAGTATCTCTTTATCCACTGCTATTTGACTGGTACATTGTCATTATAGTGATATAATCTTATTTGTATTATGCAACATTTTTTTATAATGGAGATCAGATAAAGAATTTGTTTCTATGTATGTGGAGCCTGTTTTGGTATATGGAAGTGAATCGTGGACAATTTTATAATAGACATGAATGTTTTTGAATTGCAGTGTGGATACTGGAACAACTTGAGGGGAGAAAAGAACAGAGCCACGGTTACCTGTCACGCATGTAGTAAAAGTCGACTAAAGAGGTTTCGAATTCTCGCCTGTTCAATCGCTTAGGAGGTGCACGGAGCAACCTTGTCAACATAATTTACCAATGCATTTTGGGAAATGCTGTGGCAAGTGATGGTGCGGATATGGGGAGTTCTCGACTGCAATGAAACTGTTTCTATGGATAGAACGTTTTGAAGACAACAGAAATGTGTTTTTACATAAGGGATGTTGAGAATACCATTGGCATTTATAAAGATTACTGAGGACTTTCCGAAAGAGGCCAAAGCAAAACTAACGAGCAACATCAGGAGGAAACAACACAACATTTTTCGGTCATGTGATGAGATGGAAGGAGTTGGAATATATCGTGACAAAATGATGGAATGAGATTAGGGTTGCCATCCGTCCCGCTTTTTCCGGATTGTCCCACTTTTTCATCAAAAATTAATTGTCCCGCCTAAGGGTCTGGGGGACAGCAATTTGTCCCGCTTTTTAATCCAGCCAAATTTTCCACCTACAAATTTTAATATTTTCTTAAATTATTTATTATTGGTTTGAGTTTTGTTACAAAATGAAGCTTCTTAGTCCGAAACGTCTATTTGTAGAGTCCTGCGCTATCGCTGTTTAATAATAAAGTTTGTAGATACAACTCATAAATACTCATTTGAGAAATACTCATTTTGTAATAGAGGTAGCAGTAATTTTGAAGGATACCCTCAGGTTAATAAATGAACGTAAAGAAGAAAGATTTATCCCTATAAAGGTGAAGTCTATTCTTAAAAGAATAGAAAATGAAGTGTCGACAGATGATATTCAGAAACTTTATGCTGAGGTGGATGAATTTTATGAAACAGCGGCCGCTTATTTGCAAAAGTGGATGACGCATTTGAATGAATTTTCCACCATCTTTACTTGGATGCTACTAGACTCTAAACCAGAATGGACTGCAGTTCAGGGAACATTAATGTTTCTACAAGACAAAGGTGTGTCAATAGATGATTCATTGTTGTTTGATCAGTTCACATATTTGAAAGAGTTTATTGAATTAGAACTTTGTAAAAATGGAGATAGATGGAATAGTAAATCATGTCAGGAGAAATGGACGTTTTTCTTAAGACAATGTAAATGTGCGGATCAGTATTCCCAGTTATTACATTTATGTGAATTCATCTTCAGCGTTCCAGGACACAATGCTAATGTGGAAAGAATATTTTCTTTAATGAATGTGCAGTGGACAGATGAACGAAATCGGTTGCACGTAGCAACTGTTGAAGCAATAATGAAATGTGTGTTTAATTATAAACTTAGCTGCACCGAGTTGTATGACTACGTAATCCAGCGACAAGATCTTCTCACTCAGAGTCTGAAGTCAGACAAATATGAGATGCAGCCGACACCGACTTAAGAAGCTGGAAATCAAGGTAAACATTTTTTTTATTAATTAAAAAAATTACTGGTACATGTATTAGAATTATAATGTAATAATAATTAGTCTATGTGTGTGCTATCTCTGACTTTTCCTATGGCTATTATGCTTTACATGATGTGTCCCGCTTTCGCGTCTAAAAAAGTTCCATTTGTCCCGCTTTCTGCTTCGAAGGTTCTGGCAACCCTAAATGAGATGCAGTGAGGAACTGAGAAAAAAGTAACTAGACAATTTACGGACAGTTTGGTTAGACGTCCACAACACACATACACGAATTTCTTCATCATTATCATCATGTTCAATTTCGCAAGGCGATCAGTTCAATCCACAATTCTCTATCCACAGTACACTGTATAATGTTGTTGTTGACTGTTTCCACTCCCATACACCACGCTATCTAGCATCTTCTCTCCTTGTCGTCCGCGACCTCGCCCTTCCCTGTATTTTGCCAGTCGTAACCAAGTATCCCCAAATTTCCGCATCTCATGATGTGTCCTGAAAGTGTCGATTGTTTCTTTCCGCTATTTTTTAGGAGCTCACTTTTTTGCTGGCCTCTTTGAGAATTTCCTCAGTTGTATTTTTAGCTGTCAGCGAACTCTCAACATGATTTTAAATTTGAGAGATAAAATATGAGAGAAATAAGGTCACCTACGCCAAAAGAATGGCACTTTATGATGTTGCAGCTTTAATAGCTTGAATCTCAAATGTTTGACTCTCACGCAAATTCTCTCCTCTTTTATTTTCACTTCCCAAAAATAAATAATGATGAGTCTTCAATACCATTTTTTTTTTAAATTTGGAACTGACGCCCTCGAAGCAAACCAATCAGCCATTTTATTGCCGTGATCTCACGTGACCAGGGCAGCAGTTTCCCCACAATCCCAAGCCTTCACATACACAAACCATTCATGTCGGAGCCACTGTATCTGGACTCTACGGAGCGAGGAATGACAGTTCGACACAATAACTGTTTCCTTGAATGGTGACTCAGAATAACGGCGCAGAACGACACTAAATACTTGAAATTCCGTTTTCATTTTAGAGATTAAAAAAGAACATTCACAACAATTCAGATTAAATCTAACTCAATTTGCAAGTAAAATGGCAAATACGTGACCTGATGTCTCGTTCACTCTGAGAAGAAAAAGGAATCAAAAAAAGAAGGAAAAAACATTGAAAACTCTTTATGCTTATATAAATCATGAAGATACTTTGACAGAACAGATACAAAAATCTTTTGGCATAGTAGATACAAAAAAAACTGTTGGCATAGTAGATAAAAAAAACTTTTGGCATAGTAGATAAAAAAACTGTTGGCATAGTAGATAAAAAAAACTTTTGGCGTAGTAGATACAACAAAACTTTTTGGCATAGTAGATAAAAAAAGCTTTTGGCATAGTAGATAAAAAAAACTTTTGGCATAGTAGATACAAAAAAAAAACTTTTGGCATAGTAGATAAAAAAACTTTTTGGCATAGTAGATAAAAAAAACTTTTGGCGTAGTAGATACAAAAAAACTTTTGGCATAGTAGATACAAAGGACGTTTGACAGAGCAGATTAAAAAAACTGTTGGCATAGTAGATACAAAAAAACTTGTGGCATAGTAGATACAACAATTTTTGGCACAGTAGATACAAAAAAACTTTTGGCACAGTAGATACAAAAAAAATTGTTGGCATAGTAGATACAAAAAAACTTTTGGCATACTAGATAAAAAAAAAACTGTTGGCACAGTAGATACGAAAAAAACTTGTGGCATAGTAGATACATATTTTTTTGGCACAGTAGATACAACAAAACTTTTGGCACAGTAGATACAAAAAACTGTTGGCATAGTAGATACAAAAAAACTTTTGGCGCAGTAGATAAAAAAAAACTTTAGGCATAGTAGATACAAAAAAAACACTTGTTGCATAGTAGATACAAAAAAACTTTTGGCATAGTAGATACAAAAAAACTTTTGGCACAGTAGATACAAAAAAACTTTTGGCATAGTAGATACAACAATTTTTTGGCACAGTAGATACAAAAAAAAACTTTTGGCACAGTAGATACAAAAAAACTGTTGGCATAGTAGATACAAAAAAACTTTTGGCATACTAGATTAAAAAAAACTGTTGGCACAGTAGATACAAAAAACTTGTGGCATAGTAGATACATATTTTTTTGGCACAGTAGATACAAAAAAACTTTTGGCACAGTAGATACAAAAAAACTGTTGGCATAGAAGATACAAAAAAGCTTTTGGCGCAGTAGATAAAAAGACTTTAGGCATAGTAGATACAAAAAAAAAAACTTGTTGCATAGTAGATACAAAAAAACTTTTGGCATAGTAGATACACAAAAACTTTTGGCACAGTAGATACAAAAGAAAGAACTAAGTATTACTAGATAATTAAATACACGGAAACCACTGCAAAACAGTAATGATTGAAATGGTTCATTTAGGACAAGAGGCTAGATTTGGTCTCTGCTACTAATTTCAAATTTATTAAATGAGACTTTACAGCTAGATCCAGGCTGATGTTTTAAAGTTTCTTATATAAGTTTTAAGAGTTGGATCCAGGCTGATGTTTTAAAGTTTCTTATATAATAGTTTTAGGAGTTGAATCCAGGCTGATGTTTTAAAGTTTCTTATATAAGTTTTTACAGATGGATCCAGGCTGTTTAAAGTTTCTTATTTAAGTTTTTACAGATGGATCCATGCTGATATTTTAAAGTTTCTTATATAAGTTTTTACAGATGGATCCAGGCTGATGTTTTCAAGTTTCTTACATATGTTTTAAGAAATCCCGACTGATGTTTTAAAGTTTCTTATATACGTTTTAAGAGTTGGATCCATGCTGATGTTTTACGTTTTTTTATATACGTTTTTACAGATGGATCCAGGCTGATGTTTTCAAGTTTCTTACACACGTTTTTAGAAATCCCGACTGATGTTTTCAAGTTTCATACATATATTTTTAGAGTTGAATCCCGACTGATGTTTGCAAGTTTCTTTTTATTTATGTGGTGCATCTCCCATCTGATGTTATTATTGTGCCCAAGTATTTGAAACGTTGCACTTGTTTTAGATTTGTCTCGTTTATTTTTATGCTGCATGATGGTGATGATTGTTTCTTCGATATAACCATTACTTCTGTTTTCTTACTATTCAGACTTTTTTTGTCTGGGCTTTGCCATGTCCATAGTCGCCTAGGGTGTTGTTTGAACCATGTGTTACCTATAATCATTTCATGTGTCTTTGCCCAATCTATCAATCTATCCCCTCTGTCATTCGTCTCGCCAAGGTCATGCCCCCCCCCCCAAGTCACATTTTGCACTTTAGCTGTTCCTACCTTTGCATTGAAATCCCCTAATACAACAGTTATTTCATGGGATTTACACTGTTCCATGGCTGCCTCTAGATCCTCGTAAAAAGTGTCAATGTCTTCTTCTTCGCTATTACTTGTTAGTGCATAAACTTGAATTATGTTGATATCCATTGGTCTACCTTTCAATTTTACTAGCAGAATTCTGTCTGATACTGGCCAAAATCCTTTCACTGTTTTGCTTCTTTCTCTATCTAACATGGCCTACTTCTATTTCGTGTGTGGTTCCCCCAGAGTAAATTACATTTCCACTGTCGCGTTGTAATAATCCTGCCCCTGTCCATCTCATTTCACATAGTCCCAAGATGTTCAATTTCATTCTCTTCATTTCTTGACTGATGTTTTCTAATTTTCCAACCTGGAATGCTGATCTAATGTTCCAGGTTCCTATTGCTAGTGTCTCTTTATTTTTGATCTTGCATACAGTTGCTTGATGACGATCGGGTGTCACCCGTAGCACATGACGCTCCCTACCGGACGAGGTGGCTATGAAGCCCCCATTAACGTCGTTAGCTGTAAATAGAAGGTTGTGATGTGTCATGATTATTCAAGGCAATTTAAGAAGGTAGTTTGCCATTCCTTTCCTTATTGGCATTGACTGTACTAATCGGTGATCGCAGCCATTATCTCTATACATGAGATCCTCAGCCTGCCATCGCGGTGTGGGGACTATAACAGACACTACTTGTCGGCTGCTCCCACAACACCATCCACCACCTGCTCCAATGGCTTCACATAACCCTGATAGGGGGGGCTAAACGGGGAACTCCACCTTGCAAAGGGGTGTCCCGAAGACTAGCGGAGGAAAGGAGACGTCTTACTCCTCATTTGGTAGGGCAGACCCCTACCCCGCTAACCAAATGATAGGATTATACTATTAAAAATGAAGACAAAACCATTTGACATAGCTAAAATACAGACATACGCACCTACTCAAGACTATACAGATGAACAAATAGAGGTATACTATGAAGATCTAAACACATTTATGAAGCAAGTGAAATCATCAGACACCTTGATTATAATGGGTGACATTAACGCTAAAGTAGGAAAAGGTAAATATAAGACAATTATAGGAAATCATGGTTTAGGAAAAAGGAATAACAGAGGAGAAAGATTAATACAATTTTGTGAAGAAAACAGACTGATAATATGCAACACCTTCTTTGAGCAAGAGAAAAGGAAATTATGCACATGGAAAAGCCCCGGAGACAAGAAGAGAAATCAAATAGATTACATAATGATAAAAGACAGATTCCGGAACAGCGTCAAGAAAGCCAAAACCTACCCAGGAGCAGATATTAATTCAGATCACAATCCTGTAATGATAAAAATGAAAATCAAATTAAAGAGAAACACACAAAAAAACTAATTCAGCAACACCAATAGATATAACAGCGTTAAACAAGAAAGATGTAAACTAAACTTATACTGTAAAAGTAAAGAACACATATCAGAAGCTGCTAGAAGAGGGGATTGAGCAGTACAGAAGAGAAAATCCTGAGGAAAAAGTCACAACAAAATGGCAATGCATAAAAAACAGCATGCAAGAATCCTGCAACAAAATGCCCAAAAAGGAAAGTAACAAAAAACAAAAATGGATAATTGACAAAATCTTAGAAAAAATGAAAGAAAGAACACAAGCTAAAAACACAGACAATGAAATACAGAGAATGTGCAAAAAGGTAAAAGAAGACTGGCTCAACCAAAGATGTCTAGAAGGTGAAACTATGGAAAGTAAACAAAACTTTAGAGAGATGCACACATAAATAAAGAGAATGACTAATAAGGACAAAAAAGCTGCAGGAAACTGATTTATTGCAAACAAAGAGGAAAGAATGCTAACAGACAACACAGATATAATAGATAGATGGCAAGAATATGTAATAGAATTACTTCATGACGAAAGTGACAAAAAGAACATAGAATGTACATACAACTATAAAAACCTGAAATCTGAAGTAGAAAAAGCTATAAAAACAATGAAAAAGGGAAAGGCAGCATGACCTGACAAAATACAGATAGAGATGATACAGGCTCTAGAAGATTTGGGCATCGAAGTGATCACAGTCATATGTAATGACATATACCATACAGGATACATACCAAACGAACGAAAAACATGAACTTTCATTGCACTGCCTAAAAAGAATGGTGCAGTTGAATGCAGTGATTTCAGAACAATAAGCCTAATGAGCCAGGTAACACAAATTTTGCTAAAAGTCATACAGGGAAGGATTCAGAATAAAATCAATACTGAATTAGCTGAGCAACAATTTTGATTCAAGAAAAACAGTGGCACAAAAGAGGCCATAATTAGCATGAGAACATTGATTGAAAAGCACATAGAATTAATCAAACCAATATATGCCTGCTTCATAGACTACACCAAAGCTTTCAATAGAATACATCATAATCAACTAATAGACTGCCTAAAGGATACAAATCTAGACGACACAGGCATACGACTAATATGTAATTTGTACTGGGAGCAAACAGCAATAACAAAATATAACAAGGAGAACTCTACACCCATGGACATAAAAAGAGGAGTAAGACAAGGATGCATCCTATCACCAAGCTTGTTCAATCTATACACTGAGCAAATCTATGAAAACATCTCAGAGATGCCAGGTCTAACAATTAATGGAAAGATAATCAACAACCTAAAATATGCTGATGATACTGTTTTACTAGCAGAAAATCCTAAAGACCTACAACAAATGCTTAATGTGACAAACATAACAAGCAAAAAATATTGACTAGATATGAATATTAAAAAGACTAAAACTATGATCATAAACAAAGAAAATTCTCAAGACCTACAAGTAAATATCACAGTTGAGGGGATACATCTGGAGACAGTCCAGAGCTACAACTACCGTGGATATACTATAACTAATGATGGAAAATGCAAAACTGAAATAAAGAAAAGAATGGGTATGGTAAAAAGTAATTTTAATGCCATGAAAAATATACTAACAGCAAAACAAATATCAGCAGGGCTGAAACTAAGAATGGCAAAATGTTACGTCTTCTCCATATTCCTGTATGGTGCAGAAACATGGATATTAGACAAGAAAACAGAACATAAAATTGAAGCCTTTGAAATGTGGATCTATAGAAGAATAGGTAGAATTGGATGGAAAGAAAAGAAAACAAACGATGAAGTTTTAAAACAACTGAAAATAAAAAGAGAACTACTAAATACAATTAAGACAAGACAAATGAAATTTTTGGGGCATGTTACAAGGCACAACAGCCTACTAAAAGTAATATTGCAGGGGAAAATACAAGGTAGAAGAGGCAGAGGCAGACCAAGACTAACATGGACGAGTAACATCAAAAGATAGACAAGTCAATCTATGACAACCTGCACCATCAAAGCAAGAAACAGAGTAGAATGGCGATTCATGGTAGCCAAACTTCGTTACGGAGAAGGCACTCGATGATGATGATGTTCTTTTCTTATTACGTGGCCAAAAAATAATGATTGTTTCTTCCTAATATTGGAAATTAGTTCTCTTTTTGGTTTGGACTCTTTCAGAACGTTTCCATTACTCTTCTTAGCTGTCCATGGTATTCTCAATATTCTCCTGTAAAACCACATTTCTACAACTCCAGTGATTTTCTTGTATGTTGTCCCATTGTCCAAGATTCCCATTCATATAGGTTCTACATAACATTTAAGAACTTTTTAAATTCATATAACGTAAATGGTGTAAATTAGACATTTTCATTGTAAACATATTTTCCAAATAAATTGTTGGGTGCATATTGTTAACCTCTTTTTAAAATGAGAATAAGTCAGTAAGTAAAGTAGGTAAAGGTCCCCTTCACACCTTGCTAGGCGTATGGGGAATATGGTGTTAGTGACTATATTTTTCTATAACTACGGCACATTTTTGGGTGATGTGGTCGGTATCACGCCAGGCCGCCTTTACTCCCCTGAAAAATCTATGGTTACCACTTTTAGAGGCTGGGTGAATCCCGGAGTCTTGTCAGTCGGAAAAAAAACCGCCACTGCTGGGGATTGAACCAGGACCCTTCTGGTTAGGAAGCGAGCACACTAACCACTCAGCCATCGAACACACTAACCACTCAGCCACCGACCACACTAACCACTCAGCCACCGAGCACACTAACCACTCAGCCACCGAGGCTACGAATAAGTCAATGTATACAAATATTTATAAGAATTATAACGTCAGATGGACGTTCTATTATAAAAGTAATGGCAGGAATGATTTAGCAAATAATGCGTGAAGTCTAAAGCGTGTTACACACAAAATTGTTGACAATGAATGCTAGAAAGAGAGCTCTTGTTATGTAAAGTTAGTCGAGACAACGTGTAGTGAGTGAATCGTGGACAATGGGACTACACACAAGTAGATCTGTCGATGTGAGAGATGTGATTTTAGATCCGGTTGTTGAGAATATCATGGACAAGTATACAAAGCAAACAGTAGATGTGGTTATAAGAGGTCAAGAGGAAAAAATACACAAAGAGAAAACAATAATTATCATTTCTGTCTGACCGTATGATGGACGCGGGGAAGAGGTCACACGGGTGGGGAAGTCAAGCATTTTTTACCGTGCGATGGAAGATGAGTCACAGGGGAGGAAGGGATAAACACAAGCATTGTTGACCGTGTGATGGAAGTGGGCACACTGGGGGAGGGGGGAGGGGAACACTGTATTTTTAACCGTGTGATGGAAGAGGGTATACAGGAGTGGAGGAACCACAATACTTTTTGACCGTGTGATGGAAGAGGGTATACAGGAGTGGAGGAACCACAATAATTTTTGACCGTGTGATGGAGGAGGGTATACAGGAGTGGTGGAACCAAAATATTTTTGACCGTGTGATGGAAGAGGGTATACAGGAGTGGTGGAACCAAAATAATTTTTGACCGTGTGATGGAAGAGGGTATACAGAAGTTATGGAACCAAAATAATGTGTGACGTGTGATGGAAAAGGACGGCTTGAAGATAAGGTGACCACTTGAAAAAAAAAAAAAACAGGGAAAAGAAACAGAGGGAAGCAGCTAAAGTTAATGACATCGTCGGAAATTAACACAAGAATTGATAGTATACACAAGAATCACTACGGAAACAGAAATAGAGGAAACACTTATATTAATCCAGTATATACAACCACTGAAGCCGTGATAGCTCAGTGGTTAGTGTACCGGACTACAAAAAACAAGAGGTAGGGTTCCTTAAATGCGTACCGGGTATTTTTCTGGGCAAGTAGAGCGGCACGGGCGTAATACCGACCACATTACCCCAAAAATCATGTTCTGAATGTCTGTAAAATTGATGGTAACTAACACCATATTCCCTATACGCAACTTGGCGTGACGGGGGCTCTTTACTTACTTTTAATATGCAACCACTGATTTAAAACACACCTTTCACTCTTTGAGGAGCATGTGGCCATGCAATGAAATCCAGCATTCTGATGACTGAAAAGCCGATGTACAGTGTTTGATATCCGTAGTAGACAGACAGATTTTATCTATCAGGGGTAAAATAAAAATCCTGAGTCTCACACGTCGTGACGACTGCATTAACCTAGCGCCTTTATTCCTCCGGTCCTGTCGTGAGTCGTCCCCCCTCCGTCATGCACCAGCAATGGTAATATGTGTCATAAAGAAAGATAGTTTATCACTCCTTGATGCATGTAGATAATATGGTATTAAGAGCGCCCATAAGGGAGTTGAAGCATCTGTGACTTTGCATTAGTAAGATTTGCGGCTCATTAGTTGACCAAGACCTCACCTCGACCTACCTACCAGTTGGTCTACCTGGAAACAGTCTGGATGAAAACAGGCTGATTGGCAGAAGTAAATAAAGGTAAAGTATGAGACTTGAATCAGTGTCGTAGCACGTGAGTTTTCACCTGCATGTGCTCAGCTGTCTATCCAAAAGTGTTTCAAGACGTCTGGACAGTATCGCTTCAAGCATCGAAACTCACGATGCGAGGCAGCATTCCTCACCTTCCCAGAGTACTACTATCCTGGTACCCATCTCTACCAGCGGCTGGGTCGACCGTGGGGGTATTTTTTTTTTCCATCCACAAGCACAACTCACACTGCTTCCAGCGGGAATCGAACAAAGGTTGTATGAACATCGGTAGCCCAGTTGGGTGGTTTTCCCAACTAAGCTACCGAGGTCCCCTAGAAGGAAGGATTACTGTGTTCTCTATAGTATTGGCATTTAAAGATATATAAGACCTAGTATTGCAGTTCCTCTAGACAGGATATGTCTGTAAAACCTGGAAATTCAAGAAAGTCATTACAACTCATCACATACTATCGTGGGTCCAAGAGCTTGCCCTTATATTAACCCTTAGTATTAAGACAATAAGCTTTAAAACCATAAGCATAGTCTAGTGTGATGTGGTTAATATACTTATCTTAGACAGTCTTATTTTTCTAAAAAAAATATCACTGCTACCTAAGAGGCTGTGTTAACGTGTCATTCTGAAGAGAGAAAAAATGCCCCTAAATTTGTGGAAATGAACCTAGGCACACTGAAGCAGTGGACAAGCCCACTACCATAGCTTCAATTTTCTATAAATAATATCACAACAACATTATCATTATATCCTCAATGTTTTTAAAATAAATTTGAACAACTAGTCTTTAGTGAGTCAAGAATAGGACATCTCAGTTTTGGTTTATAGTTCTTCTTCTTTCCTTCCTCATTTGCCTTTCTGTATCGAGGGGAGATATAATGTGCAGTCTTTTCCTCTTCTGTTCACCTCTGCTGCTGTTATGTTTCCTAGTGTTTCTAATTTTCTATCAATCCATCTTCTTTGTGGTCGGCCTTTGGGTCTGGTGTTCGCAAAACAATTATTGAAGGCTTGTTGTGCTGTGTTTTCATCTTTCTCCCTTGTCACGTGGCCAAACCATTTTATCTGTTTTTTCTTTACATATTCTATGGCGGGGGCTATTCCTAGCTTTTTTCTCAGTTCTTCATTTCTGATCTTATCTCTCAAACTGTTTCCTGTCATTCGTCTAACATATTTCATCTATGTAGAGGTTATTTGTCTTATTGTTCTTGCATCTAGGGTCCAGGTCTGGCATTGGTAGCACAACGTTGGGATGAAGATTGTATTGTATAGTGCCCGTTTTGCCTGTAGAGTTATTTCCTTGCTGAACAATATTGGTTATAGCTGTCCAATGATTTGACAAACTTTGATACATCTTAAGGAGCCAATGGTGGGGTGTGCTAAACACTCCAAGGTATGGTGACAGCTTTACAAATAAAGAACACAACACAATACTGACGTTTCGGCCTGTGGCCTTCTTCAGAATACAGGGACAACGACAACAAGCGGTGAAGCACAATTACTACATGTTAGATGATCAAGTGGAGGGCGAGGAAAGTAGGATGCAGAAATAAGAAAAGAGAGAAATGAATTTTACATGATGAGAGGTATGATGGGCGTCAAATATATAAAATAGAAAAAGAGAGAGAAAAATGTATAATAAATTGTACTTAGCTGAGCTCAGAGCAGGAAAACTGTAATCCGTGCTGAAACCAGTCGGAATGACTAAAAGCGCAGAGAACGTGTATAGAAAGCAACACGTGACAAAGACAGGTCAGTAAAGAGGGCAAGAAGGATCTAATATCGGGAAAACCAAAAAGGGGGGGGGAAGGGGGGATAGACGAGGACACTCCTGGGACACAACAAGCAATACATATAAATCACTCAACAATGGAAGTGAGAGATCACGCGGGAGGTTAAGAGAAAGAAATAGAATGACACGACAAAGTAGTAAACTAGGCAGTGGGTGAGAGAGATGGACTCTACAGAATGGATGGCCTCGAACTGAAAGAGTTGAGAGGTAGGTCAACGAAAGGAAGGATTGGATACTGGAGGAAGAGATACGGTGAGGAAGAATAATAAAGCCGGTATAATGAGAAGGGCGATAGAGGGGTGGTCCGGAGGAAGTTAGTCTATCGGGAGGTAGGGAAGTATTGGAGGAGGAGGTATGGAGAGGAGGGATAAGAAGCAGGTATGTGAAAACTGGATAGGGGGAGAGGCGGTAGTTCAGAAGTGAATGGAAAAAGAGAAAGTCTGGAAGAAGTGGAGCAATAGGGGATGGTGTGCAAGAGGTATGAACCATAGGAGGTAAAGAAGTAGGGAAATGATAGAACAAAGGGGGGAATGAAAGTGGGCATCAGGATAAGGGGGATACTGGAATAGTAGGTATAGATGAGTAGTGACTACAAGTTAATAGAGAGGAGAGGGGTGAGCTAGGAGTAGATCAGCAGAGGGGTGGTAGGAAGGACGAGGGACAATAGAGGTGGGCAGAGAGATCGTACGTACAGTCCAGGTGGAGAGGTGATATAGTGATAAAGAGGTAAAGGACATGAAGGTAGTCAGAAGAGAAAAAGGTGTAGGGAGAGGGGAGGGGGGGTTTTAGGAGGAAGAAGGCAAGATGGGGGTTACTCAAAGAGGATATGAAAAGCAGGGATGGACGAGGAGTAGAGGACCCAAGAAGAGAAATAGGAAGAGAGGTCCAAGGAGGGTGGAGTCGGAGGCCGGAGGGTCCTCAGAGGGACAGGGATACATTGATGCCACGAGGGGTGAGGCAGCCCCAACGAGCGATCAGACGGTGCTCAAGAGTGAGCCGACTGTGGTGATCAGAGGAGCATGATACTAGGCCAGTTACCAAGACATCAGTCTTACCTCGATGGCCCCTCGAGTTAAAGTGGGCTGCTACAGGAGTGTCCGCTTCTTGGGTGATGTCATTCAAGTGTTCACGGCACCTATCGCCGATTCTGCGACCAGACTGACCGATGTAGGTCAACTTGCATCGCTTACAGATGATGGCATAAATGATGTTCCGCGATGTGCAAGTGAATCCCTCTCTGATCTCGAAAGGACCATTAGGGAAGAGGACAGTGTCGGTCTGGAGAACGTGGTCACAAGTTTTACATACTCTCCGGTTGCAGCGGATAGTGCCTCGATGGCTGAAGTGGTCAGCAGGAAGACGGCCTCTGACAAGAAAGTCTCGGAGGTTCCGGTCACGTCTAAAGGCCACTAGTGGTGGGTCAGGGAAGAGCAGACGAGTAGTAGGGTCAGATCGAAGAATAGGGAGGTAGCGGTGGATGGTCCTAATAGCGGCGTAGTGGTGAGGGTGATGGGTGAGAGCGAGCACTACTCTATCAGAGGGGGGATGAGTAGAGGGGGTAAGAGCAGACTGACGTGAAGTGTGGAGAACTCGACGCAGGGCAGGGAGGAGAGCTGATTCAGTATAGAGACGTCGGCGGAAGAAATCAAGCATAAGGTGGGCATTGTGAAGGAAATCTTCGTCGTCTTGGCAAAGGCGACGAAGTCTGAGAAGCTGGGAATAGGGAAGAGAGTTCTTGCAGGATGTAGGATGAGAGGAGTCGTAGCGGAGGAAACTATGGGAGTCAGTGGCCTTGTAGAAGACCGAGGTGAGAAGATGAGAGGTGCCCAAGGAGACTAGGATGTCCAGGAAAGATACGGAGGAGGTGGAGATGTGGAAGGTGATGTTGATAGAGGGGTGGAAATGTCCGACATATTCGATGAAACGGGAGATCTCATCTTCTGGAAGGTCAGACAGACCAATGCAGTCATCAATGTACCTACGATACATAAGGGGAAGAGGGCCCTGGTAGGTATGGATGATTTGGTGCTCAAGGTAACCCATGAAGAGACAAGCATAGCTAGGGCCCATTTTAGTGCCCATCGCCACACCGCTGATCTGGGTGAAGAAATTGCCATTGAACTCGAAAGAGTTGAGGTTCAAGACTAATTCTGCTAGACGGAGGAGGACGCCAGTGGCGATGGAGGGTTGGATCCTACGGTCCAGGAAAAACTGAAGAGCTTGAAGGCCGTCGGAGTGGGGAATAGAAGTATACAGGGAGCAGACATCCATAACGAAGAGGCGGTAGTGACGATCAGGAAGGAGGGTGATAGAGGAAAAGATGTTAAGGGCGTCGTTAGTGTCTTTGACATACGAAGGGAGGCCCATAACTATGGGTTGAAAGACACTGTCGATGTTGATGCATCTTAAGTCTGTCTCTGCTATTTGTGAATTATCGTTTGTCACTAGACTTCCTACATATTTATATTCTTCTACTTGTTTTAGTTGTCTGCCTTATATAGTTATGTTGATGTTCTGTTTCTCCTTTGCAATATTCACGATTTCTGTTTTATTGATGTTGATTTACATGTTTTATTTTGTGCCTGTGCCATTGAGTCTGTTCTATTTAAGTGTTCTTGTAGGTCTTCTACTGTTTCATGTATTAGTGCCTGATCGTCTGCAAATAAAAGCTCGTTGATCACCTCTATCTCTGATGGGTTGGCTAGCTTGAATATATAGTCATTGTACGTAATAAACAGTAAGGGGTGGGGGGGGGTGGAGAGGGAGAATAGTACGCACACATGTATTACACCTGATCTAACTTCAAAGTGATATGTGTTACCTACCGCTGTTCTGACTGTGCAACTGCTGTTGATGCAGAGACTTTTAATTAGGTTGGTTAGATGTTGGCTTACACTGTATGTTGTTAGTGTCTCCCACAGTTGTTCTATGTTTACATGATCGAATGCTTTTTCCTGGTAAATGAAAGCTATATACAAACTTTCATTGTGTTCTGTCATCTTTCTTGCTAGTTGTTTTTAGGCGAATAGAGAATCGTTTTTTTTCCTCTGTTTGCTCATCATCCTCAGTTTTTTTCCGAACTCCATTTGAGAATAGCTTAATTGTAGTTCTTTAATTGGTCTCAGCCTTTTTCCCACAATTTTGGCGTTTATCTTTCCTACATGTTTCCTTCCATCCAATTCTACATATTCTTCTATATATCCACATTTCAAAGGCTTCAATTCTCTGTTCTGTTTTTTTGTCTAATGCCCATGTTTCTGCACCATATAGGAATATTGAGAAGATTTAACATTTTGCTATACTTAGTTTTAGCCCTGGTGTTATTTGTTTTGATGTTAGCATGTTCTTCATGGCATTAAAATTACTTTTTTGCCATTCCTTTTCTTTTGTTTATTTCAGTTGTACATTTTCCATCACTGGTTATAGTATGTCCAAGGTAGTTGTAGTTCTGACCTGTCTCCAGGTCTATTCCTTCAATTTTGATATACACTTGTGGGTTTGGAGTATTTTCTTTATTTATGATCATAGTTTTAGTCTTTTTGATATTTATATCGTCCATATTTTTTGCTTGTCATGTTTATTTCATTAAGTAATTGTTGTAGGTCTTTAGGATTTTCTGCTAGTAGAACAGTATGCCAAATTATAGGTCATATATCAACACAATTGAAAAACAAAGCAATAACTACGGAAGCAAAAAGGGCAATATACAAATTAATTTGTCTACCAACACTGTGCTATCAGTGCCAGAATTGGACGCTGGGCTCTAGAACAATAAGAAAGATAACGACCACAGAAATGAAATGTGTCGGAAGAATGACAGGACACAGCTTACGGGACAGAGTAAGAAACACTGACCTGAGGAAGAAACTCGAAATTGAACCAGCCATCGAATACATAAAGAAACAACAGATAAATTGGTTCGGCCACATAACAAGACAAACAGAACTAACAATGACTCAAAGAGTCTTAAATAAACGCTACGAAAACGCCAGATTAAGAGGAAGACCGAGAAAGAGATGGATAAAGGGAATACGAGAGTCACTAGGAGGAATAACATCAGAAGAGGCCAACAGAAGAGCAAAGAATCGCAGATTGTTTCTCCCCTCAACGCCAACGGCAGCAGAGGACGGATAGAAGAAGCAGAAGTACATTATCATTAGCATATCTTACGTTATTGATTATCTATAAAACTTTAGCACTGTGTTCATCGGGTTCATACTTTAACACTGTCTTATGTTCCCCGGGTTCATACTTTAACACTGTCTTATGTTCCCCGGGTTCATACTTTAACACTGTCTTATGTTCCTCGGGTTCATACTTTAACACTGTCTTATGTTCCTCGGGTTCAAACTGTAGCACTGTCTTAAGTTCCTCGGGTTCAAACTTTAGCACTATCTTATGTTCCTCGGGTTCAAACTTAAGCACTATCTTATGTTCCTGGGGTTCACATTTTACCACTATCATATGTTCCTGGGGTTCAAACTTTAGCCCTATCTTATGTTCCTGGGGTTCAAACTTTAGCACTATCTTATGTTCCTGGGGTTCAAACTTTAGCCCTATCTTATGTTCCTGGGGTTCAAACTTTAGCACTATCTTATGTTCCTGAGGTTCAAACTTTAGCACTGTCTTATGTTCCTCGGGTTCAAACTTTAGCACTATCTTATGTTCCTGGGGTTCAAACTTTAGCACTGTCTTATGTTCCTCGGGTTCAAACTTTAGCACTATCTTATGTTCCTGGGGTTCAAACTTTAGCACTGTCTTATGTTCCTGGGGTTCAAACTTTAGCACTGTCTTATGTTCATTAGGTTAAAACTTTAGCACTGTCTTATGTTCCTCGGGTTCAAACTTTAGCACTATCTTATGTTCCTCGGGTTCAAACTTTAGCACTATCTTATGTTCCTGGGGTTCAAACTTTAGCACTTTCTTATGTTCCTCGGGTTCAAACTTTAGCAATATCTTATGTTCCTCGATTTCAAACTTTAGGACTGTCTTATGTTCCTCAGGCGGAACATTCGGTATATGGTGGATAGGTGGCGGGACCAATTGAAGGCTATGCATGAAAAGTGTTCCTTGTTGCAGTTTCCTTATATTCCAAGTCCGGCTTGTTGCAGGAGATACTGAGTTAGGTGCTTTGTGCACACCGTGAGCTGTGTGTCTCATCCGTTTTTATCATGTCTCGATATTCCAATTGTTTACGATGAATGATATATATCCGTATGACAAGGAACAGTTGGCTGTGTTCACTTTCTGCGCGGTTTCGCCTTATGTCTTTTGGCGTTTGCTGAGGATGCTACGATGGGGACTACAGTTACCTTTCTTTGTTTGGGAGATGAGATATTAATTCGGATGATTACGCTGGCACGGGCGGTTGAGCAATTATGGATTTTAATTCGTTTACAGTAATACCGGGACCTTCCATAACCAAATAACCACTGATATTACAGCCAAAGTAATAATTTTGAAAACATAAATAAGAGAAACACAATGACATTAACAGCGGTTGATTCGTTGAAGATGACCAGATGTTGGTAAATTGGAAACCCATTATTTTGTCGGAATACATTAGTCAATAACAGGAAGCACAACAGCTAGGCATAAAAAGAGTCAAACAATAAAAGCAGTTTTCGTGACTAGATTTTAAAATAAATATAGGAACGCGTTAACAATGAGGATCAGTCTGTGTTCGCAGAAAGCTGAACTCATTGAGACCAATGGTTAAGGAATAAAGAAATGGCAGTGATGTTTTCTTAAAATACGTTGAGGAAATCAAGAAATTGTTTTCCAGCACATTTCTATAAGATATTTACATGATTAAGTAAGTAAGTAAGTAAGTAAGTAAGTAAGTAAGTAAGTAAGTAAGTAAGTAAGTAAGTAAGTAAGTAAGTAAGTAAGTAAGTAAGTAAGTAAGTAAGTAAGTAAGTAAGTAAGTAAGTAAGTAAGTAAGTAAGTAAGTAAGTAAGTAAGTAAGTAAGTAAGTAAGTAAGTAAGTAAGTAAGTAAGTAAGTAAGTAAGTAAGTAAGTAAGTAAGTAAGTAAGTAAGTAAGTAAGTAAGTAAGTAAGTAAGTAAGTAAGTAAGTAAGTAAGTAAGTAAGTAAGTAAGTAAGTAAGTAAGTAAGTAAGTAAGTAAGTAAGTAAGTAAGTAAGTAAGTAAGTAAGTAAGTAAGTAAGTAAGTAAGTAAGTAAGTAAGTAAGTAAGTAAGTAAGTAAGTAAGTAAGTAAGTAAGTAAGTAAGTAAGTAAGTAAGTAAGTAAGTAAGTAAGTAAGTAAGTAAGTAAGTAAGTAAGTAAGTAAGTAAGTAAGTAAGTAAGTAAGTAAGTAAGTAAGTAAGTAAGTAAGTAAGTAAGTAAGTAAGTAAGTAAGTAAGTAAGTAAGTAAGTAAGTAAGTAAGTAAGTAAGTAAGTAAGTAAGTAAGGAGCCCCAGGAAGCCAGGTAGCGTATAGGGAATATGGTGTTAGTGAACATAATTTTTATAGATCTTCGGCACGTGATTTTTGGGGTAATGTGGTCGGTATTACGCCTGTGCAGCTTTACTTTCCCAGAAAAAAAACCGGTACCCATTTAAGGCAGGGTGAACCCGGAAGCGGTCGATCAGGATCTAACCAGACCTCATGTCCTTTGTAGTAAAGTTCACTAACCATTGAGCTATCACGACTTCACATTTCATGAGCTTGATAGTAAAACTATGCAGCAGGAGCTAGGGCGGGGTCGTTCAGAAATGTCGACCAGGCAACCTCAAGGTCAAATTTTGTTTATGCGGACTGCAAAGAACGTGTGATGCAGCACTTGAAAATAGATACACGAACTCGCACTATTAGAACGTTCAGGCACAGCTCACATATGTTTACTAAGGCATGTGGGTCAAGAGGGAAATCCTGGAAAAACTAACTGGCGCGATGTTTTCAGATTCGAGAGGAGGTATGGTTGTAGGTAGAACGACGTCAGCAGCCGCTATATTCGAACATATAATCCACGTCACGTTAGTTGAAGACTTGGTTTGGTTATGGAAGGCACCGGTATCACTGCAAACGAATTAAAATCCATAATTGCTCAACCGCCCGTGCCAATGGAATCATCCGAATTACTAACTCATCTCCCAAACAAAGAAAAGTAGCTGTAGTCCCCATCATAGCAGTCTCAGTGCACGCCAAAAGACATAAGGCGAAACCGCATAAAAAGTGAACACGGCCAACTGTTCCCTGTCATACGATATCAGCATTCATCGTAAAAAATTGGAATATCGGAACATGATCAAAACGGATGAAACACACAGCTCACGGTGTACACAGTTAGAGACTTATCTGGTTTTATTGTCAACCCGCGTGCGTTAGTAAATGTATGGGTGACTGTGGTTGAGAAAACGCTAAATTGGGACGTATGTGGAGATTTAATGGTCAATTACCACTTGAACAGCAGATCTATTAACGGTACTGTTACCCGAAGCAGATATGTAAATCGCGGTGTCTTTCTACAAGAGTTTCACGTCAAATGAGACATTGAAGAAAACCATGAGGAGAGGAAAATAAAAAAAAAATACTGTCATATTGTCATCCTCTTTTCATTTTGGATGACAACTGCGGTCTAATATAACCTTGAATACTTAGCCAGAGGTTAATCTGATTGTGCCTCGCTAAGAAGTCAAAGCCCGTAAGCGATCAATAAAATCTGTGACGATGGTTTCAATTTTGTTTTTGTTTTTGAGAGCAACAAAAAGTAGTAGCGCAGACAATTGCTCATCATCAAGTACCGGGCCTGCTGGTGTAGGTGATCATGTCTCTCCACAACTTTCGATCTCGGCAGCTATTTACCATTTCTGTTGTTGAACTTCTGCCAAGCCATTCTCTTAAGCTGTCTGGTATATTTTCTCTTTCCTTCCCTCTATCTCTTCGTCCCTCAATTTTCCCATTTGTTACAATATTTTCCAGCTGTTCTCTTCTCATAACAATGGCCAAAAAATGATGATTATTCCTTCCTAATATTGGATATCAGCTCACTGTTTTGCTTTGACGTCTTTCAGAACGTTTCCATTATTCTCAGACAGTTGATAGCTTTACTTAAAATATTCGGTAACTGATGTACGGCTTAGAAGTGGGCGAGACAAACAAATAATTGGTTGAGATGAAAGAATAACGTAAATAACAAGAGCTTCATAATAACATCGTCAGTTTCTATACAATTAACACGCTTGCATGTCTGTTATACCTCCCTAATAAGACAACAAACAATAAAATCAGTAAGTGTTGTAGAAATGTTGTTTTACAGAAGAGTGTTGAGAATAACATTTTGACAGCTAAGAAGAGTAATGAAAACGTTATGAAAGAGGCCGAAGCAAAAAGAGAGCTAATATCCAATATTAGGAAGAAACAATAATAATTTTTGGCCATGCAGTGAGAAGGAAACAGATTGAATATATTGTGGTAACTGAGAAAATTGATGGACGAAGATATAGAGGGAGGCAAAGAGAAAAATATACCAGACAACTTAAGAGAATGACGTGGTAGAAGATAACAATAGAAATGATAAATAAATGTCGAGATCGAAAGTTGTGGAGAGACATGATCACCTACACCAGCAGGCAGAGTACTTGATGATGATAATGATGACATATCTGCTTCACAGATTCGTATCAATGTAATTTAGTTTACTTTAGTTAGCTTGTTCGTTTTGTTCGTTCTTCTTATCATTTAAGAAAGAAAGCTTGCAAATGGTTCTTGTGTGTGTATTTATTATGATTAAATGTTCGTGTTTGTGCAGGGCTGAGACCACAGTGGGCTAATAAAAGAATAGATCTACAGTCACCTCCAACACATGTCCTAAGGGGAGAATAAGCAGGCTGGAGACAAGGTTTTCGCCGATAGTACTGAGCTCGTGTCTCTGTACTGAAGCCATCTTCAGTTCTTCCGCCGGTATGGGACGGGAATGCTACGTACTGACACACGTTCTGAAGAAGGGATCTTAGCATTAGAGCATTAATGAAGTTATAAGTTATGCAATCAAGATGTTGATCAATCTTAGCTAAAGTAAACTAAACTTAATGAAACTAAACTGAACTAAACATTGGACATAAGTTCCCAGGAATATTGGATAAATCATTCTAGCAAAATGCACAATGTATCTATACTTGCAAATTGCATTACCATATGCTTTTAACTATTTCAGTACAGACAAATTTTTGTCAACGCAACGAAAGAGATTTCAGAGAAACAACGTTTCATGGTTTTAAATATCAATCTACATGTTTATATTTATCTAACACACATCATATTACACATTCATTTTGAGATAATTGAACAAGGAATTCGATTTCATAAATTCCAAAATTATCTAGGACATGTAGAAAAAATACTTTTTGATGTTGGTTTACACGAATCAAATTGACAGTGACGCACTGTGCGGCCACAAGTTGTGGACCACAAGTTGCGGGGGCAGAAATAACAATTTAACATTGCACGGACTGTATTGAATCAGGTAATTTTTGTTCCTAAATGCTGAAAAATAGTGACTAAGGAAGACAAACAATAAAGACGCCGTCACGCCTCTTGTAAAGTTAAACTTAACATGTTCTTTGAATATAAAAATAATTAGCCAAGATTACCACAGCATCATCATTATCAAAGTTTGTCGCCCACGTGGAACTTCAAGTCGTCCACGTGGAACTTCAAGTCGTCCACGTGGAACTTCAAGTCGTCCACGTGGAACTTCAAGTTGTCCACGTGGAACTTCAAGTTGTCCACGTGGAACTTCAAGTTGTCCACGTGGAACTTCAAGTCGTCCACGTGGAACTTCAAGTCGTTCACGTGGAACTTCAAGTCGTCCACGTGGAACTTCAAGTCGTCCACGTGGAACTTCAAATCGTCCACGTGGAACTTCAAGTCGTCCACGTGGAACTTCAAGTCGTCCACGTGGAACTTCAAGTCGTCCACGTGGAACTTCAAGTCGTCCACGTGGAACTTCAAGTCGTCCACGTGGAAATTCAAGTCGTCCACGTGGAACTTCAAGTTGTCCACGTTGGAACTTCAAGTTGTACACGTGGTAGCGACTCTTGTCCTGCCCTCAAATCCAATGTCTGCTGAGGTCACGCACAGTTTGTTTGTAAAATTGTGCAGGCACCAATTTATTGATTTACACACTCTCACTCTCTCTTCCACTCTCTCTCACTCTCTCACACATTCTCTCTCACACACTCTCTTACACACTCACACACACTCTCTCTCAAACTCACTCACACCTAATCTGACCTCTCTCACACAATGTCTCTCACACTCTCTTACTCTCTCACACATACACTCTCTCTTAAACACGTTCACTATCTCTCTCACATTATCTCACTCTCTCTCACATACACTCTCTCTCACACACTCTCTTACACACTCTCTTACACACTCACACTCTCTCTCTCACACTCACTCACACCTAATCTCAAATCTCTCACACAAGCTCTCTCACAATCTCTCTCACACACTCTCACACATTTTCTCTCAATACACACTCTCTCATCTACCACGGCTTTAATAACATTATTTTCCGGATTATCAAATCGTTTATGCGCGCAAATGATTTCTCCGCTTTAATGGGGCTTTTATCAAAAGTCTATATTGAGGTCCAAGTGAAATGTCTTACTCCTTCGCTGTGTGTGTGTATGCGAGTGTATGTGAGTGTGTGTGCATTAAGGAAGGAGAGAAGAGGTCTATAATCAGCGAGACAGTGACAGTGTGCACAGTCAGCAACAGACAGGAACCGTGTCTACAATCAGCACCAGACTAGGACTGTGTCTACAGTCAGCTCCAGACATGAGCGGTGTCTACAATCAGCACTAGACTAGGTCTGTGTCTATAATCAGTAACAGACAGGGACCGTGTCTACAATCAACACTAGACTAGGACTGTGTCTACAATCAGCAACATACTAAGACTGTGTCTACAATCAGCAGCAGGCATGAACCGTGTCTCCAATGAGCACCAAACAGGGACAGTGTCTACAATCAGCACCAAACAGGGACAGTGTCTACAATCAGCAACAAACAGGAACAGTGTCTACAATCAGCAACAGACTAAGAATGTGTCTACAATCAGCAACAGATATGAACCTTATCTACAATCAACACCAGACAGGTACAGTGTCTACAATCAGCTAAAGGCAGGGACAGTGTCTACAATCAATAACAGATAGGGACAGCAGTGTCTACAATGAGCAACAAAAAGAGACGTGTCTACAATTAGTACAAGACAGGGGCAGTGTCTACAATCAGCACCAAAAAAAGGACAGTGTCTACAATCAGCACCAAAAAGAGACGTGTCTACAATTAGAACAAGATAGGGGCAGTGTCTACAATCAACAACAAACAGGGACAGTGTCTACAATCAACACCCGATAGGGACCATGTCTACAATCAACACCATAAAGGGACAGTGTCTAAAATCAGCACCAGACATGGACAGTGTGTACAATTAGCACCAAACAGGGACAGTGTCTACAATCAGCACCATACTAGGACTGTGTCTAATATCAGCACCATACTAGGACTGCGTCTATAATGAACACCAAACTAGGAATGAGTCTACAATCAGCACCAAACAGGAACAGTATCTGCAATCATCAACAAACACTGACCGTGTCTACAATCAGCACCAGATAGGGATAGTGTCTACAATCAGCAACTGATAGGGGCAGTGTCTACAATCAGCAACAGATAGGGACAGTGTCTACAATCAGCAACTGATAGGGGCAGTGTCTACAATCAACAACAGATAGGGACAGTATCTACAATCAGCACCAGACATGGACAGTGTCTACAATCAGCAACTGATAGGGGCAGTGTCTACAATCAGCACCAGATATGGACAGTGTCTACAATCAACACCAGACTAAGACTGTGTCTACAATCAGCAACTGATAGGGACAGTGTCTACAATCAGCACCAGACATGGACAGTGTCTACAATCAGCAACAGATAAGGACAGTGTCTACAATCAGCAACATATAGGGACAGTGTCTACAATCAGCACCAGACATGGACAGTGTCTACAATCAGCAACATGTAGGGACAGTGTCTACAATCAGCACCAGACATGGACATTGTCTACAATCAGCACCAGACATGGACAGTGTCTACAATCAGCAACAGATAGGGACCGTATCTACAATCAGCAACGGAAAGTGATCGTGTCTACAGTCAGCAAAAGACAGTGACCGTGTCTACAATCAGCAACGTAGAGTGATAGTGTCTCTACAATCAACAATTAGGTCTGAATCTACAAATACCAGTAGATTATGTCAATATATACACTTAGAACCAGACTAAGACTGTGCATACAATAAGAAACAGACAGGAACCGTCTCTACAATCAGCAACAGACAGGGACGGTATATACAATCAACAACACACAGTGACAATGTCTACAATCAACAACAGACAAGGACAGTGTCTACATTCAGAACCAGACAGGTACAGTGTCTACAATCAGCACCATGCAGGGACAGTGTCTACATTCAAAACCAGTCAGGGACCGTGTCTACAATCAGCGCCAAACAGGGACCGTGTCTACAATCAACAGCAGACAGGGACCGTGTCTACAATCTGCACCAAACAGGGACCGTGTCTACAATCATCACCAAACAGGAACTGTGTCTACAATCAGCACCAAACTTGGACTGTGTCTACAATCAGCACCAGACTAGGACTGTGTCTACAATCAACACCAGACTAGGACTGTGTCTACAATCAGTACCAGACTAGGACTGTGTCTACAATCAAAGCCAGACTAGGACTGTGTCTACAATCAACACCAGACTAGGACTGTGTCTACAATCAGTACCTGACTAGGACTGTGTCTACAATCAGTACCAGACTAGGACTGTGTCTACAATCAGCACCAGACTGGGACTGTGTCTACAATCACCACCTGACTAGGACTGTGTCTACACTCAGCACCAGACTAGGACTGTGTCTATAATCAGCACCAGACTAGGACTGTGTCTACAATCAGCACCTGACTAGGACTGTGTCTACAATCAGTACCAGACAAGGACAGTGTCTACAATCAACACCAGACTAGGACTGTGTCTACAATCAACACCAGACTAGGACTGTGTCTACAATCAACACCAGACTAGGACTGTGTCTACAATCAGCACCAGACTAGGACTGTGTCTACACTCATCAACAGACAGGAACCGTGTCTACAATCAACACCAGACTAGGACTGTGTCTACAATCAGCAACAGACAGGGACCGTGTCTACAATCAACACCAGACTAGGACTGTGTCTACAATCAGCAACAGACAGGGACCGTATCTACAATCAACACCAGACTAAGACTGTGACTACAATCAGAAACAGACAGGGACCGTGTCTACAATCAGCAACGGAGAGTGATCGTGTCTACAGTCAGCAACAGACATGAACCGTGTCTACAATCAGCAACGTAGAGTGAGAGTGTCTCTATAATCAACAATTACGACTGATTCTACAAATACCAGTAGACTATGTCAATATCTACAATTAGAAACATATTATGGCTGTGTCTTCAATCATCAACGGGTAGGGACAGTGTTTACATATAGCACGAGATTAGGACTCTGTCTACAATCAACAAAAGTACAATGTATAAAATCAGCTACATACTGGGACAATGTCTACAATGAGCAAAATACAGTGGACAGTGTCCACAGTCAGCAGAAGTCGAGAACTTTTATACAATCAGCAACAGACAGTGAAAGTGTCTACAATTAGCAACAGACAGGGACAGTATCCACAATCAAGAATAGACAGCGAGAATGAGCACTGGTATGTATGCTGGGACGGTTTGTTAAGCAGAGATTAGATTGCATTACTTTAGGTTAAACTAAATAAGGTGGGATTACATTCTCTGGATTACACTGGAATCACTGGACTGCCTTAGATTACTTTGGAGTACATTGCATGAACCTAGACTCCCGGTTCCAAGATGGTGGAATGGAGTTCATGTTCTCTCGACCGCTGCAGGATTTGCATTTCGGGACTGAGCAAGTTCAGCTGTTCAATGCAGATTTCTGCGTTAAAGTCAACCAGACGTTTCACTTAACGTATTTGCGCCGGTGCTGCTGTGTCTTGCAAATGGCAATATTTCTTTTTGACAGATCAAGTGTTGTTAATGCGACCTGCCCCCGTCTTGGAGTGTATATGTGGTTTACATCAACACATTGAGTGCTGTTCAAATGCCGTCGATGAAATTGTTTGAGGTCAATTATTTATAAGTTACAACTCATTAATATGAACAGCTCTGCCAAGTCCATAGAAGGTTTCACTTTAGAGGTTTTGCACCATCGTTAGGATGTTTCGTGCGTTGTTGGCTGCATTCACTAGATTAATTGGTCGTTTGTGGGGGCATTCATTGTTGTGTGTGGTACGTCATTATAATGGTTGATCGTAAATCCCTAGACCGGTCGTAAGCTTATAATTTTTTTTAAAAAGAAGAAAAACGGGGTATGGTAACAGCTTTATGTGGTAATTAAGAAAAGAAAAGCCGCCTGGCAGCCCGGTATCTGCCCATTTAACTCCCCTGGCCATATTGGTAAACCTGACAAGCACGTTACTGGAATTTTCTCGTATTACTCCAGCAATCGCAGCCCGTACGTCCTTGAGAATTGCCTCATTGCCCAGTTCGTTTCGGTTGTCTCCCATGGCATGAACTTATCGCTCTCATACACATAAGACACCTACCACAAATGTGTTACCCCATGCGCTACTGAACATATACATGTATGTATATTTGACTGCATATGTATTGGCATACTTAACACCTTCGGGTTTTCTTGTGTGTACTTTGTGGTAATATATACGAATGTATGCTTGTACGCATGTATGTTTAGGTGCACATGCTTTTTTTACACATCTGTTCGTTGTGCACACACACAGTTAGATTCACAGAGTTTACACGTATCTTGTACCCACTTCACCATATTTTTAGAACCCTTCCGTCTTCTCACCTGACTGCATGGTCAGTGAGATATATAGCTGGACATCCCACCTACCACGCTCTAGACCACAGGGAAGTGATCATTTTATTTGTTTCCTTTCTTGTGTATCTAGCACATTATCGCCATGTAGTTAGATTTTTTTTACATATCCTTATATATATTTTGTGTTGTTTGTTGTTCCAGCTGAAGGCCTACTTGACCGAAGCATCGACTTTTGTTCTGTTAATTACCGCGTAAAGCTGTCACCATACCACATGTTTCTTCTTTTTTTTAAATTGTCATTATCATCAGCTTTGCAGCAGCTTCGCATCGGTTGTGCATCTTGATGCTTTTACTCCGGTACGCTTATAAAATGGGGGGGGGGGGGAGGAGGAGGAGGAAGAGAGAAATGACGAACTTCATGACTTTGCAAACCCGTTGTGATCCAGAGTTTCATAGTTTCATGTTGGTCAGCAGGGATGTTGTCTAGATTTAAGAGGGCTACTGTGTGAGTGGGGAGGTGCGCGTGGCCGTGCGGCTAAAACCACTGTTCCGCTGGCTGAAAAGCCGACGTTCGGTATTCGAAGCTCGCGGTATACAGAAATGATTTTTTCGCGTGAAATAAAAATCCTGAGTCTCACACGTCGTGGCGACTGCTTGACCAAGCGGCCTTTATCCCTCTGGTTCTATCGTTGCCCCCCGGCATACACCAGCAATGGCACTATGCGACGTAAAGATAGGTTTTTTTTTCTTTTTTTTTTTTTTTTACTGTGAGATCGAGGGTAGACTTGTGGACTGGTTTATCATTTCACAAATTCACATTGCTGGGGAGATCTCATCGCTTACGGACTGTTGTTCGACGTACACTGAGAACAATCCGATGACTAAATGTGTTTCATATGTTCAGATTTGGAGACACAATCGATGTCTTAACATCATCAAATGCTGTACATTAAAAACAAAAAAAATATGACGATCAACATTTCAGGTGTACTTGAACTTCCGGTCAATATGGTTGATAGGCGGCAAAACCATGTAAAGGCTGTTTCTGAAAAGTGTTCCTTGTTGCAGTTTCCTCATATTCCAAGTCCAGCTTGTTGTCTGAGCTACTGAGTTAAGTGCACTGTGAACACTGTCAACTGTACGTTTCATCCGTTTTGATCGTGTTTTGATATTCATATTTCTTACGATGTTTGATGATATCGAATGGCGGGGAACAGATGCCAGTGTTCACTTTCTGTGCGGTGTGGCCATATGTCTTTTGGCGTGTGCTAAAACTGCTATGATAGGAACTGCAGCTACCTTTCTTTGTTTGGGAGATGAGATATTAATTGGGATTATTTCACTGGAACGGGCGGTTATCTATTATCAATTTTAATTCGTTTAGAGCCTTCCATTATTATTATAGATTATTTTAAGATCCAAAAGGGGCATGCCTAGAATAACAAATTGGAGGTCATAATATAAATAATCTAAGGTAAGCTGATGATACAGTATTAATCGTTAAGAGTGAAAATGAGTTACAAGAAATGTTGGACATTATAGTAAAAGAAAGCAAAAATAAAGGACTCAGCCTTAATAGCAAAAAGACAGAGGTAATGGTAAGAACACAGAAAAAGACATCACCTCAGTGTAAAATAAAGACAAGTGGAGCAATATTAAAACAGGTAAATGAATTTAAATATTTGGGAACTTTGTTAACCTCCGACGGAAGATGTACAAAAGAGATGAGATGCAGAATTGCTCAGGCCAAAGCAGCTTTCCAAAAAATAAGGAAAATACTATGCAATCCATTTTTGACAATAGAAACAAGAAAAAAAGAGTGCTTAAATGTTACTTAGAGCCAGTCTTAACATATGGATGCGAGTCATGGACAATAGGACAACAGACAAGAAAATCACTGGAGTCTGTAGAAATGTGGTTTTACAGAAGAATGTTGAGAATACCATGGACATCTAAGAAGAGTAATGAAGAGGTTCTGAGAGAGGTCAAAGCAAAAAGAGAGCTAATTTCCAATGTTAGGAAGAGACAATCATCATTTTTTGGCCATGTAAACACCTACATAGATGAAATGTGTTAGACGAATGACAGGAAACAGTCTGAGAGATAAGATCAGAAATAAAGAACTGAGAAAAAAGCTAGGTATAACCCCCGCCATAGAATTTATAAGGAAACAACAGATAAAATGTTTTGGCCACGTGACAAGGCAGAAAGAACAAAACACAACACAACGAGCCTTCAACAAACGTTGTGAGAACACCAGACCCAAGGGTCGACAACGTAAAAGATGGGTCGATGGAATATTAGAAGCACTAGGAAACATAACAGCAGCAGAGGCGAACAGAAGAGTAAAAGACCGAAAATTATATCTCCCCTCGACACTGAAAGGCAGATGAGGAAGGAAAGAAGATGAAGATGACTGGGATACCGATGACTGGGCTACCGATGATTGGGCTACCGATGATTGGGCTACCGATGATTGGGATACCGATGATTGGGCTACCGATGATTGGGGTACGGATGATTGGGGTACCGATGATTGGGCTACCGATGATTGGGATACCGATGATTGGCCTACCGATGATTGGGGTACCGATGATTGGGGTACCGATGATTGGGCTACCGATGATTGGGATACCGATGATTGGGCTACCGATGACTGGGCTACCGATGATTGGGATACCGATGATTGGGCTACCGATGACTGGGCTACCGATGATTGGTCAACCCGTGTTCTTTCCCCGCTGGAAGCAGAGTGAGTTGTAATCGTCGTTGAAAAGAAACAAAAACCGCGCGATTGACCCAGCCGCTGACAAAAAATGGGTGCGACGGTAGTGCTCTGGGAAGGTGAGGAATGCCGCCTCGTATCGTGAGTTTCGATGCTAGAAGCGACACTATTCAAAAGTCTCCGAACACTGCTGGATAGGCGGCCGAGCAATTATGAGTTAAAACTCGCGTGCCCGATTCAAGTCTCGTACTTTACCTTTATATAATTTATCTACGTGCTTAATAAGCATACATAACGGTGGGCTGCGTGCACTTTTATCAATCAGATACTAGTCGTTAGTCTGATCGGCGGTAGGTGAAATATCTTTTATTTATGCGATTTGTTCATTAATTAGGAAAATATAGAAATTACAAACACTAGACGTTAGCAAATGATAGTTAAAGAGAGCTGCTGATTAGGCAATCTTTGATTAGAAATATTTCTAGTTATAATTATAACTTTGTGGAAACATTATTTCACAGTTACTATTAATTTTAAATTCTTCTTCCTCTTTCCTTCCTTATTTGCCTTTCAGTGTCAAGGAGAGCTATACTTTGCGGTATTTTGCTCGCCTCTGCTGCTGTTATGTTTCTTAGTGTTTGTAATTATCCGTCAATCCATAGTTTCGTGGTCAGACCTTGGGTATGATGTTCTTGCAAAGTTTATTGGAGGCTAGTTGTGTTGTTTTAATCGTTCTGCCTTGTCACTTGGTCAAACAATTTTACGTGTTGTTTCTTTATATATATATATATATATATATATATATATATATATATATATATATATATATATATATATATCATCATCATCATTGAGTGCCGTCTCCGCAACGAAGGTTGGCTACCATGGAGCGCCATTTTGCTCTATCTCTTGCTTTGATGGTGCAGGTTGTCATCGGTTGATTTGTCCATCTTTTGATGTTACTCGTCCATGTTAATCTTGGTCTGCCTCTGCCTCTTTTACCTTGTATTTTCCCCTCCAGGATCACTTTCAGTAGGCTGTTGTGTCTTTTAACATGGCCTAAGAATCGCATTTGTCTTGTTCTAATTGCGTTCAGAAGTTCTCTTTTCATTTTTAGTTGTTTTAAGACTTTGTCATTTGTTTTCTTTTCCTTCCATCCAATTCTACCTATTCTTCTATATATCCACATTTCAAAGGCTTCAATTCTCTGTTCTGTTTTCTTGTCTAATGTCCATGTTTCAGCACCATATAGGAATATTGAGAAGATGTAACATTTTGCTATTCTTAGTTTTAGCTCTGGTGTTATTTGTTTTGATGTTAGTATGTCCTTCATGACATTAAAATTACTTTTTGCCATTCCTATTCTTTTGTTTATTTCAGTTGTACATTTTCCATCACTGGTTATAGTATGTCCAAGGTAGTTGTAGTTCTGAACTGTCTCCAGGTCTATTCCTTCAACTTTGATATCCACTTGTGGGTTTTGAGTATTTTCTTTGTTTATGATCATAGTTTTAGTCTTTTTGATATTCATATCTAGTCCATATTTTTTGCTTGTCGTGTTTATTTCATTAAGTAATTGTTGTAGGTCTTTAGGATTTTCTGCTAGTAGTACAGTATCGTCAGCATATCTTAGGTTATTGATTATCTTTCCATTAATTTGTAGGCCTGGCATCTCTATGATGTTTTTAAAGATTTGCTCAGTGTATAGATTGAACAAGCTTGGTGATAGGATGCATCCTTGTCTTACTCCTCTTTTTATATCAATGGGTGTAGAGAACTCTTTGTTATATTTTATTATTGCTGTTTGCTCCCAGTATAGATTGCATATTAGTCGTATATCCATGTCATCTAGATGTATCTCTTTTAGGCATTCTATAAGTTGTTTGTGGTGTACTCTATCAAAAGCTTTGGTGTAGTCTATGAAGCAGGCATATATTGGTTTGTTTACTTCTGTGTATTTTTCGATTAATGTTCTCATGCAGAATATGGCTTCTTTTGTCCCGCTATTTTTCCTAAATCCAAATTGCTGCTCATCTAATTCAGTATTGATTTTATTCTGAATCCTTCCTTGTATAACTTTTAGCAAGATTTTTGTAACATGGCTCATTAGGCTTATTGTTCTAAAGTCACTGCATTCAACTGCACCATTCTTTTTAGGCAATGCAATGAAAGTTGATGTTTTTAGTTCATTTGGTATGTATCCTGTGTGGTATATGTCGTTGCATATGTCTGTAATCACTTCAATGCCAAAATCTTCAAGTGCCTGTATCATCTCTATCTGTATGCTTTCAGGTCCTGCTGCTTTTCCCCTTTTCATTGTTTTTATAGCTTTTTCCACCTCAGATTTTAAGATTTTATAGCCTGATGTACATTTTATAACTGGTTTCTTGTCCCTTTGATCATGAAATAGTTCTGTTATATATTCCTGCCATCTATCTATGATATCCTTATTGTCTGTTAGCATTTTTCCTTTTTTGTCTGCAATGCATCCACCTTCTGTGGCTTTTTTATTTTTATTAGTCATTCTCTTTATTTCTGTGTGCATTCCTCTTAGGTCTTGTTTGCTTTACATAGTTTCTATTTCTCTACATTTTTGGCTGAGCCAGTCTTCTTTTGCCTTTTTGCACATTTTGCGTATCTCATTATCTATTTTATTGTATTGGGCAGTGTTCTTCGCTTGTCTCCTTTCTTCCATTTTTTCTAAGATGGTGTTAGTTATCCATTTTTGTTTTTTGTTCTTTTCTCTTTTGGGTAAGGTGTCGCAGGCTTTTTGTATGCTTTTCTTTATGCATTGCCATTTGGTTGTTACTTTTTCATCAGGATTTTCTCTTCTGTATTGTTCAATTCCTTCCTCTAGCAGCTTCTGGTATGTGTTCTTTACTTGTATTGTATAGGTATCTTTAATATCTTTTTGATTTAAAGCTGTTATGTCGAGTGGGTTTGTTGATGAATCAGATTTTTGCTTTTTTCTCTTTAGTTTGATTTTCATTTTAATCATTACAGGATTGTGATCAGAATTAATATCTGCTCCTGGGTAGGTTTTGGCTTTCTTTACGCTGTTACGGAACCTTTCTTTTATCATTATGTAATCTATTTGATTCCTCTTCCTATCTCCAGGGCTTTTCCATGTGTATAGTTTCCTTTTCTCTTGCTCAAAGTAGGTGTTACATATTATCAGCCTGTTTTCTTCACAGAATTGTATTAATCTTTCTCCTCTGTCATTTCTTTTTCCTAAACCATGATTTCCTATAATTGTCTTATATCTACCTTTTCCTACTTTAGCGTTCATGTCACCCATTACAATCAAGATGTCTGAAGATTTCACTTGCTTCATAACTTTATTTAGGTCTTCATAGTATGCCTCTATTTGTTCATCTGTGTAGTCTTGAGTAGGTGCATATGTCTGTATTATTGCTATGTCGAATGGTTTTGCTTTCAACTTGAGTAGTATAATCCTATCACTGTATGTCCAGTGGGTACTTATATATTTTTGTAGCTCTCTTTTTATCAGTATTCCTACCCCCCTTTGATGTTCTGTTGTGTTTCCTGAGTATATAAATGTATATTTTTCGTCTTCAATGTACCCACATTCCTTCCATCTAGTCTCTGATATGCCTAAAATATCTATATTTATTCGTTCTGCTTCTTGAATTAGATTTTCCAATTTCCCCTGTTGATATAGAGTCCTAACATTCCAAGTACTTATTTTAATATCTTTCCTCCGACATAAGTTCGAATTTCTCCGACTCTCCATGGCTTCCTCTGGACTGGTACGTGATGAGGCTCCAATCTCTTTCACGGTGGTCAGCCATGTTCGTCTTTCGTGTTCTGAACATGCCTCTTGTGTACCACACACTTTGCTGTTTTCGCTTTCTGGGCCGTTGATCATTCTTGATTCCTCCGCCTCCATCCACCGTCACAGACTTTTCACATAAGGGTTGAACATACCCGTTTTTCCGTTGACATTTTTGTCAAACCATGTGCTTGCCTATCGAACCGCGAACACACAACACAAAGAAGAATAAATCATATTCCACTTAAATATCGGCAATCACAGTCCATCCCCACGTTAGAAGTAAAACATACACCAAACGGGAGAATAGCAACACATAATTTCACAACTAGACTGTCGCGTAAATCATTTAAATATATCAGCAAGAGCCGAATTATAAAAATCGACTACACGAAGCCGCCATGACACCGGAACTTATATATATATGTATGAATATATATATTCTATGTCGGGGGTTATTTATACTTTTTGTCTCAGTTCTTCATTTTTTATCTTTTCTCCCAGGCTGTTTCCTGTCATTCATCTAACACAGTTAATCTCAGTAGAGGTTATTTTTCTTATTGTCCTTGCATGTAGGGCCAGGACTGGCATTGGTGGATTTTATTTTTTTATAAATGATAAGATGAGATGATATGTCTAACCAATAATGAATACATAATATATAATCTAAGATATGCTGGTTATACTGAGTTTGTGGCAGCAAGCCAAGAAAATCTGCAACTAGTTAATGAATTAAACAGACAAGCAAAGAACAAGGAGTGAATATAAAAAGATTAACACGATAATTATTTACAGAGATAACACACAAAGCACACAAGTGGGTCACAAAGTAGACGGCAATAACCTAGAAGGAGTGCAATAATGTAGTTGCATTAGACATGTTATAACTCTTCTTCTTCTACTACCTTTTTAACTCCCAGTGGGCCATAGGTCTTCAACAAACATTTTCCAAGTAATTCTATTTTTTGCCATTCTTTTAAGATCATTCCATGTCTTCCCCATCATCTTCATCTCTGCTTCTATCTGTCTACTCCAAGAATGCCTTGGTCTTCCTCTTTGTCTTTTCCCCTGGGGATTCCAAAAAAGGGCCTGTTGTGTAATACTCTCAGTTGGCTTCCGTAGTGTGTGTCCTATCCAGCGCCATCGCCTTCGCTGTATCTCTTTATCCACTGGAATTTGACTGGTACATTTCCATAGTTCTATGTTAGTGATTTTGTCCTGCCATTTCCATCCTTTTATTGTGCGTAAGCATCCATTAATGAAAGTCTGTATCTTCATGATTGTCAATTTAGTTGTTCTTCATGTTTCACAGCCATATAATAGGACCGACTTAACATTTGAGTTGAAAATTTTTATTTTTGTATTTAACTTAATTTCTTTGGATTTCTATATGCTTCCCAGTGCAATGAAAGCTCCTCTTGCTTTTGATGTCCTTATTTTGGTATCATTTTCTGTGCCTCCCTCTTTATCTATATTTCTGCCCAGATATATGTAAGATTGTACGTCTAGTAGAGGTATTTCTCCTAGTTTTATTTGGTTATTGCCAACTGTATTAATTCTCATAATACTGGTCTTATCTCTATTAATCTTCAGTCATAGCTGTTGTGATCTCTCATCAAGTATGCTCATTATATCCTGCATCTTTTGATGGCTGTGTGATAGGAGAACTATGTCATCAGCAAGGTCTAAATCATCAAGTTGTTTGGTCAGTGACCACTGGATCCCATTTCTGTTGTTTTGAGTTATTTTCATAATCCAATATATGGCCAGTAGAAAGAGAAATGGAGACATAAGGTATCCCTGCCTTACTCCTATTCTTATTTCAAATGCTTCTGTAAGCTGTCCTTCATGCACCACACTACATTTTGTTCCTTCATACAAGGTTCCTTCATATGTTCATTGTTTTTATCAGATTAATAAACTTTATGGGGATTCCGTAATGACTCAGCAACTTCGAAAGCATTCTTATGTCTAAACTATCAAATGCCTTTTCGTAATCTATGAATCCAATATAAAGTGGGGATTTTAGTTCTAAACTTTGTTCAACTATTATACGTAGAGTAGCTATTTGATAAGCACATGATATGTTCTTCCTAAAACCTGCTTGTTCATCTCTCAAATGTTTCTCTATGGCCTCTTTTAGTCTCTCCGGAATGATTCTGCTTAATATTTTTCCTGGCACTCATAGTAGCATAATTCCCCTATAATTTGTGCACTACTGTAAACGTCCTTTCTTTAGTAGTTTGATCATATAATCTTCTCTCCAGTCTTTAGGTATTTCTTCCCTCTCCCAAATTTTATCCAAAAGATCATGTAACATCATGGTACAGGTGTTAATATCTGCTTTGATGGATTCCGAAGGAATTTCATCTGGTCCTGTGGCTTTACCATTTTTTAATAGTTTGATGGCTTTCATTATTTCTTCTTTACTTGGTTTTCCACAGTTAACGTGTAACTTTTCTTCTGCTGGTAGTATATCTGGAGGTTTATTTGAGCCGGGTCTGTTCAAAAGTTCTTAAAATTGCTCTTTCCATCTCTCCATTTGTTCCCTTATATTACTAAGCATATTTTCTTTCTTATCTTTAATAAAGGCATTGATCTGTTTGTATTTTCCACTTAATTTCTTTGTGCTGTTGTACAATTCTTTCATATTCCCTTTATTTGCTGCTTCTTCTGCCTCTTTAGCTAGTTCATCTATATATTTCCTCTTATCCCTTTTAATGCATCTTCTCACTTCTTTGTTCACCTCTGTGTAAGCTTCCTGTGTCTTGGCTTTATTGCTTCTTGTTTTGCTTTTATTTATGTCTGCTTTCTTGTTCTTTCTTTCATTAATTTTATCCAGGGTCTCTGCTGTCATCCATGCCTTATTCTGGCGTTCTCTTTTCCCCAGTGTTTCTTCGCATGTCTCTTTCCATATATCTTTTACCTGTCTCCAATGATCTTCTATATTTATTGTATTTTCTAGTTGTTGGAGGACTTGGTATTTGTTTGATATTGTGACTGCGAATTTATCTTTTAATTCCTTGTTCTTTAAGAAACCCTACATTGAAATACTTTCTACCCTTATTCGTTGTAGTATACCTTTTCAATTTAATTTTAAGTTTGGCTACCAGAAGGTGATGATCAGAAGCTACATCTGCCCCTCTATATACTAATTAAACTTGTAGTAGTTGTAGTTAGTCGAAGGCCACGGCATCACAGCAAACGAATTAAAATTCATAATTGCTCAACCGCTCGTGCCAGTGGAATCATCATAATTAACATCTCATCTCATTGAAAGATCCAAACAAATTAAAGATAGCTGCAGTCCCCATCATAGGAGCCATAGCACACGCCAAAGTTCATAAAGCCAAGCCGCACCGAAAGTGAACGTCAAACAATCCATCGTCATACGATATCATCGTTCATCGTAAGCAATCGGAATATCGAAACACGATCCGGTTTAAAAGCACTGCTCACGGTGAGCACAGAACACTGAATTCAGTAACTCCGGCAGTAAGACGTATTTGTAATATGAGGAAACTTTAACAAAGAATACTTTTCATACGCAACCTCAGCGGTTCCAGTCGCCTATCCGCCATATTGACCGGAAGTCCTCTATTTAATTATGCCGTTCATTAAACCTATCTGACGGTATTACCCACTAACTATAACAAGTATAATCTTGATTTTTAAAATTATTCTTGATCCTTCTAGTACCTTCAGTTGGCACGTAAGGCTCGTAGAGTCAATTCAACAAAGTATATACAATGTACGACAAGAAAAGACTTAATTTACTGGTCGCAAGTGGCATTATGTAAAATTAGACACTTCTGTGAACAATGTTAACTCTTTAACATTACAACACAAACTTCATAAAATTATAAATCGTTCTTTTATGTTTAATCTTCCAATAGGATTAACCAAAGGCTTAATCATATAAATAGAAAAAAATAATCCTTTAATCATTTTAATCCTTAAGTTGCACGGGATTAATAGTGCATTCTGATTACGATCTTTGTAATTGCAGTTTAATCCAGGATGAGAACTCTCCATTTAGGTCGAACTGTTAAAAAATAAGAACCAGACTAAATGATCTGTAGAACCTAATAACCGAGAGAGGGTTCTTTGACAGTATCCAAACACTTGATCTTAATACTGTAATGTTTAACCGATTAACCAACTGAAGAAGTTTAACCTGACGCCGGACTCAAATAATTCGGTTTTCTCTTGAAGGTAAAAAAAAAGTATTTAAAAGAGAACACAATGAACTACTTCTACAAAGAGAATGAGCTGTTTAAGATTATTAATAAATGTTAACAGACAACGAGAGGACATGTCTACTGGTGTTGGATCTGTCGTTTTCCCATCAGTCATGCCAGTTTCCCATCAGTCATGCCAGTTTCCCATCAGTCATGCCAGTTTTCCCATCAGTCATGCCAGTTTCCCATCAGTCATGCCAGTTTCCCATCGGTCAGGCACAGTTTCCCTGAAGTCAGTGTTTTTTTTTTTTTTTATATAGCGCGTGAAATCAAAAGCCCGTTTTGGATAATACATAGCAACTATTTTTTTAATTCAATAACTGCAAATGAAATTCTACAGGGGAAGGCTGCTCAAATGAAATATTTCTGGTAAATCCCCGTCCTGTTGCACTGACATCTTTCTAGTAATTCCCTTCCTCTTCCACTGAAATCTCGATAGTAATTCCCGTATTGTTCCCATGAAATTGTTATAGTAATTCCCTTCATTTTCCACTGAAATACTTCTAATAATTCCCTCCTGTTCCACTGAAATCCTTCTAGTAATTTCCTTAATGGTTTATTGAAATACTTCTAGTAATTCCCTTCCTGCTTCACTGAAATCCTTCTAGTAAATCCCTTCCTGTTTCACTGAAATCCTTCTAGTAATTTCCGTCTTGGTCTACTTAAATCTTTCTAGTAATTCCTTTCCTGATCTACTTAATCCTTCTAATAATTAACATCCTTGTCTAACGAAATCCCTCAAGTAATTCCCTTCCTGTTCTACTGAAATCCTAGTAATTCCCTTCCTGTTCTGAAATCCTAGCAATTCCCTTTATGTTGTACTGAAATCTTTCTGCTATATCCCTCCTACTATTCCTCCACAAAATGGAGGATATGGTGCACCTTTGTTAACCTGTTAAGCTACCTTACTTCATTAACTACTTCGGATCGGACATTTACAAATGAACACGAGATCAACTCTGGGTAACAAAGACGTTATAAAAGATACGTGTTTCTATTCCACAAAGCTTTTCCACTATCATAATATGTAGCAGTTAATGTGACCTTTGAAGTATTGCTAGTTTGCCCATTATGGGCTTATCGTCTGAGCAATGAGGAAGACCAGTTGCCCAAATTGAACTAAACTAAGCTAAACTAATCTCCTATTTTTTGTTTTGTTTTTCTTTAAGTGATCTTTCTTTACCGCAGTTTCTGATGCGTGTAATTCTTGTGTGCCACGAAATATTGTTTCCTGAATGTCGCTTTATTTGTATCTCCCACGGAATTTCTTGTTTTGGAAGTAGCTCTAAAATGGAACTCATCAGCTCCTCTTTATACTACATTGGCTGAGTAGTTACACTAATGACAAGATGTCAGTGTAATTACTGTAAGGTAATTATTACGTTCGGAGAAAACATGATGAGATATTCATTCGGATGATTCCACTGACACGGGCGGTTGAGCAATTATGGATTTTAATTCGATTGTGGTGATACCGGGGCCTTCCATAACCAAAAATATAACCATAACTAATGACAAGATTGATTCTAGGTCAACTCCCAGGTGTGTATCATATTCATTTCCTTGACGTCAAAGCTTCGGGGCACCTCTGGTTCTAATAATAAATACCACACAGTTATTTCTGGGACAAGTACGACGGCTTGGCGTGATGCTGACCGTATAACTCATAAAATGTGTCGGTGCTGATTGAAATAATAGACGCTAGTACAATACTCAACACACAACGCCAAGGTAACATTTACCTACTTGTCTACGAAAAACTTGTTCTGTTTAAACAGATGAATTTGGATTACATTAAGGAAAAAAAAATGCACCTTTCACGAGCATTTTTTATCGTTTCCTGATTAAATTTGCTCGAGTTCGATTCTCAGAAAAGTAAAGTGAAAGTAAAGTACCCCGTCACGCTAAGTGGCGTATAGGGAATACGGTGTTAGTGACCATACATTTTACAGACCTTCGGTACATGATTTGTGGGGTAATGTGGTCGGTATTACGCCCTGCTGCATTACTTTCCCAGAAAAATCCGGTACTCATTTAAGGCTGGGTAAACCCGGAAGCCGTCGAATCGAGCCCTACCTCTTGTCCTTTGTAGTCCAGTTCACTAACCACTGAGTTATCGCGGCTCCCACTCGATTCCCAGAAGGGGTGAATATTTTGTTTCAAACGGACATATCCCTGGGGTCCACCCAGCTTCTGTTTTCCAAGAGATCAGCCATTAGGTGGGCGGTGTGGTGATACTTTACGGTAGAAGCGACATATTTGTACTTAATTAGGCCCGCAACATCCGTATTCGGTATGGGTAGATTTCCTTAAAAATTATTGCCGGAGTAGGGGGCCATTTTAGGTTTACGCTTTTCGACTTTATCTCCCTAGGGGTCTTTCACGTACATCTATACGTGCGTACGCAAGGGACCTGCGAATACATACGGGACCTCCGGTTTTTAACCGTTTTCAGAGGGTGCTAGATAACGGATGTCATGCCCAGAGACTAGGGGAGGGGGTAATAAGCCACGAAAAAAATTCAGATTCAGGTTTTTTAAATTCCAGCTGTTTGTAAAGGGATTTGAACCCGAGATCTTCACGCCCAGAAGTCGATGTCTCACATCTAGACCACTCAGCCTCCGCTCAACTTCTAATAATCGGTACCAGATATTTTTTCTTGGAAAATAGAGGCGCTCTGGCGTGATACCGAACACATCACGCAAAATGTACCGTGGTCATGGAAAAATATTGTCACTAACACTTTGTTCACGCCTAGCAGACGTAGAGGAACCTTTACTGTTCTATTTTAATATAATTTTTAATAGCAATTACGGTCATGTCAAAGACGATATAGTCTGATATTGAAGGGATCATGCCTCGCCATTTAAAATATAAATAACAAGCAAGGTCAGCCAGTCACTTGCTCTACACATCCTTCATAAGTAATCATTAAATAAAACAATATATATATATATATATATATATATATATATATATATATATATATATATATATATATTCGGTAACGTAGTCCCGTCACGCCAAGTGGCGTATAGGTAATATAGTGTTAGTGACCATGATTTTTGGGTTATGAGGTCAGTATTACGGCCGTGCCGAATACTGACCTCATTTACTATCCCATAATATTTACTTATCTGGGATATATATAATCTGGGGAATATTTACTTTCCCAGAAAAAAATCTGGCGGCTGGGTGAACCCGGAAGCCGTCGATTGGGATCGAACCCTACCTCTTGTTCTTTGTAGTCCAGTTAACTAACCACTGAGCTATCGCGGTTCCCTATATATATATATATATATATATATATATATATATATAAACGACTGGGACAAAACATAGGCTTTATAACAGAAATGGCGGTAAAAACCGCAATCCATGGACCTAGAAACATAGTACAAACGACATAAGTTCTTACCTTCAAACGTAAAACACAGGATTTCTCAGTAATGATGTGTATGTTCTCAAACCGCCGTCGCACTAACTGGACATGTCACTGAACTGTTGTCTCGTGTCATGCGGCTCTGAAACAGCCAGGCACGAAGTTAAAATTATTTCCTCTTAAGCTTTATCCAGACAACGAGGCAGGTCCATCTGATAATAGAGAGAGAGAGAGAGAGAGAGAGAGAGAGAGAGAGAGAGAGAGAGAGAGAGAGAGAGAGAGAGACATATAGTGATGGGGATAAAACGGAGATAAAACATGCGACTTTACATGGATATCGGATTACACAACTTTTTTTTATTTTAGAAGCTGCTTGGAGTAACGGTTATCTGTGAGGAAATTACTGGAGGGAAAACACAATTAGGGGTAGTTGATAGTGGGCAATGACTGCATTAATTAATAGAGATAAATCGCAAAGGCAACAAACGGTAATAAATGACAAGGAAAATTAAAGATGATAAACAACAGGGTCCATTAGTAGTGGTACTTTATCATCATCATTATCATCATCATCATCTTCATGATCATCGGCAAAAATATTAGTTGTCTGTGTTAGAATTACTTGAAAGTACTCTCGGTAACATGGGAGCCGCGGTAGCTCAGTGATTAGTGAACTGGACTACAATGGACAAGGGGTAGCGTTCTATCCCAACCGACGGCTTCCGGGTTCGCCAGACCTTAAATGGGTACCGGATTTTTTTTCTGGGAAAGTAAAGCGGCACGGGCGCAATACCGACCCCATTACCCCAAAAAACCCCAAAATCTTGTGCCGATGGTCTGTAAAATGTATGGTCACTAACACCATATTCCCTATACGTCATTTGGCTTGAGAGGGGTACTTTACTGTTTTTCCTTTACACAACAAGCATTCGGAATACATAATGATCTTTTGACTGTTGTGAAGAAGCAAAAAAAAAAACCAAATGATTTGGCCACATATATCTAACGTCTAACATAGCAAGGACGATTCTGCAAGGAAATGTGGAATGAAGGAAACGAAGAGGTAGGCACAACAAGAGGTAGGAAAACAGCAGTTTATCTGTGAAGAGGTCTTCATATTTTCCCCACTTATTGCAGTGTTTCTCAACATGTTTTTCTACCACAGCCCCCTCCGACACTTTTTTTTTCTTTTCTGTGGTTCTAGTTTTATCACGAAGAAAGGAAACTATTCATATATATATATATATATATATATATATATATATATACATATATATACATTACTTGTTATCTCTCTTTCTCTTTCTCTCTCTTTCTGAGGGTGAGAGTGAGAGATAATAAAGAAAACAGTTACACAATAAGTTTTAAAGTATATATCAAATGTAATAACAACAGATTCAACTGGCAAAATCGAGGATTTGCCCATTGTGCGAGGTTTCCCTACTTTGACTATCAACTTTGTATATTAAGCAAAAAGTTTTTAACCCTTTGTCAATTTTTAATTTGTAAATTTCTAAAGAAGTGACAAAATATACATGGAAAACAAACCAGTAGAAGAGATCGATCACTTTATCTATCTTGGAAGTCACATTGATCGAGAAGGGGATACGAACAAAGAAATTAGAATCAGAATAGCTAAAGCAGCAATGTCTTTCAGAAGCCTTGAAAAGTTGTGGAAATCAAAACTCATCAGCACAAACACAAAACTTAGGCTATTCAAATCAAATGTACTATCAACCCTTACGTATGCGTGTGAAAGCTGGAAAACAACAAGAGATATAGAAACAAAGTTGAACGCATTCGAAAATAAATGTCTAAGGAAAATATTTGGTATAGAATGGAACGAATTCAAAACAAACGAGGAAATTAGAGAAATCGCCAATCAACCACTAATATCTTCAGTAATAAAGAAAAGACGATGGTCATACGTTGGACATGTGATGAGAAGAGATAATAATCGAATAGCAAAGCAAGCCCTCATATGGGAAACAACAGGTAAAAGAAAAAGAGGAAGACCCAGGGAGACACTGAGAAGAACATTGATGAGAGAGGCAAGAGCAGCAGGAATCGGCTCCCTCAATGAGATAGAACTGCTTGCACAGAACAGAGACAGATGGCGAGATTTGATAAAATATATTTAAAAGAAAACTGCTAGAACAAAAAAATTCATATAGGAAAAGGTGTATCTTGGTCTACGCCCTATGGGCCGGTTACGGCTCGAAAGGTCAATAGATAGATATAAATTTCTAAACAAAATTGTGTCACCTTTAGTCTGACTATACATCTTGATAACATTAATAGAAAGAGCTATAGAGGTAAAGAACGAACTATATATGTGATTTATAGACTACACAAAAGAATTTGACATTATCAATATGCTCGAGAAATTAAACATTGATGTCAAGAATCTGAGAATGATACAAATGTTTATTAGCAACAAATAGCAGCCATAAGAATTAGCAAACAAAGAGGAGAGTTCTAATATATAAAACAAGTAGTCAGACAAGATTGTTCTGTCGCCGGATTTGTTTTCACTTTACAGCGAACATATTATGCCATCAATAGTAGACTAAAAAGGAATTGATGTCAACTGTCACAACATAAACTATTTGCGATTGCGGATAACACAGTCTTAATATCAGACAGAGATTGTGAATGAACTACAAGAAATGAGTTCGATATGACCATTACTTCCAGAACAGAAGTAATGGTCATATCGAAGAAATGAACATCAACATCATGCAGCATATAATAAATAGGACAAACTTTAACCTAATGCAATGCATCAAATAGCTGGGCACAGTAATAACATCAGATGGAAGATGCACCAGAGAAATAAACAGCAGGATAACTCAGGCCAAAATAGCATTTCAGAAAATGCTTGCTTGCGGTCGCCCGATGACTCAAGTATTCTAGAGTGCTCTAATAGGCTATATGATTCATCTTCGTCATCAGCCCTTAAAAGGACGTTAAGCGGGTGTGTCTGCGTTGTGTTGTGGTTTGCAGTATAACTGTGATATTTGTGCCTTTCTGCCCAACACATCCGACTTCAGCACGACATTTTTGAGTACCGGGTTGTATTCTCTCTTCGATCCCTACTCGCTTAGCCAGACTAGACAGGTTAGTCTATTACTAGAGGCACCACGGAGAGGTGGAGCAGGGTCTGAATGGTTCTGGTTCACCGATCCTGGTGCAAGCCATCAGCTGTGGGTCGCTGACAACTTCCAGCTCTGGTGCTGTGAAGCGTACCTTCGCCTCCATTTCAGAAAATGAAAAATATCCTGTGAAACAAATCTATATCAATAGAAAAAAAGACATAAAATTCATCGGTGCTATATAGAGACTATTCTGACCTATGGAACCTAATCATAAGACGATTAGAGGCCAGAGATGTGGGATTTCTCAGAAGAATATTGAAAGATCCCTGGCAGATATAAAGACCAATGTGGAATTTCTCCAAGAGGCCAACACAAAAAGGGAGCTTGGTGTCATGGCAATGGAAAACAGTCAACAACAGAATTGATACGATGGACTGTGGAAAGAAGATTGTAGAAGGACATGACCGGCTACGCCACCCGGTATGGCACATGATGATGATGTTTACAATACTTGAAATAATCGACAAACAGATAACAGGAAATACGAAGAACAATAGCCCGAGGTAGGATCGAATATATTCCTTGACACAACGCCTTGGAGCGATTGACTTACAATACAGCACATTGACAGCTAAGCAGACTAAAAATGTTTTCATCACTTACGATGTATTTCACGTGTGACTATAGCACAATGTCCCTTAAGGCTGTAGAAATGTTGTTTCACAGAAGAATGTTGAGAATACCACGGACACCTAAGAAGAATAATGAAAGCGTTTTGAAAAAGGCCAAAGCAAAAAGAGAGCTAATTGGGAATATTGGGAAGGAACAATCATCATTTTTTTTTGCTATGTAATGAGAAGGGAACAGCTGAAATATATTGCTACAACTGGAAAAATTGCGGAACGAAGAGATAGAGGAAAGCAAAGAGAAAAGGTACCAGACGGCTTAAGAGAACCATGCTTGGCAGAAAGGTCAACAACAGAAATGATAAATAACTGTCGAGATCGAATAGTGTGGAGAGACATGATCACCTTCGCCAGCAGGCTTGGTACTTGATGATGATGATGATGATAGCATAAGGTAAAGACAACTATAAGAGAATAAATTGCATATCTCAATTTCCTCATAAGACAGCATCGCTACGGACAGAGTAGAGATGAAATATTTGTAGACAAACAGAGAAGAGGACCTATTTGAGGCATATGTTCCAAAGAGAGGTCTAAAACTAAAGGGTTTTGAGTATTTGATTGATTGATTGACTGACTGACTGATTGATACTGCTTTAGTGCCACTATTTTTACATGAAAGTCTACATACTTTTACCACGCAGACCATGCAGCTTCAAAAGATAAAATCTACAGTACATGTTTCCAGTAGGCCGAGAACAAAGTGAACCCATGTTGGTTACAGTAACACATCTTTACAGTGGGTATTTAATCTTGAAAGCAACAACTGAGTAAAAAAAAAAAATAACGGTATTTATGACACTTAGAACCATTGCTGGTGTACGTCAGAGGAGGTGTGGGGGGTGGGGGGGGGGGGGGCTCTCACAATAGAACCAGAGGGATAAAGGACGCTTGGTCAAAGCAGCCGCCACGACGTGTGAGACTCAGGTTTTTTTATTCCATCCACGAATGAAAAAATCCTTTCTGTCTACTGCGGGTTCCGAACACCTTAAGCCGTTTTTTCAGCCATCGAAGCTGTGGCTTTAGCCGCACTGCCACGCGGAAGTCCAGATGACAACAACAACATTTGATGAATCATTTGATTTGTTGATTGATTGACTGATACTGCATTAGTGCCAATATTTTTACTTGAAAGTCTACATACGATTATCATAGCAGACCATACATCTTCAAGAGATAAAATCTACAGTACATGTTGTAGTAGATCGGAAACAAAGTGAACACAAGTTGGTCACAGCAACACATCCTGACATTGGGAATTTAATTCTGAAAGCTACAGCTGACGAATGCATGTATTACTTGATTTTATTTGTGAAATTTTGATATTAATTATCTTTGACTGACTTCATTAGTTGTTCTGTGTTTCAGTAATAATTAACATCGGCATTCTTAAATGCTATGCTCGTCAAAAATAATTAAACTTGAAGTTCGTAATTGCTTTGGGTTGCAATATTTAGTAGCAACAAATCCCCGTGTCACTCATTACTAATAATTACCAGAGTCTATTTCAAATAATAAATATTTCTGGAACCATGACTATTATTGACATAACAATTAATTACTCGTGGAAATTTAAATTCGTAGACATTTTCTTTAATGGAAAGGAAACAAATAAAAACAAGTATCGTTCAAGAAATGAAAAAGGAAAACATAAATTGGTTGTTAATTTATTAAATAAAAAATAAAATGCACATATTGTAACCATATGTAAGTAGTAATGGCCTTGAAAAAGAAATAAATAGTAGGGATGCTGGGAAGGTTGTGACCGTAATAACAATAAGAAAGTGGTTCTTAACTGGGGGTGGGGGTTATTATGGCACCTGGGGAACTACGGGATATTGCGGGTGAGTGTGATGCCGTAGGAAGGGGGGAAGCACAGATAGAATGTTGTTAATGGGGTTGGGGTTTGGGGCAACCACGCGACTACGGTACCATTCATAGGAATGTATATGTCTGTAGAATACAAGGTTCTGGATTCACTTTATCATAGTCTGTAAATAAAAACTCGTAGACTATAAATAAAGACTCGTAGTCTGTAAATAAAAATTGTTAGTCCGAAAATGAAGACTTTAAGTCTGTAAATTATCCACAATCTGCATGAGAACATTGAACGAAAAGTACACAGAAGTAAACAAACCAATATATGCCTGCTTCATAGACTACACCAAAGCTTTTGATAGGGTACACCACAAACAACTTATATAATGCCTTAAAGAGATGCATCTATATGTCATGGTCATACGACTAATATGCAATCTATACTGGGATCAAACAGCAATAATAAGATATAACAAAGAGAACTCTACACCCATTGATATAAAAAGAGGAGTAAGACAGGGATGCACCCTATCACGAAGCTTATTCAATCTATACACTGAGCAAATCTTTAAAAACATCATAGAGATGCCAGGCCTACAAATTAATGGAAAAAATAATCAATAACCAAAGATATGCTGACGATACTGTACTACTAGCAGAAAATCCTAAAGATCTACAACAATTATTTAATGAAATAAACATGACAAGCAAAAAATATGGACTAGATATGAATATCAAAAAGACTAAAACTAGGATCATAAACAAAGGAAATACTCAAAACCCACAAGTGGATATCAAAATTGAAGAAATAGACCTGGAGAATGTTCAGAGCTACAACTACCTCGGACATACTAAAACCAGTGATGGAAAATGTACAACTGAAATAAACAAAAGAATAGGGATGGCAAAAAGTAATTGTAATGTCATGAAGAACATACTAGCATCAAAACAAATAACACCAGGGCTCAATGTAATCGTGGAGGGGAAATACAAGGTAAAAGAGGCAGAGGCAGACCAAAACTAACATGGACGAGTACCATGAAAAGATGGACAAACGAGCCTACGACAACCAGCACTATCAAAGCAAAAGACAGAGCGGAATGGCGCTCCATAGTAGCCAACCTTCGTTGCGGAGATGGCATTCGATGATGAGTCTGTAAATAAAAACTCGTGGTCTGTAAATAAAAACTCGTAGTCTGTAAATAAAAACTCGTAATCTGCAAATGAAGAATAGTATTCTTCTTTCTTTTCTTCTTCTATCTTTCCTCTGTTGCCGTTGGCCTCGAGGGGAGATACAATCTGCGATTCTTTGCTCTTCTGTTGGGCTCTTCTGATGTTATTCCTCCTGGTGACTCTAGTATTCCCTTTATCCATCTCTTTCTTGGTGTTCCTCTAAATCTGGAGTTTTCATAGCTTTTTTTATGGCTCTTTGAGTAATTGTTATTTCTTTTTGTCTTGTTATGTGGCTGAACCAATTTATCTGTTGCTTCTTTATGCATTCGATGGCTTTTTCAATCTCGAGTTTCTTCCTCAGGTCGGTGTTTCTTACTCGGTCCCTTAAACTGTTTCCTGTCATTCTTCTGACACATTTCATTTCTGTGGTCGTTATCTTTCTTATTGTTCTAGAGTCCAACATCCAATTCTGGCACTGATAGCACAGAGTTGGTAGACAAATTGATATATATATTGACCTTTCTGCTTTCGTAGTTATTGCTTTGTTTTTCAATAGTGTTGATACTTGGCCTATAACTTGACATGCTTTGTTACACAATAGTAGTCTGTAATTGAAAAATCGTAGACTCTAAATGAAGAATCGTAATCTGTAAATGAAGTCTCGTAGACTGTAAATGAAGACTCACAGTTTGTAAATGAAGACTCACTGTTTGTAAATGAAGACTCACTGTTTGTAAATGAAGACTCATTGTTTGTAAATGAAGACTACGTCTGTAAATGAAAACTCACTGTTTGTAAATGAAGACTCACTGTTTGTAAATGAAGACTAAATCTGTAAATGAAGACTTCGGATTCGGATTTATCTCGTCACCGCGAGACCATGCATTACTAATGTGCTTTATTTACAGCGTTTTACACTTTCTAATGAAAGTTTGTGACCATATAAGGGCGACAAGAACAATTTGGAAACATCTCCAAAAAAAAGTAAAACAGGATTTTAAAAAAAAAAAAAAAAAAAAAAAAGTAAAGTACCCCGTCACGCCAAGTGGCGTATAGGGAATATGGTGTTAGTGAACATAAATTATAAAGACCTTCAGCACATGATTTTTGGGGTAATGTGGTCTGTATTACGCCCGTGCCGCTTTACTTTCCCAGAAAACAAAATCGGTACCCATTTAAGTCTGGGGGAACCCGGAAGCCGTCGATTGGGATCGAACACTACACCTTATCCTTTGTAGTCCAGCTCACTAACCACTGAGCTATCGCGGCTCCGCCACTATGTGAAAGACTGAAAACTTAATGAAACAAAAATATTGAATGCATACATTGGGCAGATTACGTTGGGATTTGTTGAAAACACAAATTTGATTGGATGTCCTTATCTGAGCCTGTGGTATGGACTATAGAAAAACGCCCTGGGCAACATTTTGAAGATCATCAATTATGTTATGTCCATATGGCTTTCATTAAAGGTGCAACATCATGATTAAAACAGTTTGAAATAAGATTTTAAAAGATGTTAGTGACAGCAATATAGCAGTTTGAAATAAGACATCAGAAGATGTTAGTGTCAAAAGGATAACAACAGTTTGAAATAAGACATCGGAAGATGTTAGTGTCAACAGGATAACAACAGTTTGAAATAAGACATCAGAAGATGTTAGTACCAACAGGATAATAACAGTTTGAAATAAGGACATCAGAAGATGTTAGTGTCAACAGGGTAACAACAGTTTGAAATAAGATATCGGAAGATGTTAGTGACAGCAAGATAACATCAGTTTGAAATAAGACATCTTAAGATGTTAACAAGATAACAGCAGGTTGAAATAAGACATCTTAAGATGTTAACAAGGTAACAGCAGTTTGAAATAAGACATCTTAAGCTGTTAGTGTCAACAAGATAACATCAGTTTGAAATAAGACATCAAATGTTAGTGTTAACAAGATAACATCAGTTTGAAATAAGACATCTTAAGATGTTAGTGTCAACAAGATAATAGCAGTTTGAAATAAGACATCAGATGTCAGTGTCAACAAGATAACAGCAGTTTGAAATAAGACATCAGATGTTAGTGTCAACAAGATAACAGCATTTTGAAATAAGACATCAGATGTTAGTGTCAACAAGATAATAGCAGTTTCAAATAAGACATCAGATGTTAGTGTCAACAAGATAATAGCAGTTTGAAATAAGACATCATATGTTAGTGTCAACAAGAAGATAGCAGTTTGAAATAAGACATCAGATGTTAGTGTCAACAAGATAACATCAGTTTGAAATAAAATATCTTAAGACGCCAGTGTCAACAAGATAACAGCAGTTTGAAATAAGACATCAGATGTTAGTGTCAACAAGATAACAGCAGTTTGAAATTAGACATCTTAAGATGTTAGTTTCAACAAGATAACAGCAGTTTGAAATAAGACATCAGATGTTAGTGTCAACAAGATAACAGCAGTTTGAAATAAGACGTCAGATGTCAGTGTCAACAAGATAACAGCAGTTTGAAATAAGACATCAGATGTTAGTGTCAACAAGATAACAGCAGTTTGAAATAAGACATCATATGTTAGTGTCATCAAGATAACAGCAGTTTGAAATAAGACATCATATGTTAGTGTCAAGATAACAGCAGTTTGAAATAAGACGTCAGATGTAAGTGTCAACAAGATAACAGCAGTTTGAAATAAGACATCAGATGTTAGTGTCAACAAGATAACAGCATTTTGAAATAAGGCATCATATGTTAGTGTCAACAAGATAATATCAGTTTGAAATAAGCCATCATATGTTAGTGTCAACAAGATAATAGCAGTTTGAAATAAGACATCAGATGTTAGTGTCAACAAGAAGATATCAGTTTGAAATAAGACATCAGATGTTATTTTCAACAAGATAACAGCAGTTTGAAATAAGACATTAGATGTTAGTGTCAACAAGATAATATCAGTTTGAAATAAGACATCAGATGTTAGTGTCAACAAGATAACAGCCGTTTGAAATAAGATATCTTAAGACGCTAGTGTCAACAAGATAACAGCAGTTCGAAATAAGACATCAGATGTTAGTGTCAACAAGATAACAGCAGTTTGAAATAAGACATCAAATGTTATTTTCAACAAGATAACAGCAGTTTGAAATAAGACATTAGATGTTAGTGTCAACAAGATGACATCAGTTTGAAATAAGACATCAGATGTTAGTGTCAACAAGATAACAGCCGTTTGAAATAAGATATCTTAAGACGCTAGTGTCAACAAGATAACAGCAGTTTGAAATACGACATCAGATGTTAGTGTCAACAAGATAACAGCAGTTTGAAATACGACATCAGATGTTAGTGTCAACAAGATAACAGCAGTTTGAAATTACACATCGGAGGATGATAATGACAACAAGATAAAACAGTCTTAAATAAGACATTTTAAAATGTTAGTGACAACAAAAACGCAATAACTTGAAAGAAAACATCAACTGGTGATAGTGACAACAAGCTAACATTAACTTCAAATAAAATTAACAAATATAACACATACTTGCTATGGTCATTGACACAAATATGATCGCTAATATAATATTTGTCATAGCCTCTTGTCAAGGCGCTGAGGGAACCTATTACTTATACCCTGAACCCTTTGATCCCTCAAAATCGAAGAGAAAACCCTGAAGAAAATTAATGCAATAGAAGCATGACATCTCTGAAGAATTAAGTCGTCATTGTACGGAACTTGAGTCTGCTAGGGGATGGAGAATAACGGCCGCATATATAGTATATTTGCCGGGGTTTTATTTTACCCCGGAAGACAATTTCACCCTACAATGTTCCGAATACACTTTCTCCTGAGTTAGTGACAGAACGTGACTTTATTGCTGGCAGCCCGTCAACTTAGAGAATGCTATGTGGTTAAATACACTGTCAAGAGTAAAGCATTTTAGATGCATACGCTTCATATGATTTCAAGCTCAGACACGTAAAGCACTCTTAGGACATCATCATCATCATTATCACTGCGTGCCGCTTCCGCATCGAAAGTTGGCTATCATCGAACACCATTCCGATCTGCCTCTTGCTTTCATGATGCAGGTTGTCAAATACTGATTTGTCCATCTTTTGATGTTACTCGTCCATGTTATACCTGGTCTGCCTCTGCCTCTTTTACCTTGTGTTTTCCCTTTCAAAATTACTTTTAGTAGGATGTTGTGTCTTTTAACATACCGCAAAAATCTCATTTGTCTTGTTCGAAGTGTGTTCTCTTTTCATTTCTAGTTGTTATAAGACTTCATCTTTAAGGAGATAAGACTTTTATTATCATTACATTCAGGCATAAAACACGTTAGATACATACTGTTCACATCTCATTAAGTTCAGACATACACATCATTGTACATAAACGATCCATATGCCATTGAGCGCTGACACACACACCACTTCAGGTAGATGCGATGTATGTGTCTATGAGCTTTGACACATACACCACTTCAGGTAGAATCGATGTATGTGTCTATGAGCTTTGACACATACAACACTTCGGGTAGATGCGATGTATGTGTCTATGAGCTTTGACACATACAACACTTCAGATAGAATCGATGTATGTGTCTATGAGCTTTGACACATACAACACTTCAGGTAGAATCGATGTATATGTCTATGAGCTTTGACACATACACCACTTCAGGTAGAATCGATGTATGCGTCTATGAGCTTTGACACATACACCACTTCAGGTAGAATAGATTTATATGTCTTTGAATTTTGACACATACAACACTTCAGGTAGAATCGATTTATGTCTATAAGCTTTGAGACATACACCACTTCAGGTAGAATAGATGTATATGTCTTTGAATTTTGACACATACAACACTTCAGGTAGAATCGATTTATGTCTATAAGCTTTGAGACATACACCACTTCAGGTAGAATAGATGTATATGTCTTTGAATTTAGACACATACAACACTTCAGATAGATGCGATGTATATGTCTATGAGCTTTGACACATACACCACTTCAGATAGATGCGATTTATATGTCTTTGAGCTTTGACACATACAACACTTGAAGTAGATGCGATTTACATGTCTATGAGCTTTGACACATACACCACTTCAGGTACATGCGATTTATATGTATTTGAGCACTGACACATACGTCACTTCAGATACATCCCATGCAAATGTCATAAAGTTTACATATAAACCACTTTAGATATATACCCAACATATGTCATTATGTTGAGACAGAAAACATTTTAGGTGCATACGATTCACATGACATTAACTTCAGACAAACAGAAAACTTAGGTACATATTATACATATACGATTGAGCTAACATAGTCTTACCTTACTTTTAACAGTAAGAGCACAACTTAAACATCATGACTGCTATATGAGTTCTGTAAACCTTAACTTTACCAAGAACGTGCATCTTCTCCCACAATGAAATCCCCTCACAATGTTAAATCATCTCATATCGTATGTTAACTGCAAGGAGCAAGTGAACTATCCGCATGTGGCCTATATACAACATGTTACCAGAAGTAATGGAGAAACAGCTATGTAAATGTAGTATGCATCGTTCCAGGGCATAAACTCAAGCGTTGAACGGGTAAAATGCAACTCATTTGAGCTGATTATAGATTTTCAAATAGGAAACACGTGCACTGAGTGATAGTAATATTCAATTAATATAGAAAAGTGAGAGTAAGAAGTTGGTAATTTGTTTTTAAAAAAACTTTTATTTTGTTAAAGATATATAATTCACCCTCCTCGCCAAATCGCTAAATCAGGCTGTGATATGCATGATAGATCACTGCTGTAGTTCTGAGTTCAGATCATATCGCGATATGTATTCAGAAAATAAGATTATTCTGTTACATTCAATAACGTATAACAAATTCGTGATATTAAATGTTGGCCGTTGTTTATTGATCCATTCGCCTATAGTACTTTACTCTTTGGTTCATTGTTATATAGGTAATAGTAATCTATTTAAAAAAAAAAAAAAAAAAAAAAGTCTTACTATATTAAACGATAGTAACATTTAAACATAATTTGTAGGTAATAACAAAAGCATTGTTCAGATTGGACCGCGTATAACAAAAATAAACAATTGAATCTTCGATGTATTCATGATAACAAGGAGGAAGACGAAGAATGAGCTCGAGAGACTATGCAATTTGTTGAATGGGTGAATTTGAATCTATAAAGTTCGGATAGTTGTGTTTTATACCGTTTCTGTTGTGGAGCCACTAGCCCCGGAGATCATGGAGCGACTAGCCCTGGAGATCATGGAGCAACTAGCCCCGGAGATCATGGAACCACTAGTCCCGGAGATCATGGAACCACTAGTCCCGGAGATGATGGAGCAACTGGTCCCGGAGATCATGGAGCGACTAGACCTGGAGATCATGGAGCAACTAGTCCCGGAGATCATGGAACCACTAGTCCCGGAGATGATGGAGCAACTAGTCCCGGAGATCATGGAGCGACTAGCACTGGAGATCATGGAGCGACTAGCCCTGGAGATCATGGAGCCACTAGCCCCGGTGATCATGGAGGCACTAGACCTGGAGATCATGGTGCCACTAGCCCTGGAGATCATGGAGCCACTAGCCCCGGTGATCATGGAGGCACTAGACCTGGAGATCATGGTGCCACTAGCCCTGGAGATCATGGAGCCACTAGCCCCGGAGATCATGGAGCCACTAGCCCTGGAGATCATGGAGCTACTAGCCCCGGAGATCATGGAGCCACTAGCCCTGGAGATCAAGGAGCCACTAACCCTGGGGATTAAGGAGCCACTATCTCTGGAGATCATGGAGCCACTAGCCCTGGAGATCATGTTCCATCATTCCATATTAACTTATATCCGACCATTGACCTGCACAAGATAAAGAAATCCCATAGCACCGATTGAATTAGTGAAAATAATGTCGGATCACCGATTGAATTAGTGAAAATAATGTCGGATCACCGATTGAATTAGTTAAAATAATGTCGGATCACCGATTGATTTAGTGAAAATAATGTCGGATCACCGATTGAATTAGTGAAAATAATGTCGGATCACCGATTGAATTAGTGAAAATAATGTCGGATCACCGATTGAATTAGTGAAAATAATGTCGGATCACCGATTGATTTAGTGAAAATAATGTCGGATCACCGATTGATTTAGTGAAAATAATGTCGGATCACCGATTCTTTTAGTGAAAATAATGTCGGATCATCGATTGATTTAGTGAAAATAATGTCGGATCACTGATTCTTTTAGTCAAAATAATGTAGGATCACCGATTGATTTAGTGAAAATAATGTCGGATCACCGATTGTTTTAGTGAAAATAATGTCGGATCACCGATTCGTTTAGTGAAAAGAATGTTGGATCACCGATTCAAATATTTTAGGAGAGTGGTCCAATGATCTCAATTATAAACTAGAAAGAACACATATCAAAGTAAATGATAAGATACGAATGTGAACACAAATATGTATCGAGCTTTATAAGTTGAGAATAAATGAAGAAAGACATCAAGTGTCACGTGGAAACCATTTTGTACAAGAAAATAAGGAACACCAAGAGAACCATTACAAAGAACAATTTATGACAGAAACAGAGATGAAGATGATGGGGAAGACATGGAATGATCTTAAAAGAATGGCAAGAAACAGAACGACTTGGAAAGTGTTTGTCTAAGACCTATGCTCCACAGGGAGCTGAAAGGTAGAGAAAGAAGAAGACTGAAACATAATTGTTCTAATATTTGAACATAACACACTGGAACACTCAGGACGATTTGTTCTCAGGCGATGAATTAAGACTTTCACTTTTATAACCGTTCTGTTTACATAAGTGAGGGATAAAAGTAACGATCCAAACACGAATCAGATATACGGACTCTGTGTTCCTTATCTGGTGAATTCTAACTGAAATTATTCATACTTCATAACTGCTTACACTACAGCATATCGTAGTGCGTAGTGCAGCATAACGTACTACAGCGTAAGGTACAACAGCATATCCGATTGCAACATATCGTACTACAGCATATCGTGTTGCAACATATCGTATTACATCATATCGTACTGCAACATATCATACTACAGTATAACGTACTACATCATATCGTGTTGCAACATATCGTACTACAACATATCCACTGCAGTTTGTATTAAATTATTACTACTTGCAAACTGTGCGATCCGTTTTTGACAATAGAAACAAGAAAAAGAGTTCTTAAATGTTATGTAGACGCAGTCTTAACGTATGGATGCGAATCATGGACAATAGGACAACAGACAAGAAAATCACTGGAATCTGTTGAAATGTGGTTTTACAGAAGAATGTTGAGAGTACCATGGACAGCTAAGAAGAGTAATGAAGATGTTCTGAGAGAGGTCAAAGCAAAGAGAGAGCTAAGTTCCAATATCAGGAAGAATCAATCATCATTTTTTGGCCATATAATGAGAAGATAACAACTAGAATATATTGTAACAACTGGAAAAATTTAGGGAGGAAGAGACAGAGGGAAGCAAAGAGAAAAAAAAAATAACAGACAGCTTAAGAGAATGATCTGGCAGAAGGTCAACAATAGAAATGATAAATAACTGTCGAGATCAAAAGTTGCGGAGAGAAATGATCGCCTACGCCAGCAGGCCCGGTACTTGATGATGATGATGAATGAGAAGGGAACACCTGGAATATATTGTGACAATTTGAAAAATTGTGGGACAAACAGATAGAGGAAAGCAAAGAGAAAAGATAAAAGGCAGCTTAAGAGAATGGCGTGGCAGAAACTCAACAATAGAGATGAAAAGTAACTGTCAAGATCGAAAGTTCTGGAGAGATATAATCATTTACGCCAGCAGGCACGGTACTTGATGATGATGGTTACTATTTGCCTATTTTATTTTGATCTTCCTACGAATAGAGGGTATACATTTTTAATGTGTTATTGAGCCAAAGACGGCACATAGTGGAGATATTATAGACTTGCCATGTCCGATTATCTTTGTTATTAGTGTCTGACCTTGCACACGATCTTCTTCTAGGTGAGTCACCCCGCCCCGCCTCCCTGTCCCAACCTTAAAACGGAGGTGATGTCCGCTGCTGTTGCTTCTCACCTCATTGTATAAGTTAAGTTTTCTGTTTAAATAACAAAGGATGTTTCACGAATGTGGCATGTTGGGCCACCGATCTATGTACCTATTACATATAAATATATAACAGCTTCTAATGTTGAAGAATAAAATCGAATCGATGTGTTTATAGCACACACGAGCGAACATAAACAGATGGCCTTTCTAAACACAAGGGGGCAGAATCCAATTTTAGACTCGTTGGGGCATAGAGTGTGTAAGGGATCATTAGATCATAGATAATGTGTCATCAGAGAAACACTTCGGCGGCGGAATGTGACAGTCGTTCAACGTTACAAATAGATAAGGAGGGAACAGGCAAATAATTGCAGTGCTGCGGTAAAGCTGGTAGCAGGAGCAAGAAGTGGGATGCAATGTACAAGGTACGGTGACAGCTTTACAAACAAAAGAACACAATAAAATATGCACGTTTCAGCTTATATGCCGCCTTCCTAAGGAAACGAGAGCAAAACAAACGAACAACGACATAAAGATAAACTACATTTAGGATGAGCGGGCAAGGAAATCAAGGTTATATTAAGATAAGATAAGATTAATAAGAACAGAAGAAAGAAATCAACGCAAAGGAAGAAGAAGTAAAATTTATAACAGAAATGTAACAACGTTTTATTAAATTTATTACTTTCTTTCTTCTTTTTTAGAGACAAGATACAACTTAAGATCAACATACCACGTAGCAAAAAGGATGTCACAGATTTTGCTTCATGTCAGAGGTGAACGCTAAAATAATATAAGGTTTCCTGTCTTTGTTATGTTCTACCCTCGTGGAAGGACCATTATATGTTTGAGTCATACAGAGCTCTTCTTTCACTTAGGAAATGCTGAGGATTTCATCTGGTAAAAAAAAGTAAACAGCTCCCATCCCGCCAAGTGGCGTATAGGGAAATATGGTTTTAGTGACCATAAATTTTTACAGACCTTCGGCACATGATTTTTGGGGTAATGTGGTCGGTAATACGCCCGTGCTGCTTTACTTTCCCAGAAAAAAATCCGGTCCCAGTTAAGGCTGGGTGAACCCGAAAACCGTCGGTTGGGATCGAACTCTATCCCTTGTCTTTCGTAGTCCAGTTCACTAACCACTGAGCTATCGCAGCTCCCTGATTTCATCTGGTGTTTACACTTATTTAAAAAAAAAATAATAACAGTAGGTGGTCTAATGCTGGTAATTATAAGTTCTTTGATGCGATGCGCGCTTTTCTCTTTTTCTTGTAAGATGAATGAAGAATATGGTGAGAGTGTCCATAATTACCAATGATCAATGGTTATTTGTAATTTGGTCAGCTTTACATCAGACCATCTAGTTAAAAAAAAATATCACTGGTACCAATTTTCAGAGGCCCCATGATCAGCAAAACCATGTCGACCCCTCCACTCTCATCTACCTTGACGCAAAAAAAAATATATATATATATTTTTTTTTTTCATATCCACAGAGAGCACAAGTGTAACGAGCAACTGTGGTGAGCCTGCACGACAAATAACTAGGAGACCTCAGGCGCGTTGTAATGTGGAGATACCTCTCAATTCATATATATATATATATATATATATATATATATATATATATATATATATATATATATATATATATATATATAAGTTGTTTCTGTGCATGAAAGAATTACATTATTTTAGTAAACGCCCCTTGTTATTTATTAAAAATATACCCAGCTCATCATGATGTCATCGTCATCTAATTTGAGCCCGTGGAACTCTACTGCCAAGACTTCTACTCTGAATTGCTCTCTGTCCTGCTTCTGCAGCAGTCAATCCCAACTTGTGAGTGAGATCTTGCACAATTCATCTACTAAATCTTTGATTCCCTTGTTTTCCCGGATGTGTGCCCTCCATAATGATCTTCTCTAGGCAAACATTTTGTTTGTCATGAACGAAGTATTTTACTGTTCTTGTTTTTATATTTTTTATCAGCCGATTTTTTATATTTTCAAGTTCTTACAAAACTGACGTGTGTTCTTTTCTCCACCCACAATATTTGTGATATTCTTCAGTATTCACAAGCATTTATGTATTTTACAACAGAACTGTCGATTGTCCATGTTTCACAGTAATTTAGCCTGCCACAATACACCCTTCTACACCATCGAAAGCAGAAGAAAATTATCTTCTACAACATCGAAAAAAGAAGAAAATTAAACATCAAATAGTTTAACCATGATACAAACGGCCCATGTACAAAAGGAAATTCTTTTTTTTTCCCTATCTAATTCAATCGAGTGAAATCGATTTTTACTATGCGCTTCCCTAGTAGCCATACAATTTGTAGCTAAAAATTCAAAGTAGAAACTGCAGTAATCTTTCTAAGCTGATAACCTGCAAGGAGATGTTTTATTGTTTGTTTGTATTTCCGCATTGACACAAACTCTTGGTACACGTTTTGCGTTATTGTATTTATGGTAATTACGTCTGGTCTCTGGTTCTCTACCGATAAATTAATACCATTTTTTTTATTCCTTCAACGGAAATAGTAATATTTCATTTGTCTATAATTTTGAGTATTATTTATAGTCCATTTGACCAAAGACATAAATACAAAATGTGTTTGTGTCCAACTATATTTGTTATGAAGGGCCAGATCTCACACAGGGACCCGCACTTTTTCCAGATACAGTTCTGTTCTTGGCGAGTTGTTCAATCTCGAAGAGGGATGTGATGCCTGTTGTTGTTGCCTCTCGCCTCAGTGTTGTTTTAGTGTTTCTCTAGTTCGGCCTCTTTTTCTTTCACCTTCTGACTCCTGTTTTAGGGCCTGCTTTTATATACTCGTATTGTTCACACTGATTACCGTTCAGATAATCTTCAAGTAACAACTTACTGTATCTTTGCTTTCTTTCTTAAAGTTGTCCGCGATGAACATTGCTCCAACAGCCAGCCCTAGTTCTTGACACACTTCTTCCACCGCCCTGCTTCTCGCACATTCACTGTTTTGGATGAAACATGACACTTTACAAAAGTAGCCACAATAATTGATTGCAACAGTTTATTTTGTAGAGTTATTCTCCTTTCTTTCCTCATTTCCCATTTAGCGTCGAGGGGAGATATAATTTGCGGTCTTTTGCTCTTCTGTTCGCCTCTGCTGCTGTTGTGTTTCCTAGTGCGTCTAATATTCCGTCAATCCATCTTGTTCGTGGTCGGCCCGTGGGTCTAGTGTTCTCGCAACGTTTATTGAAGTCTCGTTGTGTTGTGTTTTAATCACTCTGCCTGATATTTTGTAGTGATACATGCAACAAAAGCCATATTATGAAGTATACGTAGCAGTCGAAATAAAGGATGAATTAGAGATTAAAGAAATAATGAAATTAATTTGAAGACATTAAGTAACATTTATATTGGAAGGAAATGTTTTTGTAGAGTCAGTCGGTAGTAATGATGACTCACGTTTATTAACTGTATCATAGGAGTAAGAGGTATGTTTTACAGCACTCGGAAAAAATTACAAATAAACAACAACAGAAAAACACAATGAACAATATATGGTCAGAAGCAGGATCGCTAGGGAACACTGCCACTCAGCTATCTTTTAGTTAGCTGTAAATCACACCTCTTCATCCTATGATTCGCTGAATCATCACCTCGGAAGTTTCACTCTATAATAATATTCATTTACTATTTTTTATCTCCTTTATTAACCATAGCGCTATACACTGCATTGACATATTGTTCATGGTTGTATATTTCACTATTGTATAATGTTCACCACTGAGAAGAACATTGATGAGAGAGGCAAGAGCAGCAGGAATCGGCTCCCTCAATGAGATAGAGCTGCTTGCACAGAACAGAGACAAATGGCGAGACTTGTTAAAAGATCTTTACAAGGATTGAAAACTGCTAAAATAAAAAAAAATAGATCTCTCTCTCTCTCTCTCTCTCTCTCTCTGCGATCAGGACTCAATCAGAGTAAGGATTCCAGACTCTCACATGAAGATGAAAAAATTAGATAAGAGAACGAATATCTCGGTCTACGCCCTATGGGCCGGCTACGGCTCGAAAGCTCAATAGATAGATAGATACTGTTCACAGCTGTAACTATTACTCACATATAATGGCCATAGCTCTATATTCCGTAAAGTGTATTGTTCAAGGCTGCACATATAACTCAAGCGTTTTGTTCATAATTATATAGACATGTCTAGTATATAGTTCACTGTTCTATATTATTTGTTTTAGGATCATCATTACTGCGCACGGCACGAACCCATAGGTGTTCTGATACCTCCTACGAGAATCTCGAGAACATCCGAGAAGAATCCTGGCTAACGTGCACGAACTCCGTAGAGAAGCACAGGCATCAAGATGCACCAACATGCGTAGAGATGCACCAAGATGCACCAACATGCGTAGAAATGCGAAGCCGCTGTAAAGCTGATGATAATGGCAATTTAAAAAAAAAAAGAAGTGACAGATTTACGTGGTAATGAACAAAACAAAAGTCGACGTTTCGGTCAAGTAGGCCTTCTGCTGGAACAACAAACAACAGCACACACAAATGTATACTAGTGTAAACACATAGGACGATAAACAAACATGAAGTAGCATGGTATGGTACTGGTAACAAAGTAAAAGCACCAAGATGCACCAAGATGTACCAAGGTGCATAGAGATGCAACAAGATGCATAGAGATACACCAAGATGCATAGAGATGCACCAAGTTGCATAGAGATGCACCAAGATGGATATAGATGCACCAAGATGCACCGAGATGCATAGTGATGCACCAAGATGTACCAAGGTGCATAGAGATACACCAAGATGCATAGAGATACACCAAGATGCATAGAGATGCACCAAGTTGCATAGAGATGCACCAAGATGGATATAGATGCACCAAGATGCACCGAGATGCATAGTGATGCACCAAGATGCATAGAGATGCACCAAGATGCGCCCAGATGCATAGAGATGCACCAAGATGCACCGAGATGCATAGAGATGCACCGAGATGCATAAAGATTCACCAAGATACATAGAGATGCACCAAGATGCATAGAGATGCACCAAGATGCATAGAGATGCACCAAGATGCATAGCGATGCACCAAGATGCATAGCGATGCACCAAGATGCATAGAGATGCACCAAGATGCATAGAGATGCGAAGCCGCTGTAAAGCTGATTACAATGGCAATTTTAAAAATAAAAAAAGAAGTGACAGCTTTACGTGCAAGGCCTGGGATCCACGGTGTGGGGTAGCTTTCTGCTGACAATGTGCCGATGCAGGGGCCACAATCATGACCTACTCGTTTTAATGTTATACGTGAAGTGTTCTTCTAACGTGCATGAATGCATACGGGACCTCCTGTTTATTGTCCTTATCCGAAAGGTCTAGACACCTGATCTCTCTTCTCAAGAGATCAGGGGAGGGTAACGTCATGACGAAGCCACATATTATTTTTTATATATTTTTTTTTATTTTTAAAAATCACCACCGATTCTGGATTTGAACCCAGGTCCTTCCCTTCCTGAGTTCGACCTCGTACCTTCAGACCACCCAGCCACCTGTTCTATCCTATAGTGTTCAAAGCTTAATATCGTTGTCGTACATTGGTCACTTTATATATAAACTACTAATTTTATTGAAACAATCATCATTTGTTTGATGATGTTATGAGAAGGGAACAACTGAAATATATTATAACAACTGGGAAAATTGAGGGACAAAGAGATAGAGGGAAGCAAAGAGAAAACATACCAGACAGCTTAAGAGAATAGCTTGGCTGAAGGTCGACAACTGAAATGATAAATAGCTGCCGAGATTGTAAGTTGTGGAGAGACATGATCATCTACACCAGCAGGCTTGTTTCTTGATGATGACTCATTTATATTTGACCATTGACGCACCGCCAAGTTACCATATAAATGTACATAGAACACGGCTAATTCAGTAACCAGAGAATAATCCTGCGTATTATTGTTTGCGAAATGTACAATTCAACCGCTGTTCACACCACTGTTTTGTCTGAACCATTTTCAAGTGCTTCTCTTAAAACGCCCACAGTCTCTTCGCTGATTTATGGTTTCTCACAAGTTGGTTTCACCATTCACGGACCCTTTTGTTTCTACTATTCTCTGAGATTCTATGGGCATCTTGAAGCGAAAAACAAACATCAATGACAAAGTGACTCGCAAGCCCGGCCGCCTTATTACAAATGAAATATTAGAAACATATTTTGTGTGGTTGTACTATCTTCTTCCAGGTGGTCATCTTTTTTCTTCCGATGCAGCTATAACTGGAGTCTGTAGAAATGTGGTTTTACAGAAGAATGATGAGAATACCATGTACAGGTAAGAAGAGTATTGAAAATGTTATGAAAGATGCCAAAGCAAAAAGAGAGCTAATTTCCAAAATTAGGAAGAAACAATCATCATTTTTCGGCCATGTAATGAGAAGAGAACAACTGTAATATATTGTAACAAATGTGAAAATTAAGGGACAACTAGATAGAGGGAAGCAAAGAGAAAAGATACCAGACAGCTTAAGAAAATGGCTTTGCAGAAGGTCAACAACAGAAATGATAAATACATGTCGAGATCGAAAGTTGTGGAGAGACATGAACACCTACGCCAGCAGGCCGGGTACTTGATGATGATGCATATATCAAAAGACAATTACTGCTCATCATTTACCGCGCCTTGAAGGATGTTAAGAGAGCGTAGGCTCGTTGTGTCTATTTCACTACGAATTATGTCCCTTTTGGCAGTTTCAAATGAAATCAGTACGGCATTGATAGATGTCACTCTCGCTAATCCTGGGGTCGCTAAGGTCAGGTAGAGAGAGATTGTGTGCTGGTGGATTGTGATCAGTTCTGGATCTCTAACTTCGGCAGTCAACTATGAGTCAGTCATCGCTTTCAGATCATTAGGTGCCCTGAATCTGAATTCCATACATAGATTTTTTGCTTTAGCACCCCAATTATATTTTAAATGTAATCTTTTCTTAATTATATATTGTGGTATTTATAATGAAAGATAACCTGAAAATAATCCACTCCTACCCACGACTATGGATACAACAGACAGTGATACTTTAGTTGTGTTATTCATTAACACGTTGCAATAATGATTTTTTTTCCTCGTGATATATTTAAATCACTTAGAAGTTTTTATTTAAAATGTAATAGAGATATTTAATAAATAATAATATATAGCCAATATTAACAATAGTCACATTAATCAATATGTGAAATATTTATTCTCAAAATTATTATTATATTTAAATATCAAAACATAAAATTAATTCAGCAAGCAAATTTATCGTATGTGATGGCACATGTTGAAACCACTCATACACAACATCAATTTTAAAATGTAAAAAACGTGGTAATCACAGGGCACTTCCATCCACAAATATAGCAAACGTTTGTTGGAGGATATATTTTTTTAATGTCACATGATAAAATCGCACTGTTGTGTCTGATTCTCTAATTTCAGATGTTGCAGAAGCGATCTGACCTTGCTTAATTGCTCAAATGTAGGAATTTTATTGCATATTTCAATTTTATGTTTTAGGTAATATTTTACCAAATTAATAATTCAGAGTGAGGCTCAGGTGTGGATATCCAAATGTGCAATACACATTTTATTTGAATTTAAATTATAACTGGTTCTAGCCAATGCTAATGTAGCGTTGAAGAATCATTACATGGTTTTTGTTTCAGTGTGGTAATGAGCCCGGAAACAAGTACATCAAAATAAATAGTTATGGATACATTCCTCTGATAATCAGTTCATAGCTTCCAAAAAATGATTTAAGTAGGTCTATTTTACAAGAAAAGGTAATGTAAGCATTTATTGTCCTTTGTTTAGGAGCATAGACCACAGACAATTCATCTCAATAAGTCTTTATTTCTGCAATCGATTTTTACATATTTTGTCCAATCAAGACCATTGTCCATGAAGTATCCAAAAGTTCTCTTCTCTTGGTCCATCTCTTTTTTCTATTTCCCGATCCACTCACCCTTGCTATTCTAGCTTCCTGTTTCCATATTGTGCATCCATTCCATGCCATCTAATTATAACATACAATGACATTAATTACTACTGTTGGCATTTCAATTTTATTAGTTTTCTTTCTTCTCCTTTATAGGAAGTCAGACATCGATACATGTTTTATCACAACACAGACTACATTGTGCATTACACACTTCATCTGCTTCAGGTAGAAAGTAGGGAAAATGTCCAAGAATGTAAGGAAGGGTGGAGGTACCTTGTCTGTGGCTTATGCTATAAAATGGAACCTAAAGGGTTTTGATTATTTTTATTGACTTTATTGAGGTGGGTACATTCATCTCAAAATTATCATGTTTTTTTTTTTTTTATATAGAAAGCGTTTTGAGCATTGCTGACATCAAAACTATTGCCACTTTTTTGGCGCATGAATTAAAACCTGCTAGGCAAGTCGTACGGTTTGCGTACCAACTACCGACTGCCAAAATATTTTTATATAATCCGCTGAAAAAAAGCAATTGTCACATGGTGGAAAAAAGCGAATTTCCTTTTCAATTCCCTAGCCCTTAGTGGTAAAACCGACGTGCAAGTCACTGGCATTATCTCAAATCACTCAGCAATCGTAGCCTGTTCGTCCTTGGAAACCGTGTCATGTCGAATTAGGTTCGCTGTCCCCACAAGGCATGAACATTTCGCTCTCATACGCATATAATGCCTGCTACACATTTTTTTACCCTGATGTGCATCTATACATGTGTGTATATTTTTAAGCATGTGTACATATACATGTGGATACCTATAGGTGTGTGTGGATATGCTTTGTTGTAATATATACAGACTTATGCCTTTATGAATGTACGGTTATGTACACATTCGTGTACATCTGTTCAGTGTGCACATTCATATGCGCAGATATACACATATGTATGTGTTCGCTTGGGTACATGTGTATCTATGGGTTTGTGTGTGTATCGATTGCGTGTATATTTTGTCCTGTCGTATATCATACCTATGCATTTTTTTCGTGTAGATACACTTATTGAGAATCCCATTGATATATACATTTCAAGTAATAGAGTCTGGGATCTAGTGCCCACCTTTACATATTTTAAGAACCCTTTCCTTTTACTCTAGTATATACCAGGGTCCCAACCTGTCAGTCGGCCACATCAATTTCAGTTCAGTCGGTGCCTGACCAAGTTCCGGACCACAGAGAAATGACTTATTTTCCATTTTAGAGAGTCTAGCATATTATCGCCTTGTCATTAGATGTCTATTATTATCATCATCATCATCATCAAGTACCGGGCCTGTTGGCGTAGGTGATCATGTCTCTCCACAACTTTCGATCTCTGCAGTTATTTATAATTTCTGTTGTTGACCTTCAGCCTAGCCATTCTCTTAAGCTGTTTGGTATTTTTACTCTTTGCTTCCCTCTATCTCTTCGTCCCTCAATTTCTCCAGTTAATACAATATATTCTATTTGTTCTCTTCTCATTACATGGCCACAAAAAAATGATGATTGTTTCTTCCTAATATTGGAAATTAGCTCTCTTTTTGCTTTGACCACTTTCAGGACATCTTCATTACTCTTCTTAGCTGTCCATGATATTCTCAACATTCTTCTGTAAAACCACATTTCTACAGAATACAGTGATTTTCGTGTCTGTTGTCCTATTGTCCATGATTCACATCCATGTTAAGACTGGCTCTACATAACATTTAAGAACTCTTTTTCTTGTTATGCAGAGATGTCTATTAAATCCTTATATATTTTTGTGTTGTTCCTTGTTCCAGCTGAATACCGTCTGGGCCGAACCTTCGTCCTACTTTTGTTTTGTTTCTCACCTATGTAAAGCTGTTACCATACCACTTTCTCCTTTTCTTAAATTTTAATTCTTATCACCAGCTTTACAGCAGCTTCGAATTTCTATGTATCTTGATATATTTTAATGTCTTTCATCATTATCATCATGTGACATACGTAGGCGATCATGTCCTGATATATTTTAATGTCTTTCATCATTATCATCATCATCATGTGACATGCCTGGTGGCGTAGGCGATCATGTCCTGGTATATTTTAATGTCTTTCATCATTATCATCATCATCATGTGACATGCCTGGTGGCGTAGGCGATCATGTCCTGGTATATTTTAATGTCTTTCATCATTATCATCATGTGACATACCTGGTGGCGTAGGCGATCATGTCCTGGTATATTTTAATGTCTTTCATCATTATCATCATGTGACATGCCTGGTGGCGTAGGCGATCATGTCCTGATATATTTTAATGTCTTTGATCATTATCATCATCATCATGTGACATGCCTGGTGGCGTAGGCGATCATGTCCAGGTATATTTTGATGTCTTTCATCAGTATTATCATCATCATGTGACATGCCTGGTGGCGTAGGCAATCATGTCCTGGTATATTTTAATGTCTTTCATCATTATCATCATCATCATGTGACATGCCTGGTGGCGTAGGCGATCATGTCCTGGTATAATTTAATGCCTTTCATCATTATCATCATCATCATCATCATGTGACATGCCTGGTGGCGTAGGCGATCATGTCCTGATATATTTTAATGTCTTTCATCATTATCATCATCATCATGTGACATGCCTGGTGGCGTAGGCGATCATGTCCTGATATATTTTAATGTCTTTCATCATTATCATCATGTGACATGCCTTGTGGCGTAGGCAATCATGTCCTGGTATATTTTAATGTCTTTCATCATTATCATCATGTGACATGCCTGGTGGCGTAGGCGATCATGTCCTGATATATTTTAATGTCTTTGATCATTATCATCATCATCATGTGACATGCCTGGTGGCGTAGGCGATCATGTCCTGATATATTTTAATGTCTTTCATCATTATCATCATCATCATGTGACATGCCTGGTGGCGTAGGCAATCATGTCCTGATATATTTTAATGTCTTTCATCCTTATTATCATCATCATGTGACATACCTGGTGGCGTAGGCGATCATGTCCTTCCACAATCTTCTATCCCCCGTTCATCGTATCAACTCTGTTGTTGACTGTTTTCCATGACATGACACCAAGCTATCTAGCATTTTCTCCCTTTGTCGATCGTGATCTTTCTTTTCCTGTATTTTGCCAGCTGTAACCACGTATTCCAACTTCTTTCTTCTCATGATGTGCCCGAAAAAATGTTGATTGTTTCTTTCTGATGTTTCTTAGGAGCCTCACTTTTGTGTTGGTCTCCTTGAGAATCTTCTCGTTGATATGTTTACCTGCGCAGGGAACTTTCAAAATTGTTTTGTTTTGGCCTGTAATCGTCTTTCCATTTGTTTGTTTACTGTCCATGATTCGCTTACATAGGTAATAATTGGCTCAATATATCGCCGATGAACTCTCTTTCTCATTTCTATTGAATTAGATTTGTTGCCACATACGTTTTTTATTTCTAAAATGCTATTTTGGCCTGAGCTATTCCGCTTGTTATTTCTTTAGTGCATCGTCCATCTGATGTTATTCATGTTACTACAATAAATTAAAGATGACGAAACATCAAGCTATACACTCTAATGTTATGCAGAACGCTACATATACTTGATCTGATGCGCAGAACACAGTGCAACGTTTTGACGGGTGTTCAATCAGAGTGGATCTGGTAGACTCTAAATGTGTTGTTCTGTCTGTGGGGGCGATCAACACACTTAACCTGACAGCTGACTTCATGCGGGAGTCTGGGATCCTACTCTGATTGAGTCCTGATCGCAGAGAGAGAGAGAGAGAGAGAGAGAGAGAGAGAGAGAGAGAGAGGGAGAGATACTTGATCTCTGCCACATCTACATCAGTGATTCTCACAATGTGTGCCGCGGCTCCCAAAGGTGCCGGCAAACTTTGACAGGGGTGCCGCGCTAAGGATATTGTCGTGTATCCACTTGGTGGTATACATAATAAAACAACAACATCCACATAGGCTTGATTTTCTTTTGCATATAAATGGGTTTGTAGAGGATAGTGTTAATTATGTCTTCATTTATCATCTAATATATCATATCAGGACATCTGGGAAGGCCCGACTTTTACAAAAGTAACAGTCGAGTGTGCGTCACCTGTATATGATCAGCAGAAAAGGGACTCATAATGTTGGGATCCACTGATTTAATGGAAGCTGCGATAGCTCAGTGGTTAGTGAACTGGACTGCAAAGGACAAGAGGTAGGGTTTGATCCCAAACGACGGCTCCGGGTTCACCCAGCCTTATTAGGGTACCTGATTTTATTCTGGGAAAGTAAAAAGGCACGGGCGTAATACCGACGACATTACCCAAAAAATAATGTGCTGAATGTCTAAAATTTATCGTCACTAACACCGTATTCCCTATACGTCACTTGGCGTGACGATGCTCTTTCCTTTTTTTATTTACTGATTTAATGGATCAAGCGGTGAGACAAAATGTTAACAACCAGTTACACTACACATGTATACAGTTAATATAGGGAAAAAACCAGTCCTGGACATAGTAATTTTGAATCACCGACAGCATGAATCCATATTAAAGAGTTACTTCCAGTTCAACCAATCCTAACCGCAAACAATTTTTTTTTCTTTTCCCTAAAAAAGAGAGACAATCAGACCACATGACTTAAAACACGTGTCGACGGTTCTAAAAATATTTTGGCACAACCACATTTTCGGGGAAGTAGAACAAGGTTTACTTTATTTCTATCTGTTTTCAGTATTTCTTTCTTTGCATCGTTCTTTTTTCTGCCTTCCTTTCGTTTTTTGTTCTTCTCCTTCCCGCGTTCACTCTCAATCGTTATCTCTCTTGCTCCCTTTTTCTCCTTCTCGCTATAACGTTTTCTGCCTTTCCGTTTTCTCTCTCTTTCTATCCCTATCTTTTCCTTTCCTTCTTTCTCTTTTTAAAATCTCTTTCTCTTTTCTTTTTTTTTCCTCTCATGTTTTTCCCTCTTATTTTTCATATATTCTCATTACTTTTAACTTAAATTAAATAAGCTCCGCCAAATTAGGCATACTACGCCCGTAATGATTTTTTTTTCTATCTTAATTCATATCGTTGCTTTATTTTGTGCTCTCATTTTAGTTTCTAAGCTTTAATTCCAAACCTCTAATACGTTTTTTAATCATGACCCTTGCACTCCAATGTTAAATCTATTCACAATGTCTTCCTAATTAGCTTCCTCGTCTGTGGGTCATAAACCCGTGTGACCTCCCCTTTGCCGCCCGCTCTCTGTCCTCGCAGAATATCTGAACTGTTTGGCTGCTCTTGAGACATCACTCAACGAGGCTGGACCGAGGGCAAGTACTGAACATGTTATCACCGGACTGTTACCAGGCACAGCGGAGCGTGAACATTTTGTGATTCACTGACATCAGTTCATCTCTGGAACTAAATCAGGCGAATTATTTTCTTGCCACACACACATTCACAAATACAAAAAAAAGGGGGACTGATGTGGACTTGAATGTGGTTATTATTCACCCGATTGACAATAATGTAACATTGATTTCACAAGAAGTTAGGGTCAGTGGTTGTGATTAAAGACAGAAGTTCAGGGTGGCTGCACATAACAGTGAAGAATTTATTTTATATAAAATTAGGTGATATGAGGAAGGGGAGATTACAATGCAAAGGGGAGATTATAAATTTAAAGAAGGGAAGACATTATATGAGAAGATTATGACGCTAAGTAACAAATTCTATTCTACCCTTGAACAAATGAAAATATAAATCCCCATATCCGCTCCACCACTTGTAACAATGCCAAAATGCAATGTAAATACTGTTAAAAACATCGCCAAGTGCACGTCCTACCCGTTGCACAGTCGACGATTCAAAACCTGATAAGTAGCCTCTTACGACATGCTTGGCAGATAACAGTAGCTCAGAAATGTACGTTTAAATATAAAGTCACGAAGACATAACCATACCGAATTTAAAGTTGTAATGTTCAGAATATGTGCCATTTTGGCACGCAATGTTTCTGGTTTTTTTTGAGATTGTGGTTCAGTCCTATGTGCCGTCTTCGGCTCGAAAGGACGATAGACAGATATATAGATTACGTACAACGGACGGAGGGAGGGACGGACGGAGGGAGGGACGGACGGAGGAACTGACGGACGGAGGAACTGACGGACGGAGGAACTGACGGACGGAGGGAGGGACGGACGGACGGACGGAGGGAGGGAGGGAGGGAGGGAGGGAGGGAGGGAGGGAGGGAGGGAGGGAGGGAGGGAGGGAGGGAGGGAGGGAGGGAGGGAGGGAGGGAGGGAGGGAGGGACGGACGGACGGACGGACGGACGGACGGACGGACGGACGGACGGACGGACGGACGGACGGACGGACGGACGGACGGACGGACGGACGGACGGACGGACGGACGGACGGACGGACGGACGGACGGACGGACGGACGGACGGACGGACGGACGGACGGACGGACGGACGGACAGACAGACAGACAGACAGACAGACAGACAGACAGACAGACAGACAGACAGACAGACAGACAGACAGACAGACAGACAGACAGACAGACAGACAGACAGACAGACAGACAGACAGACAGACAGACAGACAGACAGACAGACAGACAGACAGACAGACAGACAGACAGACAGACAGACAGACAGACAGACAGACAGACAGACAGACAGACAGACAGACAGACATGCAGGCGGACGGACGGACGGACGGACGGACGGGACGGACGGACGGACGGACGGACGGACGGACGGACGGACGGACGGACGGACGGACGGACGGACGGACGGACGGACGGACGGACGGACGGACAGACAGACAGACAGACAGACAGACAGACAGACAGACAGACAGACAGACAGACAGACAGACAGACAGACAGACAGACAGACAGACAGACAGACAGACAGACAGATAGATAGATAGATAGATAGATAGATAGATAGATAGATAGATAGATAGATAGATAGATAGATAGATATACTGTTAAGAAGGAAGGTTTTCATATAATGGGTTACCTTAAGCATGACATTGATCTAAAAGTTACAACATAACGAAATTAGGTGCAGTAATTAAAGAAGTAAATGTTCTAATATACGAAAGTATTATAACTTAGAATTGTGGCAAATAGATTGAGGGAGCATTAAAAAAAATTACGTTTTCAATTTAAAAACAATTAAAATAAAACAGGAGTGAATTTAGTAACATGGGAAATGATATTAACTATTTCTAAACGGAAGCATTTTATCAATGCAACGGACGAGATTTTAAAGACAAACGTTTCATGATTTTAAGAATCAATCTACATATTTATATTTATCTAACATATACAACAATATATTTTAATTTTTAGATAATTGAACAAGGTATTAGATTTCACCAATACCAAGATGATACAAAACATTTAAAAATAATATGGTCTGTTGATGGTACGCACTAATCAAATTGAGAGTGGCGCACTGTGCGGCGAAACGTAGGCGGTCGAAATCGCGATGGCGCACAGTGCGGCGAAACGAGTAAATGTTGTAACATGTGTTGCAAGTGTAATATTATAACAAAGCAATGCACAAGAAAGACAAGTGGAAAAAAATTAAAACAGGTAAATGAACATCAATATCTGGGAACATTGTTAACTTCAGATGGTATTTGTACAACAGAGGTGAGATGCAGAATGGCTCAGGCAAAAGCAACTTTCCAAACAATGAGAAAGATACTGCGCAATCCATTTTTGACAATAGAAACAAGAAAGCGAGTTCTTAAATGTTATGTAGAGACAGTTTTAAAATATGAATGTGAGTCATGGACAATAGGACAGTAGACAAGAAAATCACTGGAGGCTGCAGAAATGTGGTTTTACAGAAGAATGTTGAGAATACCATGGACAGCTAAGCATAGTGATGAAAACGTTCTGAAAGAGGCCAATGCAGAAAGAGGCCAATGCAAAAAGAGAGCCAATTTCCGACATTGAGAAGAAACAATCATTTTTTTGGCCATATAACGAGGACTGCAACAACTGGAATATATATTGTGTCAACTGTGAAAAATGAGGGACGAAGAGATAGAGGGAAGCAAAGAGAAAAGATACCAGACAGATTAAGAGAATGGCTTGGCAGAGGGTCAAGAATAGAAATGATAAACAACCGTCATGTCTAGAGTTGTGGAGAGACATGATCACCAACCCCAGCAGGCATAGTACTTGATGATGATGATGATGATGATGATGATGATGATGATATGGTTGTAAACATAAATATTCAAAGGTTATAGCAATATATGCGTAGTTTGTAAATTTTTATGTTTTAGCATAATGAAGTGAAGGTTATATTGTAGCAAATCTGAACCTTGCAAAACAGAGATGTGAAAGGTGTAATGTCACAAAATTGAACTTTACAACATAAAGAAGTGTCCTCTGGTTCGGTGTGCATTTGCGCACATTTCTGCACATTCACGACAGCCACACTTTTGTTACCATTTCCTTTTTATACACACAGGATAGCCATTTTTATTTTCTTTAACATATTTCGAATATTTTTGTTTTGAATGTTTCGTTATTAGTTTTGTGTGTGTGTGTTTCTTGTTTGTTCCTGCTGAACGCCTATTGGGCCGAAACGTCGTTTAGTCTGTGTCGTCCACTTATCACGTACAGCTTCTAACATACCATTTTTTTGGTATTTATTCCTTCAATTTGGGTGTCCGGTTAGCGCAATCGATAGGCGGTTGGCTTACCACGGCAACAGCCGGGGTTCGTACCCTGGCGAGGACACCTGGGTTTTACTAATTCCCTAAAAATTAGTGGGAGCCGCGATAGCTCAGTGGTTAGTGAACTGGACTACTACGGACAAGGGGTAGGGTTCGATCCCAACCGACGGCTCCGGGTTCACCCAGCCTTAAATGGGTACAGGATTTTTTCTGGGAAAGCATGGGCGTAATACCGACCACATTACCCCAAAAATCATGTGCTGAAGGTCTGTAAAATATAGGGTCACTAACACCATATTTCCCTATACGCCACTTGGCGTGACGGGGGGTACTTTACTTTTTTTACTTTATTCCTTCAATTTTGATATCCAATATTGACACATTTAATCATAAAAGAGATAAGAGAGGCGGTTCTGTAAAACAGTACTCAGCCTATTACTCTAATATATTACCAAACTAATCATCACTATCGGTTTGCTAGCAACGGTCTGTCAAGACATCAAATGCTTATGTTTCGGACTTTACACCCTTTCTTTGGTGTTTTCTATATGCTCTGCATTATTTTATGCTATTTACGGCTTAACTTCGTATTCTTTCCTTCCTCATTTGCCTTTCAGAGTCGATTTGAGATATAATTTACGGTCTGTTGCTCTTCAGTTTGGCTTTGCTGCTGTTATGTGTTCTAGTGTTTCTAATACTCCGTCAATTCATCTTTTTCGTGATCGATCATTGGGACTTGTGTTCTCGCAACGTTTATAGAAGTAAAAAAAAAAAGTAAAGTACCCCCGTCACACCAAGTGGCGTATAGGAAATATGGTGTTAGTGACCATACATTTTACAGACCCTCGGCACATGGTTTTTGGGGTAATGTGGTCGGTATTACGCCTGTGCCGCTGTACTTTCCCAGAAAAAAAAATCCGGTACCCATTAAAGGCTGTGTGAACCTGGAAGCCGTCGGTTCGGATCGAACCCTGCCTCTTGTCCTTAGTAGTCCAGACGTTTATAGAAGGATCGTTGTAATTTAACGCGTTATTTATTATGTCCTTTGTAGTAATAAATGGTGGTGTATAGTCTGGTGGAGTTTATATTCTTCAGTGAAACGGCATTACGGTTTTACACACCCTCTTCTAGGGTTGAACGCTTCTAGAAAGTTTAGTTTTCAGTGGAAGGGGGAGATTGCGGTTAAACATTTCAATTGAGTTAATACATTCTGAAGTTGAAACATTTTCTTGAGGTTTATACAAAATCATTGTGATTTAAATTCTCGCTACGATTTATATTTTCATAGTTATTTACATTCTCATAGTGATTTACGGTGTCTCTGTGATTTATAATCTCATAGTGATTTACATATAGTGATATACATTCTCACAGATGATTTATATTCAAGGTGAACCAAGCATTCTCAAGGTGAACCAACCATCCACAAGGTTAACCAAAGGTCCTCAAGGTGAACCAAGGATCCTCAAGGTGAACCAAGGATCCTCAAGGTGAACCAAGGATCCTCAAGGTGAACCAAGGATCCTCAAGGTGAACCAATTATCCTCAAGGTGAACCAAGGATCCTCAAGGTGAACCAAGTATCCTCAAGGTGAACCAAGCATTCTCAAGGTAAACCAGCCATCCTCCTGATCGTAGTGATTTATATAAAATGGTTTACATTCTCACAGTGATTTACATAGAGTGATTTCTATTATCACAGTGATTTACATAGTAATTTATATTCTTACGGTGATTTACCTATAGTGATTTACATTTTCACAGCGATTTGTATTCCCACATTGATGTATATTAAACATCGATGCTTCCACTAAAGTTAAACAACGCATTCTAGATAAATCTCGTAGTGATGTATATAAAGTGATTTACATTATCACAGTGATTGACATTCTTCTACCTTTTAGCTCCCAGTGGAGCATAGGTCTTCAACAAACACTTCCCAAGTCGTTCTGTTTTTTTTTCAATTCTTTTAAGATCATTCCATGTCTTCCCCATCATCTTCATCTCTGCTTCGATCTGTCTTCTCCAAGAATTCCTTGGTCTTCCTCTTTGTATTTTCCCCTGGGGATTCCAAAAAAGGGCCTGTTGTGTAATACTCTCAGTTGGCTTTCGTAGTGTGTGTCCTATCCATCGCCATCGTCTTCGCTGTATCTCTTTATCCACTGGTATTTGACCGGTACATTTCCATAATTCCACGTTAGTGACTTTGTCCTACCATTTCCATCCCTTTATTCTGCGCAAGCATCCATTAATGAAAGTCTGTACCTTCGTGATTGCCAATTTTGTTATTCTCCATGTTTCACAGCCATATAATAGGACCGACTTAACATTTGAGTTGAAAATTTTTATTTTTGTATTTAGCCTAATTTCTTTGGATTTCCATATGTTTCCCAGTGCAATGAAAGCCCATCTTGCTTTTGATATCCTTATTTTGGTATCATTTTCTGTTCCTCCCTCTTTATCTATATTACTGCCCAGAAATATATATATAAGATTGTACGTCTAGTAGAGGTATTTCTCGTAGTTTTATTTGGTTATTGCCAACTGCATTAATTCTCATAATGTTGGTCTTCTCTCTATTAATCTTTAGTCCTAGCTGTTGTGATATCTCATCTAATATACTCATTTTATCCTGCATCTGTTGATGGCTGTGTGATAGGAGAGATATGTCATCAGCAAAGTCTAAATCATCAAGTTGTTTGGTCAGTGACCACGGGATCCCATTTCTGTTGTTTTGAGTTATTTTCATAATCCAATCTATGGCCACTAGAAAGAGAAATGGAGACATGAGGCATCATTGCCTTACTCCTGTTCTTATTTCAAATGCGTCTGTAATCTGTCCTTCATGCACCACACTACATTTTGTTCTTTCATACATTGTTTTTATCAGGTTAATAAACTTTATGGGGATTCCGTAATGACTCATCAACTTCCAAAGCATTCTTCTGTCTAAACTATCAAATGCCTTTTCGTAATCTATGAATCCAATATAAAGTGGGGATTTTAGTTCTAAACTTTGTTCAACTATTATGCGTAGGGTAGTTATTTGATCAGCACATGATCTGTTCTTCCTAAAACCTGCTTGTTCATCTCTCAAGTGTTTCTCTATAGCCTCTTTTAGTCTCTCCAGAATGATTCTGCCTAATATTTTTCATGGCACTGATAGTAGCATAATTCCCCTATAATCTGTGCACTCCTGTAAACTTCCTTTCTTTGGTAGTTTGATCATATAACCTTCTCTCCAGTCTTTAGGCATTTCTTCCCTCTCCCAAATTTTATCCAAAAGATCATGTAACATCTTGGTAGAGGTGTTAATATCTGCTTTGATGGCTTCCGAAGGAATTTCATCTGGTCCTGTGGCTTTACCATCTTTTAATAGTTTGATGGCTTTCATTATTTCTTCTTTGCTTGGTTTTCCGCAGTTAACGCGTAACTCTTCTTCTGCTGGTAGTATATCTGGAGGATTATTTGAGCCGGGTCTATTCAAACGTTCTTCAAAGTGCTCTTCCCATCTCTCCATTTGTTCCCTTATATTACTAAGCAGATTTCCTTTCTTATCTTTGATAAAGGCGTTGATCTGTTTGTATTTTCCACCTAATTTCTTTGTGCTGTTGTACAGTTCTTTCATATTCCCTTTATTTGCTGCTTCTTCTGCCTCTTTAGCTAGTTCATCTATATATTTCCTCTTATCCCTTTTAATGCATCTTCTCACTTCTTTGTTCACCTCTGTGTAAGCTTCCTGTGTCTTGGCTTTATTACTTCTTGTTTTGCTTTTATTTATGTCTGCTTTCTTGTTCTTTCTTTCTTTAATTTTATCCAGGGTCTCTGCTGTCATCCATGCCTTATTCTGGCGTTCTCTTTTTTTTCCAGTGTTTCTTCGCATGTCTCTTTCCATATATTTTTTTACCTGTTTCCAATGATCTTCTATATTTATTGTATTTTCTAGTTGTTGGAGGACTTGGTATTTGTTTGATATTGTGACTGCGAATTTATCTTTAATTCCTTGTTCTTTAAGAAACCCTACATTGAAATACTTTCTACCCTTATTCGTTGTAGTATACCTTTTTAATTCAATTTTAAGTTTGGCTAACAGAAGATGATGATCAGAAGTTATATCTGCCCCTCTATATACTTTTACATCTTGTAAGGATGACTTAAACTTATTATTAATACATATGTGATCAATTTGATTTTCCGTTCTATGATCTGGTGACACCCATGTAGCTTTGTGTATTCTTTTATGTTGGAATATTGTTCCTCCTAGGCTCATTTGATTAAGGGCGCAGAAATTCACAAATATCTCTCCATTCTCGTTTATATCTCCAATTCCATGCTTTCCCATAATCTCTTCAAAGCCTCTGTTGTCTGATCCTACCTTAGCATTTAGGTCTCCCATCAAGATTATAATATCCTAATATCAATGTAAGTGATTTACATTGAGTGATTTATATTCTCACAGTGATTTATATTGAGTGATTTATATTCTCACATCGATTTACATATAGTGATTTATATTCTCACAGTGATTTACATTGAGTGATTTATATTCTCACATTGATTTATATTGAGTGATTTATATTATCACAGTGATTTATATTGAGTGATTTATATTCTCACAGTGATTTATATTGAGTGATTTATATTCTCACAGTGATTTATATTGAGTGATTTATATTCTCACATTGATTTATATTGAGTGATTTATATTCTCACAGTGATTTACATAGAGTGATTTATATTCTCACAGTGATTTACATACAGTGATTTATATTCTCACAATGATTTATATTCTCACAGTGATTTATATTGAGTGATTTATATTCTCACCGTGATTTATATTGAGTGATTTATATTCTCACCGTGATTTATATTGAGTGATTTATATTCTCAGTGATTTATATTAAGTGATTTATATTCTTACAGTGGTTTACATAGAGTGATGTATGTTCTCACAGTGATTTACATTGAGTGATTTATATTCTCAGAGTGATTTATATTGAGTGATTTATATTCTCACAGTGATTTATATTGAGTGATTTATATTCTCACAGAGATTTATATTGAGTGATTTATATTCTCACAGTGATTTATATTGAGTGATTTATATTCTCACAGTCATTTACATAGAGTGATTTATATTCTCACAGTGATTTACATTGAGTGATTTATATTCTCACAGTGATTTACATTGAGTGATTTATATTCTCACGGTGATTTACATTGAGTGATTTATATTCTCACAGTGATGTATATTAAGCCTCGATGCTTCCACTAAAGTTAAACTACGCATTCTAGATTTTAAAAAAACACATACAAAAATATAGTGATGACGATTTTGCAGATTTTGCAATTTGCTCAACAGACATAAGTGTCCATTCTGTGCTATTAAATTATTTGATTCCTCAAGAAGGTTTTGTGCTTGCCCCTGTCACTGGCTGGCTTAAGGTGCCATAGACAATATGTCTCCTACATTTCTTTACTCTGCAGAAAATGTCCAAAATTTGCTCTAATAGAAACCCATTTCCTTAAAGCCACTTCCATAATAGGATCGCTGAAATACCTCGTCCTAGACGTATAGAACGAGACCACAACGAGTGCTGTTATGTCTTGTGTTGTCCAGCTTTTTTCTTCTTCCACAACTCAGTGGGTGATGAAAGACGGCTTGTTTTGCTCAGAAAATTGAAGACATTAATCTCGTGTCCAGAACTTTCAGGTTGCAGTCTCTGCTCAAAAGATTAGGAAAAGTGTCTATTATGCGTTTACTTTTTATCCTTTAAATCCTGAAGTCATTTCTTTTTAAAGTGACATTAAAAATGGATTGAGAAATGGCATCATCAAGGTTAAGACATTTTCAAAGTCACTTTCCTACATTACGATCATGTTTCAACTTGAAACTGTAGGGAGGTTTCTCATCGACAGGGAATCGGGCCATGTTGATAGTGTCATCAATTGCTGGCCAGATTGACCCGGGTTCTTCCTCTTCTTTTCTCTTTCACTGATACCTAAAAGGTGTCGTGGTTATATTATTTGTCGTTCTTGAGCTGCTCGAACTGTCTGAATTAGTGATTTTCCTTTGTTGTTACACGTCTCTGTCACTGCATCTACCCATCTTCTTCTAGGTCTTCCTCTTGGTCTTTTTCCATGCATTCTCGAGAATAACGCCCTTGATGGTGATTGGTAAGGATTCATTCTGACCAGGTGGCCAAACCATTTAAGTTGTTGTTGTTCTATATATTCTTGGCAGGGTTTTGTTCCTACTATTTTTCTTATGGTTTCATTTGGTATTCGATCTCTTCTAGTGTTGTTTGTTACTTTTCTCAAGCATCGCATCTCACATGTATTGATCTTTCTTAACTGTTATTTAGAAATGGTCTATGTTTGACTTTCATAGCACAAAGTTGGTATGAAAATGTTATTTATCATTTGTTGTTTAGCTGGCACCGGTTCAAATACCAAATTAGACAAATTCTATTTCGACCAACACGGCTTCATGTTTCATCCAGCCTATGATACCATGGATTTTTTTAATGGGAAAGAGGTGGCCTGCTTTATGCTGCTTATATAATTTACGTATGTGCCCATAGTGAAGTAAACAATACACAATTTTCTTTCCATGAAAAGAATGGAGTGGCTAAATGCTGATCAGATCAGCCACGATAAAGTCATCAAAATGTTGCAACGATATTTTCCTAACAACACAGTAGTGTTTCCTCACAACACAAAAGTCATTCTTGACAACACAATAGTGTTTCCTCACAACACAATAGCTTCCCTCACAACACAATAGCTTCCCTCACAACACAATAGCTTCAATCACAACATCAAAGCTTCCCTCACAACACAATGGCTTCCCTCACAACACAATAGCTTCCCTCACAACACAATAGCTTCAATCACAACATCAAAGCTTCCCTCACAACACAGTAGCTTCTCCCACAATACAATAGCTTCCCTCACAACACAATATATCAGACCGTTTCCTTCCTTCTTATTTTTACAGCATCTCTTATAATAATGAGAGCAGCACTGCGCAGAAACTCATATTTATTCACTCAGTGACTTAACGCAAATGGCAAAACATGTGTACTCCATTGATTCTAGCAGCGCGCTGGTTATACACACACACGACTTGATCGTATATGCGTTAATGTGTACATTTTTTACTACTGCTATAAAGTCTCGCAGATTTACGATTGCACTCCGGTCAGTAGTCGAGGACATTCAAGACGTTGACGATGTAGAACGTCTAATCCACGTGTTCTATGATCTTCTAATTCATCCCATAACATTGAGGATGGTTGGATCACCTTGAGGATGATTGGTTCACCTTGAGAATGGTTGATTCACCTTGAGGATGATTGGTTTATCTTGAGGATGGCTGGTTCAACTTGAGGATGACTGGTTCACATTGAGGATGGCTGGTTCACCTTGAGGATGGCTGGTTCAATTTGAGGATGGCTGGTTCACCATGATGATGGCTGGTTCACCTTGAGGATGCTTGGTTCACATTGAGGATGGCTGGTTCAATTTGAGGATGGCTGGTTCACCTTGAGGATGCTTGGTTCACCTTGAGAATGCTTGGTTCACCTTGAGGATGCTTGGTTCACCTTGAGGATGCTTGGTTCACCTTGAGGATGCTTGGTTCACCTTGAGGATGCTTGGTTCATCTTGAGGATGCTTGGTTCATCTTGAGGATGCTTGGTTCAGCTTGAGGATGCTTGGTTCACCTTGAGGATGCTTGGTTCACCTTGAGGATGCTTGGTTCACCTTGAGGATGCTTGGTTCACCTTGGGGATGCTTGGTTCACCTTGATGATGCTTGGTTCACCTTGATGATGCTTGGTTCACCTTGAGGATGCTTGGTTCACCTTGATAATGCTTGGTTCACCTTGAGGATGCTTGGTTCACCTTGGGGATGCTTGGTTCACCTTGATGATGCTTAGTTCACCTTGAAGATGCTTGGTTCACCTTGAGGATGCTTGGCTCACCTTGAGGATGCTTGTTCACCTTGAGGATGCTTGGTTCACCTTGAGGATGCTTGGTTCACCTTGAGGATGCTTGGTTCACAGACTTAAATCGGCGTCTTAGCACATAGTTTTTCACCCGTACGTGTTCGACCGCCTATCTAGAAGTGTTCAGAGACTTCTGGATAATGTCGCTTCAATCATCGAAACTCACAATGCGAGGTGGCATTCCTCACCGTTACAGAGTATTACCCAGGTGGCCATTTCTGAAACGGCTGAGTCGACAGTGGAGGTATTTATTTTTATACAACTGGCACTGCTTCCAGCGGGAATTGAACACATGTTGTCCGAACGTAGGTAGCCTAGTCGGGTGATTTTTCTAACTAGGCTACCGAGGTCCCCATAACATATTTAATTTGATGGAACCCTTGAGAGGATATCAAACAAAATGTATTATGTAATGTAATGTAATATAATATAATATATTAAATAAACACAACACCTGCAAACACCAACACCACACACCACCACACACCACCACACCACAACAGGACCACAACATAACATCACCACAACACAACACCACCACAACACAACACAACACCATCACAACACACCACAACACCACCGCAACACAAAACCACCACACCACAACACAACACAACATAACACAACACCACACAACACAACACCACACCACACAACACCACACAACATTACCACTACACCACCACAATACCAACACAATACCACAACAACACCGCAACACCGCACTACAAACGCAAACGCAACCGCACACAACACGTAATGCAATGCAATGCAAAACAAAACAAAACAATACAATACAATACAATAACATAAAATAACATAATATAATATAATATTTTCAAGATGAGCATAAACATCTTATACTTGAATTTGCCAAAACGTTGTAGTTTGTCTTTTCTTTCTATTAGTTTAGCTACCCCATACCATTGCATTACTATTCTTCTTCTATCCTTCCTCCATTTTCGTTGACGTCGATGGGAGATATAACGTGCTATTCTTTGCTTGTATTACTATTTGATATATTCAATACTTCACAATTTCAAGATAGATATTTGTGTGGGAAACACTAAATTAGTTGAGGATTTAGACAACCAACCTGATCTTTGTTAAAAGTCGTATCGAAATTCAAAATACAAATGTCATCACTTTCCTTGTTTTTTTTTATCTTATTCTTGGGCTATGTAGGAGTATAAAGCATCCGTTAAATATTACTAGGAGCCGCTATAGCTCAGTGGTTAGTGAACTGGACTACAAAGGACAAGAGGTTGGTTTCGATCCTGACCGACGGCTTCCAGGTTCACCCAGCCTTAAATAAGTACCGGATTTTTTAAGGGAAAGTAAAGAGGCACGGGGGTAATACCGACCACATTACCCCAAAAATCATATGACGAAGGCCTGTAAAAATTATGGTCGTTAAAACCATATTCCCTATACGCCACTTGGCGTGACGGGGCTCACTTCTTTTTATTTTAAATATTACTGTTCTCATACTCATCATCTGTTTTTACGATGAACGTTTCCAAATGCCCCGATTTTATTAAAAAGGAATATGTTGTGTCGTGTCTAATCGTTCGTAAAACATTGTTTTAATTAATGTCATGTACTTTTGCTTGTGAATACACTGTGAGATATGATTGTTATTGCTTGTTTCCATCAAGCCTTGTCTTCCTAAGTGTTTGTCCCATCAAAATTTGACAAATTGCAAAAGCATCAAACAGCACAAAAACAGCTTTTTTTTCAATTGTTGGTTTTATTAATCATTCAACAAAACTATATTCATTATTCAAGTACAATAGTTTGATAATACGTTATTATTTTCCAGGGATTATCTTTTCTTGGTACAATTAGAATTATTGACAAATGCTTTAGACCTCAACGCAGTAATTACTATTCAATTGCACCGGGCTTTTTTGTGAATATTGAATGCTAGAAAATGTATAAAAATCAATGGATGAAGAGAGAGAGAGAGAGAGAGAGAGAGAGAGAGAGAGAGAGAGAGAGAGAGAGAGAGAAAGAGAGAGAGACAGAGAAGAGAGAGAGAGAAGAGAGAGAGAGAGAAGAGGAAAGATAGAAATAGAAGAAGAGAAAGCGACAGAAAGAAAGATATATTGAAAAAAATGAACCCCGAAGACGGATGTGACGGACCAAAAGGCGCAGATATTGAGGATGTGTCGTACACTACCAACATAGCGCATATATGCCCGATAAAATGGGTGAACTCTTAGAAGAGGACGGAGAGAGAGAGAGAGAGAGAGAGAGAGAGAGAGAGAGAGAGAGAGAGAGAGAGAGACAGAGAGAGAGAGACAGAGAAATAAGAAAAGCGAGACAAAAGTTAGAAGGAGATAAAGAAAGAAAACGGTGAGGGGAAAGAGACAGAAATTGTGAGGAAAGGTAGAGAGAGAGAGAGAGAAAGAGTAAGAGGAAGAGAAAGAGGGAGAGAAAGAGGGAGAGAAATAGTAAGAGGGAGAGAAGGAGTAAGAGGGGAAGAAAGAGGGAGAGAAAGAGAGAGAGAAAAAAAAAGAATAATAGATACAAATTAATTTTAAAAAAACATCGAAAAGAGACAGGAAAACAAATCTAGACGAAGAGCCAGTAAAAGAATAAAAAAAAAGTGTGAATGAAATTCAAAGAAACATAAGTTTATAGTACAAAGAACACGTGATTTGATGGGACTCTTCGGATGCAAGGCGCCAGACAGCAATAGTGTTGGAAGCTGCCAGCGACTCATAGCTGATGGATTGCGCCAAGATCGATTAACCAGAATCATTCAGGCCACTATAAAACCATAAAACGGCTGAAATAAACGAAAATGGAAGCAGACTGCTGGATCTATGCAATCTAAATGATGTATTTATCACCAACACATTCTTCAAACACAGAGAGTCGCAAGTATACACCTGGTACAAATGGAATGACACAACATGCAGAAGCCAGATAGCTTTTATACTAACAAGAAAACAGAACAAGAAAAGAGTAACCGACAGCAGAGCAATCCCAAATATTACAGACGACACAGATCACAAGATGGTTATGATCACACTAAGACAGCCAAAAACAAAGAGAATATACGAAAACAAACAAAAGAAGCGAAAAGAACAGACAATAAAAATACAACAATTAAAAGATCAAGAAACAAGGAAAACCCTAGAAGAAAAACTAGCAGAGGAATTCATGAAACTCCCTAACGAAGTATGCACAGTAGAATAAGAGTGGAAACATTTTAAGGAAACAGTAACCAACATCTCTAAAACAGTTTGTGGAACGAAGCGAAGAACAAGAGAAGGGAAAAAGAGCACCCCATGGTGGAACGAAACAATCAGAGAAGCAATTAAAGAAAAGAGGAAACTGTTTAAAAATTGGAGGGAGAACAAGAACCAAGAAAAATATGAAAGATATGCCTTAGTTCGAAAAAGAGTTAAAATGTTGATCAAAGAAGATAAGCATAAGAATTGGACAGAATTCGGACAAAACATGAGCAGGGACTTCAAGACAGCCACAAGAGATTTCTATAAAGCAGTAAAAGCCACATGAGCAAGAAAAGAAAACCATGATCCTACAGAACTGATAAGTAACAAAGACGGACAGCCAATATCAAATAATCAATGTATGCAACAGAGATGGAAAGAATATTTTGAAGACCTGTTAAACAAACCAACTACCAATAAGACAACAAAAACCACGCCAGAACTCATAAATACTGAACTCAACATCATGAAAGAAGAAATCGAAGAAGTAATCAAATATGCACCAAGAAATAAAGCATCGGGGATAGATAACATACCAATTGAAATAATAGCAGCAGCAAGAGAAACAGGAAAGCAATGGCTGCACAGAATATTTAATGTAGCATGGCACCAACAACAAGCCCCAGAAGACTGGCAAAAGGCAATCATCATACCAATATGGAAAAAGAAAGGTATCAAAAGAGACTGCAATCACTATAGAGGTATATCTCTTCTCAGCCATGTAGGAAAGCTATACATCAAAATCTTGGAAAAAAGACTGAGACCAATAATAGAACTACAGTTAAGCGATTCTCAAATGGGGTTCCGAAAAAACAGAGGATGTACCGACGCACTATTCACATTAAAACAGCTTGCAGAAAAAAACGACAGAACACAATAAAAACTTATACATAGCCTTCATTGACCAGGTAAAAGCATTCGACAGAGTAAACAAAGAACAACTGTGGAAGATACTAACAACATACGGAGTAAGCCAACATCTAACCAACCGTATTAAAAGCCCCTACGTCAACAGCAGCTGGAGGGTCAGAACAGCAGCAGGCTACACAGACCACTTCCAAGTTAGATCAGGCGTAAGACAGGGGTGCGTACTATCCCCTCTACTGTTTATTACATACATGGACTATATATGCAATAGAAGACCTACAAGAACACTTAAACTCAACATCTCCGGCACAAAATACAACATGAAAATCAACATCAACAAACCAGAAGTCATGAATGTCGCCAAAAATAAACAGAACAACAACATAACTATAGAAGGCAGACAACTAAAAGAAGTAGAGGAATTCAAATACCTAGGAAGTCTAATGACAAACGATAATTCTCAAACAGCAGAGATAGAATCAAGATGCAACAAAGCTTGTCAAATCATCGGACAGTTATCACCACTATTGTCCAACAAGGAAATAACTCTGGAGGCAAAACGAGCACTATACAATACAATCTTCATCCCAACGTTGTACTACCAATGTCAGACCTGGACCATAGATGCAAGAACAATAAGAAAAATAACCTCTACAGAGATGAAATGTGTTAGACGAATGACAGGAAACAGTCTGAGAGATAAGATCAGAAATGAAGAACTGAGAAAAAAGCTAGGAATAGCCCCCCATATAGAATATATAAGGAAACAACAGATAAAATGGTTTGGCCACGTGACAAGGCAGAAAGAACAAAACACTACACAACGAGCCTTCAAAAAACGTTGTGAGAACACTAGACCCAAGGGTCGACCACGAAAAAAAATGGGTCGATGGAATATTAGAAGCACTAGGAAACATAACAGCAGCAGACGCGAACAGAAGAGCAAAAGACCGCAAATTATATCTCCCCTCGACGCTGAAAGGCAGATGAGGAAGGAAAGAGGAAGAAAGAAAAATATCCAGGCCACACTGCATCTCTTCGAGGTGCCTCTTTTAGGTGACCAACCAGTCTTGTCTGGTCAAGATAGAATGGATTGAAGAGGAAAAGCAACCCAGCTATAAAAAAAAATACGGTGCTGAAATCGGATGTTTTGGGCCGAAGGGTGTAAATAAATCACATCACATGGCATCTACGTCTAATCTTTCTTTCCTTTCTTATTTGCCTTTCGGTGTTGAGAGGAGATATGGTTCGCAGTTTCTTGCTCTTCTACTGGTCGCTTCTGCTGTTATACCTACAATTGTTTCTTATATTTCGTTTATTCACGTTTTTCTTGGTCGGCTTCTTCGTCTGGTGTTCTCGTATCGTTTGTTGGTTACTCATTATATTAAATTTAATTTAGTTCTTTATGCTCGAACCACTTGATCTGTTGTCATTTTATGTATTCAATAGCTGATTTCGTTCCTAGTCTTTTTTTCGTAACTCTTCATTTCTGATCTTATCTCTCAGTCTGTTTCCTGTCATGCGTCTGACACGCTTGATTTCTGTGATGGTTATTTTTTAAATAGTTCTTGAGTCCAGGGTCTTTGTCTGGCACTGGTAGCACAACGTTGCTTGCATCTTGTTATATGTCAGGGTGTTGCGTGAGTATTTGAATTCTTTCACTTGATTTAAGGACATTGCCAACTATCGTTATGTTTGTGTCTTGTGTTTTTACTGTTGATATCGTCCTTACTTCTGTTTTGTTTCTGTTGATTTTTAAATTATGTTGTTTTCCGACTCTGTTATGTTAAGTCGAACTAGATGTTCTTGCATCTCTTCTATTTTCGTGTGCATCAATGCTTGGTCGACAGCAAAAAGAAGACCGTTGATTGATTTCGTCCATTTCAGATGGTTTTGCCAATTTGCAGATGTGGTCCATGTATGTGATGGATAGCAGAAGTGGAGGCGGGGGGAGATAATGTGCATGTCACTCTTTTTTTTATTAAAAAAAATAGTCGATGTAATTTTATTGACGGGTGACGAAGTGGACTATCCATTCCTTTAGTATTCATCGTGAAGCAGTGAGTATAAGATGGGGGACAAATGGGAGTATATGGGAGAAGTTGAGGGGAGAGTGAGAAGGTGTTAATTAAAAAGAGAATCAGCCAGTCCACGGGGTAAGGTGATTAGTAATAAAGAGAATAGAGAAATATCGAATAGCACGGGAAAGAATAAGACGCAATTAGGAGTGAGGGTGAAATTTAAAACGGGGTATTATTGGTCGAAAGGAGGGAAGTGAGGAAGAATGATGGGTTTCGAAGTCAGTCGAGCTAAAACGAGTGCTCAGTGCGGACGGTTTTGTTGTTGTTTGGCAAATCGGCACCGTGATCATAATGAGTTGTGGTGCCTATTAGGGGTTAGAGTCAGTCAGATGGGGTACGGCGGTCGAGTAACACGGACCATGCTGCAGATTCATGGACAGTTAGACTTGTGTTAGAATAAGGAGTTATCAAACTGAAAACCAACGAACAGTGTAGGGTTAGTGAGCTAGACAGAGTTCACAGATTCATAGACATGTGTTAGAATAAGGAGTTATCAAACTGAAAACCAACGAACAGTGTAGGGCTAGTGAGCTAGACAGAGTTCACAGATGCATGGACAGTCAGATTTGTGTTAGTGTAAGAATTTATAGAGTTCGCAGATGCAATCAGAATTGTGTTAGTGTCAGGAGTTATGAAACCCTAAGACAACGAACAATTTACTTAACAGAGACAGCTTCACATATTCATGCTCAATGATGAATGCAATGTGGTAATGTAGTTGTGGCATCCAGACGCAAAGTAGGTGGCAGGAAGAGAGACAGCTTTAGTAGCAGTTCAGGCTCAGTGATGAGTACAACATTAAAGTGTACTTGTGGGTTCCGAAACAACGTGGGTGCTCGCAAAGACACGAGTAGACAACAGTGGGAGAGTCAGCAGCATCGACCAGTGGCCTACCAAGTGAAGGGGTCATTTGGACTTTAGTGTGGGGAGTCAGGTGGGGCATGTGGGCGCTTTGTGGTTGCCATACAATGTGAGAAGGGCCTCTGTGACACATGATGTGGGTGTTTTTTGTAATTGTGATGCGAGGTAGAAATTCTTGCAAATAAACCTCGAGTGCATCTTTTACCTGGTGTCCATTAACTATTTCCTAACATGCAATATGTGCACATCTGTGCCTAGTGAAGAACGAAACTGGGTGGGCTACCAAGCACAGGCCCGTGAAGCAGAAGCAGCCGTCACATTGAACAGCGCGAAGTACCAGACTATCCAACCACATCGATCAAGGGGGGCCAAGCAGCAGTCCAGCAATTAGCCGAGCTGACGGGTGTCAGTACCGATAGGTCAGTGCAGCGCCAGTGCAGTGTCCAGGCAAGGCGAGCTTCAAGATTAACCAACATCGAGTCCACGAGTAGGTCAACCCGTACGGAACGGGGACCGGCCTGTATCAAGTGGGCTGATAAGGGGTCAGGACGAGCTGTCCGGGGCAAGACGCCACAACAAGCGTTGAAGTCAAGGGTGTTGAATTCGAGCATAAGTTCTAGTTGAAGTCAGCAGGCTACAGAGTGCTGTGTGCTTAAAGGTAAAGGTAAAGTACAAGACTTGAACCAGCATCTTAGCACGCGAGTTTACACCCATATGTGCTCGGCCGCCTATCCAGAAATGTTCGGAAATTTATGGATAGTGTCGCCTCAAGCATCGAAACTCAGATGCGAGGCAACATTCCTCACCTTTCCATGGTAATATCCTGGTACCCATTTCTGCCAACGGCTGGGTCGACCGTGGGGGTATTTTTTTTTTTTTCCAACCACGAGTACAACTCACACTGCTCCCAGCGGGAATCGAACACAGGTTGTCCGAACGTCGGTAGTCCAGTCGGGTGATTTTCCCAACTAGGGTACCGAGGCCCCCGCTGTGTGCTTACTACGAGTAAGAGCGCATACTGGTATAATCGCTTGATGACCAGAAAGAGAGTTATGACCCTTTAAGTCTCAAACCGAGGAAAAAAGTTCCAGGTTGTTTATTCTAACGGACGGTTCCCAGGTTCATCCAGCCTTGTCTTGGCGTAGTGTTGACAGCATTGCACAAAATACGCCATTGTTTATACTATATTGACACTGGAACGATATCTCCTATACCCATTAGTCGAGAGACGGAGTTATTGGTCTTTTGGTTCTTGTAGTCTTGGAGCAGTGAATGGCGCAAGATCAAACCCTCTTCCCGTAGTTTTGCATGTTATTTGCCTAGGTTCTCCAAATACAGAGATTATCATTCAAGTTTACCTTTGGGGGAACCTATATGGTCACGATGCAAGACGCCGGCCTCGAGATAGAGAGGTTGTGGGTTCAAATCCCGGCTGCACCGGTTGGAATTTTTTTCTGCGGCAATCAACCCTAGTCTCAACAGTAAGGCCCGGCTTGAAACGCCAATTACACATCGACGGAAAAAAAATATTAGTATCTCCGAAGTTGGAGCTACCTGCCTGTGCGGCGAGGGACCACTGTGTCGGTAAATTTACACGCAAAGTTCAGTTTTTGATCTTTGACTTCGTCAGAGGTAAAAGCTGGCGAACGCAATTAAAAAAACGGGTTTTCCTTGTTATTCTATTTTCTTTGCTTAGATAACGGCTAGTCAAATACTTGAATAAATCCGGATAAGTACATTGTAAGTGGCATGCCATTTACAGAACATTGCTATTAATGTATAATTTTTTTGACCACGTAATAATGTTATTCTTAGCGCAAAATAAAGACAAGTGGAACAATGTTAAAGCAGGTAAACGAATTTAAATATGTGGGAATTTTGTTGCCCTCAGACGGAAGTAATGTACAACAGAGGTGAGATGCAGAATGGCTCACAGCAAAAGCAGGCAAAAGCAGCTTTCCAAAAAAAAATGTGTCAGATACTATGCAATCCATTTTTGACAATAGAAACAGGAAAAAGAGTTCTTAAATGTTATGTAGAGCTAGTGTTAACATGTGGATGTGAATCAGGGACAATCGGACAACAGACAAGGAAATCACTGGAGTCTATAGAAATGTGGTTTGACAGAAGAATGTTCAGAATACCTGAACAGCTAAGGAGAGTAATAAAAACGTTCTGAAAGAGGTCAAAGGAAAATGAGAGCTAATGTCACATATTAGGAAGAAACAATCATCATTTTTTGGCCATGTGATGAGAAGATAACACCTGGAATATATTCTAAAAACTGGGAAAATTAAGGGACGAAGAGATAGAGGGAAGCAAAGAGAAAAGATACCAGACAGCTTAAGAAAATTCCTTGGCAGAAGGTCAACAACGGAAATGATAAATAGTAGTCGATATCGAAAGTTGTGGAGATATATGATTACCTACGCCAGCAGGCCCGGTACTTGATGATGATGATGAATAATGCTATACATTATGCATCAGTGGTTTGACATTTCCATCTGGCGGTAGACACAGTCCTGAGGACGGTAGCCCTTGACGCTGATCGTGCGTGATTTCTTAAAATTAGCGAGTTCAGCAGGGCTCGATCCCACGACTTCGTTGATGTGAAACCGAGTTGAGCACTTTTAAGCCATGAATGACTAATAAATCTAGATAAGTAAAAAAGTAAAGAGCCCAGTCACGCCGCGTGGCGTATAGGTAATATGGTGTTAGTGACCATACATTTTACAGACCTTTCAGCACATGATTTTTTGGGGTAATGTGGTCGGTCTTACGCCCGTGCCGCTTTACTTTCCCAGAAAAAAATCCGGTACCCATTTAAGGCTGGGTGAACCCGGAAGCCATCAGTTGGGATCGAATCCTACCCTTTGTCCTTTGTAGTCCAGTTCACTAAATAATGAGCTATCGCGGCTCCCCTAATACCAAGGCATACTTTTTTTTTTAAAATATCTTTACATCATCCAATCACTGGCGTCTGTCGGGAAGTGGGCATGGGGTGGGAGGGACATATAGGACCTGAGAATATAGGTCGCTTGTCTTGTAAAGTTGCCACACGATGTTTTTGTGTCTGAGTTTTTGTTTTATTTCACTCCAGTCAGAAAAAAAATAACGTTTACTCGACCGGGATTCGAACCGCATTCTTCATGTTTAGAGCAATACGAGATATCGATTCTGTCAGCCGCCCTCCCACCTGGCCATGAGTGTATTATATGCACAAGAGAAATCTAGGAATCGGTGTATTAATTTTTCAGGGAACAGGAGAAAAAAATTACACAATGGAATATAAGTTTATCAGATAAATCAGGAGAAATTTGGAAACCGATGTTTGAATTAATCAGATCAGATAATCAGAAAACGTCTAAAAAGCGATGTATGGATTCATCAGATCAGATAATCAAAAAAAGTCTAAAAAGCGATGTATGGATTCATCAGATCAGATAATCAGAAGTCTAGAAACCGATGTGTGAATTCATCAGATCTGATAATCAGAAGAGGTCTAGAAACCGATGTGTGAATTCATCAGATCAGATGATCAGAAGTCTAGAAACCGTTGTATGGATTCATCATATCAGATAATCAGAAGTCTAGAAACCTGACATGAATGTATGAAATACTGATGGGAATATAGAGGTCTTGTGAAAAGATAAATTTGGCTGAAAACACTAAAAATAGAGAAACAGGGTCAAAAGTTCGGAGATCTTGATCAGCTGTGGGTTATAGACGTTGCAATAAAAACCGCAGGATATTTAATTGATGCAAATGACATAATCATTTAAACATATTACCCTAATAATTTTAAACATAATACCCTAGCTCATTCGTATGACAATTGTGGCGGTACAAATTGAACCCAAACTCCATAAACTGAGCCTATAAATCTAAAACATTTGATGACATAATTAAAGTCTCCGAACAAAATGTGCTTCGGGAGAACTTGTTGAGAATCTCTGAGGCCTAGCATCAACTTTGTTATTTTCCTGAAAATTAGCGAACGGAATTAGAAGCAAAATGAATATTTGTCAGATCCCATGAGATGAAGGGCGACACTCAGCAACCGAGATAATAATGTTATACTGAAAGCAATCATCGGTCTTTTCTGTTGAAAATTCGAGAACTGGAGAACAAATTACGTGAAGACTTCAGCGATAGAATATTTTGAACAGGAGAAATGGGGTAAAAATATGGCCTTGAGAAAATTACAGCCTGTGGTGAAAATGAATTGAAAACTAACACAATGTTACAGTGCTTTCAGAAGATGTAAAGTTCAGGGGTGAGAAATTTGTGCTTATTGTTGTTGACTTTTAACGATAATCTGGTTCTCAGTTTGTTAATTTTACTGAGCAGTTTCTCAGATGGTCAATTCCTTATAGAGAAAGAAGGGAAAAGGGAAACAATTGCAGTGCTGCGGTAAAGCTGGTAGCAGAAGCAAGTAGTGGGGTGTAACGTACACTTACAAGGTATGGTGACAGGTTTATAAAATAAAGGAACAAAACAAAATACAGACGATTCGGTCTACATACGGTCGTCATCAGAGGACGAGAACAACACAGACAAACAATAAAATAAAGATAAACTATACATCTAGAATGAGCGGGGCAAATAAATCAATGATAAATAATCGGTGGGATGAAATGGTAAAATGAAAGATAGATGTGCTACATATCTGAGGATATAAATAGATAATATTAGAAAATTTGTAAGCTAATATATATATATATATATATATATATATATATATATATATATATATATATATATATATATATATATATATATATACATATATAGAATGAAACAAGGCTTAATTAAGGCAAGATCCAATGGCTCCCAGAGGGTAGATGATGAATCTGAGTCAAATCGGACACAGGAGGGGAGGGCGAAAGTTGGGTGGGGGTGGGGGAGGGTAGAAGAGGAAGATGGAGAAAAAAAAGATCACGATAGATAGAAGAAAAAAAATTATGCTAGAAGTAGAGAAGAACAAGAAAGGAGAGAGAAAGTAGATAGGGACGAAGGAAAAAAGAAAGAAAAGAAAAAAAGAAGAGTAGTCCACAAGAAGTAGAAGAAAAAAAGAGATAGAATAAGAAGAAAGAATGAAGAAATATCTACAAAGAAGTGTAAATAGAAGTATGTAGAGATGGAGAAAGAAAGATAGTTGTGGTAGAGGAAGAACAAGAAGAAATACAAAAAAAAATAAGAAATATAAGGAAAGATGAAATAATTAAATTATCAAGAAAGAAGGAAGGAATAAAGAAGAAGCAGAAAGAAAGGAAGAAAGAAAGAAAACCTGTCGTTTGACCATAGGTGTATATAAAGTTCATACCCATATATTGTATCATTACAGAAGTTGAGTTAAGTGGTCAGCATTACTCCAGTACGATATTCTTTCTAAAAATAAACAAGTACCCATTTAATTCTGGGTGAACCTAGAGCTACTGATAGACCAGAAACTCGACCACTGGCCTATAGAAAAGCAACAATTAACAATTTCTCTATCGCAATCTTCAACTATAGAAGTGTACAACCATTCATCATCATCATCAAGTACCGGGTCTACTGGCGTAGGTGATCATGTCTCTCCACAACTTTCGATCTCGACAGTTCTTTACCATTTCAGTTGTTGACCTTCAGCCAAGCCATTCTCTTAAGCTGTCTGGTATTTTCTCTCTGTGCTTCCCTCTATCTCTTCGTCCCCCACTTTTTCCAGTTGTTACAATATATTCTAGTTGTTCTCTTCTCATTACATGGCCAAAAAATGATGATTGTTTTTTCCTAATATTGGAAATTAGCACTCGTTTTGCTTTGACCTCTCTCAGAACCTCTTCATTACTCTTCTTAGCTGTCCATGGTACTCTCAACATTCTTCTGTAAAACCACATTTCTATAGACTCCAGTGAATTTCTTGTCTGTTGTCCTATTGTCCATGATTCACATCCATATGTTAAGACTGGCACTACATGACATTTAAGAACTCTTTTTCTTGTTTCTATTGTCAAAAATGGATTGCATAGTATCTTCTTCCTTTTTTGGAAAGCTGCTTTTGCCTGAGCCATTCTGCATCTCACCTCTTTTGTACATCTTCCGTCGAAGGTTAACAAAAGTTCCCAAATATTTAAATCCATTTACCTGTTTTAATATTGTTCCACATTGTCTTTATCCTGCACTGAGGTGATGTCATTTTCTTTGTTGTTACCATTACCTCTGTCTTTTTGCTATTAAGGCTGAGTCCTTTATTCTTGCTTTCTTTCACTATAATGTCCATCATTTCTTGTAACTCATTTTCACTCTTATTGATTAATACTATATCATCAGCATGCTTTACATTATTAATATTATGATCTCCAATTGTTATTCCAGGCATGCCCATTATGGATCTTAAAATAATATCACTATAAATATTAAACAAATCTGGTGACAGCACACAACATTGTCTAAAACCCTGTTTTATTTCTTGAAACATTCCCTATTGTTTTCCAGTTCTTATGGCCGCTGTTTGTTGTCAGTACATGTTCTTTATTATTCTTAGATCTTTGATTCTATGTTTATACTTTCTAAAATATTGATTATTTCTTGGTGCTTTACATTGTCAAATGTCTTGGTGTAATCTATGAAACATAGGTATAGATCTGTTTTCACCTCTATGGCTCTTTCTACTAAAGATCTTATGATATAAAAACAATGTTCGTTCCTTTACCTCCAACAAAACCACACTGTTCATCGCTAATTTCTGGACTAATTTTGTTTCGCACTCTTCGCATGATGATTCTTAGTAATATCTTAGTCATGTGACTCATAAGGCTTGTTGTGCGATGATCATCGCATTCAATTCGACCAGATTTCTTTGGTAGGGCTATGAATATTGATTTGAGCATGTCGTCTACTATATATCCGCTGTTGTAGAAATTCAATATTTTTGTTATTATTTCTTTTCCAAAATCACCCATGGCTCCAACCTCTTCTTTAGTTATATTATCTGGTCCAGGAGTTTTTCCTGCTTTCATAGTGCGCAAGGCGTCTTCCACTTCTTCTTTGAGCATTTCTGGTCCTTCTCGTTATCCTTAATGTTTACTTCCGTTCGTTCATCATTATAAAGATCCTTAATGTATTCTGTCCATCGTTCCCTTATGGTTTCTTGTTCAATCAACAGTTCTCCTTCCTTTAATCTTAAACATCCAGTTTTTGATTGCGTTTTTCTTCCGGTTAATTCTTCAGTTTGTTTGTATATAACTTTAGCATATCCTTTTTGTTGCATTTCAATCTCTTTGCATCTCTCGTTTAGCCATGCTTCTTTTGCTTCATTGCATTTTATTACAATTTCTTTATTTAATCTATTATTCTCATCTTTATTTTCTTTATTTCCTCTTCTTGTATTCATTAGCTGCAAAATGTCATCTGTCATCCATTTCTTTCTTGAATTTGTCCTCACTGGTGGTATGATCTCTTTTGATGTTTGTTGCATTGATTCTTTTAGCATTTCCCACTGTTCATCAATGCTTTGTATCTTCTCTATTGCATTGTACCGGTTCTGAATTGTGATTTTATATGTGTCTTTCAGCTTCTTGTCTGATTTGAGTAAATCTAAATTTAACTTGATGTTAATTGAGGCTCGTTTTGTTGTTTTTAATTTTACTCTAAGCTTTCCCACAACTGGTACATGATCACTATTGCAATCTGCCCCTGGTCTAGTTTTCACACACACCAGATTGTTTCTAAATCTATTGCTTATAATTATGTAATCATTTTGATTACGTGCGTTGTCCCCTGGGCTTTTCCAAGTCCACAGACGTCTTGGATGTTGCTTAACCCAGGTGTTTCCTATCATCATGTTGTGTGTTCTTGCCCAGTCAATAAGTTTCTCACCTCTTTCATCCCTCTCGCCTAAGATAAAATGACCAACTACTACCTCAACTATTTCCTTTCCTACTTTTGCATTAAAATCCCCTAAAACTATGGTTTTTTTCATGTGGTTTGCATTCAAGAAGTGCCTCATTTAACTCGTCGTAAAATGTATCAATTGTTTCCTCTCGACTGTCTGCTGTTGGTGCATAAACTTGTATAAGATTTATGTCTACTGGTTTTCCATTCAATTTCACTAAAAGGACTCTGTCAGATATTGGGTAAAAGCCTTTTACTGTTCTGGCTCTTTCTGCATCCAAGATGATACCTACTCTTCTTTGATGTTCAGTACCACTTAACATAAAAAAATATATTCTGGAGGTACTGAACACAAAAGAGGAGTAGGTATCACATATATATAACAAAAACAGAAAGAAGTTACAAAGCTTACACGTGGCTATAGAAGCAGATGGTTGGTTGACATTATAGCTATCTTGGACATGTGATCACATCACACAAGTGATGGAAAAGCTAGACAGAAAGAAAAATAGGAATGACAAAATGCAATTTAAACATCATGAAAGGAGGACTCAAATGAAAGAAATAAAATCAGTAACTAAATAGTTGTAACTAAGCAACATATGTACGATGCAGAAATAGAAAAAGAAAAGAAGAAAACAGAACAGAAAATCAAAGCCTTTGAAATGTGGATTTATAGAAAAAAAAAGGATGGAATTGAGTGGAAGAACAACAAGACACCAGTGACATCTTGAACCAGCTGAAATGATAACAAGATCTACCTAACACAATTTTTCAAACAAGATAACTGTAGCTTTTAGGACATGTGGAAAGGCAAGATACCCTGACAAAAGTCATCTTGGCGGATAGAATACGAGGCAGGCGAGGCAGCGGAAGACCAAGATACTCATCATCCTCATCATCAAGTGCCGGGCCTGCTGGCGGCGTAGGTGATCATGTCGCTCCACAACTTTCGATGTCGATAGGTATTTATCATTTCTGTTGTTGGCCTTCTACCAAGCCATTCTCTTAAGCTGTCTGGTATTTTTTCTCTTTGCTTCCCTCTATCTCATCGTCCCTCAATTTTCCCAGTTGTTACAATATATTCCAGTTGTTCTCTTCTCATTACGTGGCCAAAAAATGATGATTGTTTCTTCCTAGTATTGCAAATTAGCTCTCTTTTCGCTTTGACCTCTTTCAGAACATTTTCATTACTCTTCTTAGCTGTCCATGGTATTCTCAACATTCTTCTGTAAAACTACATTTCTGCAGACCCCAGTGAATTTCTTGTCTGTTGTCCTATTAGACCAGGATACTAGTGGCCTGATAAAATCAAAATGTGGATAGGTGAATCTATGACAACGCGCAGTATCAAGGCAAGAGACACATTACAATAACGCTTTATGGTAGCCAACCTTCGATGTTGAGGCACCAGACGATGAATTAATGGAAGAATTCAATATACGTTTTATATTGACAATATTATAAACAGGCAACAAATAAAGACAAAAAAAAAGGAACAACCCTACAGTCTGCGTCAAAAAAACACTGTGCATAAAGTGGGCTCTACCTTGAGCAAGTAAAAATATTATAGAAATAATTTTATAAAAAAAAAATTATTTAGAAAGAACCATTACAATCAGATTACTATTGTGTTGAGCGCTGAAAGGCAATTGAGGAAGGAAAGAAAAGAAAGATCCAGAATAACCCAGGGATCGCAAATGGGCAGGGAGAAATACCCAATAAATGCATTACTTCATGGGGTACACATTCGTCTTAAATTGCAATCCATCCAAAGTAAAGAGGATAACATGCCCACATAGAAAAGTTACATTAGATTGATTTATATTGTTTTCTTATAAGACATAACAGTGAAAAAATAATGTAAACGAAACAAGAACAATACAAAAAAGCAAAAAGAAAAAAAATAACTTTTTCTTTACACAAATTAAAGATAAAATAGGGAAGCAGTCTCAAACAAATAATTTCTAAAGGAAACATTTGTACCTTAGAGAGCAAACAGTGTACGTAAGTTAGAGAAAAAAGCATTATGCATAAGTTTGAGAAAAAGAAATGCACCCACGTTAGAGAGAAATCATTGTACGTAAGTTAGAGAGCAAACATTGTACGTAAGTTAGAGAGCAAACATTGTACGTAAGTTAGAGAGAAAGCATTGTACGTCAGTCAGAGAAAAAGCATTGTACGTAAGTTAGAGAGCAAACATTGTACGTAAGTTAGAGAGCAAACATTGCACGTAAGTTAGAGAGAAAGCATTGTACGTCAGTCAGAGAAAAAACATTGTACGTAAGTTAGAGAGCAAACATTGTACGTAAGTTAGAGAGAAAGCATTGTACGTCAGTCAGAGAAAAAGCATTGTACGTAAGTTAGAGAGCAAACATTGTACGTAAGTTAGAGAGCAAACGTTGTACGTAAGTTAGAGAGCAAACATTGTACGTAAGTTAGAGAGCAAACATTGTACGTAAGTTAGAGAGCAAACACTGTACGTAAGTTAGAGAGCAAACACTGTACGTAAGTTAGAGAAAAAAGAAATGCACCCAAGCTAGAGAGAATGCATGGAGCCGCGATAGCTCAGTGGTTAGTGAACTCGACTACAAAGGACAAGAGGTAGGGTACGATTCCAGCTGACGGTCCGGGTTCCCCCAGCCTTTAATGGGTACCTGAATTTTTCTGGGAAAATAAATCAGCACGGGCGTAATACTGACCACATTACCTCAAAAATCATGAGCTGAAGGTCTGTAAAATGTATGGTCACTAACACCATATTCCTTATAAGCCACTTGGCGTGACGGGTACTCTTTACTTTTCTTTACTTAGAGAGAAATCATTGTACGTCAGAGAAAAGAAATGTACCCAAGTTAAAGAGAAATATTTATGTAAGAGAAAAAGAAATGTACTTAAGTTAGAGAGACAGCTTTGTACGCAAGTGAGAGAAAAAGAAATGTGAATGAGCTAGAGAGAAAACATTTATACATAAGTTATAGAGAAAGCATTTGTACGTAAGTTAGACAGAGAGAAATATAAATGAGTTAAAGAGAAATCATATGTACGTAAGTCAGAAAGAGGCACTACATTACCTTTAGAAAGAAAGCGTTGAACGTAAGTAGGAGAGAAGAAAGCATTGTACGTAAGATATAGAGAAGAAATCATTGTAGGTAAGTTATAGAGAAGAAATCATTGTAGGTAAGTTACAGAGAAGAAATCATTGTAGGTAAGTTATAGAGAATACATCATTGTAGGTAAGTTATAGAGAAGAAATCATTGTAGGTAAGTTATTGAGAAGAAATCATTGTAGGTAAGTTATTGAGAAGAAGTCATTGTAGGTAAGTTATAGAGAAGAAATCATTGTATGTAAGTTATAGAGAAGAAATCATTGTAGGTAAGTTATAGAGAAGAAATCATTGTAGGTAAGTTATAGAGAAGAAAGCATTGTAGGTAAGTTATAGAGTAGAACTCATTGTAGGTAAGTTATAGAGAATAAAGCATTGTAGGTAAGTTACTGAGAAGAAATAATTGTAGGTAAGTTATAGAGAAGAATTCATTGTAGGTAAGTAATAGAGAAGAATTCATTGTAGGTAAGTTATAGAGAAGAAATCATTGTAGGTAAGTTATAGAGAAGAAATCATTGTAGGTAAGTTATAGAGAAGAAATCATTGTAAGTAAGTTTTAGAGAAGAAATCAGTGTAAGTTAAAGAGGAGAAATCATTGTAGGTAAGTTATAGAGAAGAAATCAGTGTAGGTAAGTTATAGAGAAGAAATCATTGTAGGTAAGTTATAGTGAAGAAATCATTGTAGGTAAGTTATAGAGAAAAAATCATTGTAGGTAAGTTATAGAGAAGAAATCATTGTAGGTAAGTTATAGAGAAGAAATCATTGTAGGTACGTTTTAGAGAAGAAATCAGTGTAAGTAAGTTAAAGAGGAGAAAATATTGTAGGAAAGTTATTGAGAAGAATGCATTGTAGGTAAGTTATAGAGAAGAAAGCATTGTAGGTAAGTTATAGAGAAGAAATAATTGTAGGTAAGTTATAGAGAAGAAATCATTGTAGGTAAGTTATAGAGGAGAAAACATTGTAGGTAAGTTATAGAGAAGAAATCATTGTAGGTAAGTTATAGAGAAGAAATCATTGTAGGTAAGTTATAGAGAAGAAATCATTGTAAGTAAGTTATAGAGAAGAAAGCATTGTAAGTAAGTTATAGCGAAGAAATCATTGTAGGTAAGTAATAGAGAAGAAATCATTGTAGGTAAGTTATAGAGAAGAAAGCATTGTAGGTAAGTTATAGAGAAGAAATCATTGTAAGTAAGTTATAGAGAAGAAAGCATTGTAAGTAAGTTATAGAGAAGAAATCATTGTAGGTAAGTTATTGAGAAGAAATCATTGTAGGTAAGTTATAGAGAAGAAATCATTGTAGGTAAGTTATAGAGAAGAAAGCATTGTAAGTAAGTTATAGAGAAGAAAGCATTGTAAGTAAGTTATAGAGAAGAAATCATTGTAGGTAAGTTATAGAGAGGAAATCATTGTAGGTAAGTTATAGAGAAGAAATCATTGTAGGTAAGTTATAGAGAAGAAATCATTGTAAGTAAGTTTTAGAGAAGAAATCAGTGTAAGTAAGTTAAAGAGGAGAAATCATTGTAGGTAAGTTATAGAGAAGAAATCATTGTAGGTAAGTTATAGAGAAGAAATCATTGTAGGTAAGTTATAGTGAAGGAATCATTGTAGGTAAGTTATAGAGAAGAAATCATTGTAGGTAAGTTATAGAGAAGAAATCATTGTAGGTAAGTTATATAGAAGAAATCATTGTAGGTAAGTTTTAGAGAAGAAATCAGTGTAAGTAAGTTAAAGAGGAGATAACATTGTAGGAAAGTTATTGAGAAGAATGTATTGTAGGTAAGTTATAGAGAAGAAAGCATTGTAGGTAAGTTATAGAGAAGAAATCATTGTAGGTAAGTTATAGAGAAGAAATCATTGTAGGTAAGTTATAGAGAAGAAATCATTGTAGGTAAGTTATAGAGAAGAAATCATTGTAAGTAAGATATAGAGAAGAAAGCATTGTAAGTAAGTTATAGGGAAGAAATCATTGTAGGTAAGTTATAGAGAAGAATGCATTGTAGGTAAGTTATAGAGAAGAAATCAGTGTAGGTAAGTTATTGAGAAGAAATCAGTGTAAGTAAGTTATAGAGAAGAAAGCATTGTAGGTAAGTTATAGAGAAGAAATCAGTGTAAGTAAGTTAAAGAGGAGAAAACATTGTAGGATAGTTATAGAGAAGAAATCATTGCAGGTAAGTTTTAGAGAAGAAATCAGTGTAAGTAAGTTAAAGAGGAGAAAACATTGTAGGAAAGTTATAGAGAAGAAATCATTGTAGGTAAGTTATAGAGAAGAAATCATTGTAGGTAAGTTATACAGAAGAAATCATTGTAGGTAAGTTATTGAGAAGAAATCATTGTAGGTAAGTTATAGAGAAGAAATCATTGTAGGTAAGTTATAGAGAAGAAATCATTGTAGGTAAGTTATAGAGAAGAAAGCATTGTAAGTAAGTTATAGAGAAGAAAGCATTGTAGGTAAGTTATAGAGAAGAAATCATTGTAGGTAAGTTAAAGAGAAGAAATCATTGTAGGTAAGTTATTGAAATGGAATCATTGTAGGTAAGTTATTGAGAAGAAATCATTGTAAGTAAGTTATAGAGAAGAAATCATTGTAGGTAAGTTAAAGAGAAGAAATCATTGTAGGTAAGTTATTGAGAAGAAATCATTGTAGGTAAGTTATTGAGAAGAAATCATTGTAGGTAAGTTATAGAGAAGAAATCATTGTAGGTAAGTTATAGAGAAGAAATCAGCGTAAGTAAGTTATAGAGAAGAAATCATTGTTGGTAAGTTATAGAGAAGAAATCAGTGTAGGTAAGTTAGAGGGAAACGATGGCACGTTTATAGAGAATACATTTATTAGAAAATCTAAAGGAGATTATCTACAAAGTGTAGAAAACTAGGTACGTTTTTCCATTCTATTGACGATACTAAATACTCCAGGAACATATAACATTCACTGCCTGACGAAAGCGCTGTTTGTTCTTTTTGTAACAATTATCCTACACAATGTTATTTTACAAGTGAACATGACATTGTTGCAAGTGTTTACAAAAAGTTATTCTTAATTTAAAGAATAATGGAGAAACGGGAAGTGAGTTTAAGAAAATAACAGAAAAATAGAGAGGTAATGAGAGGTGAAGAAATTTCTCTCTCTCCCTCTCTCTGCGATCAAGACTCAATCAGAGTAGGATTCCAGACTCTCTCATAAAGTCAGCTGTCGGTTTAAGTGATTCGATTGCCCCATATAGTTTCTCTTCCAGGGAGGTGGTCGTGGACCACATTGCCCTTCAAAAAAAGGTACCCAAATTGTACAATAAAAGAAATTTGAGATGTAAATGTGAAAGAAAGAAAGAAAGAAAGAAATGAAACACAATACAAAAATATAGGAAAGGAGAACCTATATAGAACAGGTAGTAGGAGAAACGCTACAAACGCTAATTACGAAAGATGTAAAGAGAGGAGAGTGGGGATGCTTGAATGTGAGAATATTGCGAGAGATGCTGCCGGCTGGGTACAGAAAGATGGAGAGTGTTGGAGAAAAGGCACGTAATCGTGTAAATAGAATGCTTGCTTGCTTGCGTTTGCCCGATGACTTAAGGAGTATACCTTGTCATCATCCGCCCTTAAAAGAACGTTAAGCATGCGTGTCTGCGTTGTGTTGTAGTTTACAGTATAACTGTGATATTTGCAACTTTCGGCCCAACAAATCCGACTTCAGCATGACATTTTTGAGTACCGGGTTGTCTTCCCTCTTCGATCCCTACTCACTTGGCCAGACTATACTGGTTAGTCTGTTAGTAGAGGTACCACGGAGAGGTGGAGCAGGGTCTAGATGGTTCTGGTTTACCGATCCTGGCGCAAGCCATCAGCTGTAGGTCCCTGACAACTTCCAGCTCTGGTGCTGTGAGGCGCGCCTTAATAATAATTAAATAGAATAAAATATGAAGAAAGAGACAATGGAGACAAGAAAGAAAGTGAGAAAATATCGTGATAAAACTATACGAACCTACAAACAAGGATAGAGGGAGAAAGAGAGAAAGTGGTGAAAGAGAGAAGACAGATAGACCATCGAAGAGAAAGACAACGAGAGGTGGAGGGAGGTCAGACATTGAGACTGGTGAGAAAAGAAAAAAAAACAATAAAGAATTTGTTTGATGACTAATATTTGCTATGAGACAATGTCCAGGCTTGATTTGTAAAGGTAGACCATATCATAACAACAACTAAGAAGTAGAGTATCTTGGGATATAACAACACTGCCCAACATGCTCTCTATCTCTCTCTCTCTCTCTCTCTCTCTCTCTCTCTCTCTCTCTCTCTCTCTCTGTGTGTGTCTCTGTCTCTCGTCTTAAACCCAAGCTCATAATTCGACCACGTGTCTCAAAACAATATTTTTTCCTTGTGTCGACTGGAAAATCAAGCACAAAAAAAAAGAACAACCCTCAGGCCTTTATAGACACACAGCATGAGGTCAAGAACATGTCAATAAATTAAGAGGTAGGGTTCTATCCCAAACGACGGCTACTGGGTTCACCCAGCCTTTAATGGGTACCGGATTGTTTTCTGGGGAGCGGCACGGGCGTAATGCTGATCACATTACCCCAAAAATCATGTGCCGAAGGTCTGTAAAATATATGATCAATAACACCATACCCCCTATACGCCACTTGGCGTGACGGGGGGTACTTTACTTTACTTTTTTTTTACATCATCACATAGGTCCTGGCTATTGCTCCAATTCCACCATTTAGGATTTTAGATCAGTTGTCTGTTGTGGTTGTAGTTGTATTTATATTTGTTATGGTGTACCTGCAAAGGATTTGGCCGTACTGTCGTAGTTCGTCTAGTCTCTCTACTGGTATAGCTTGATGCCTTTTTACGTTAATTTTATATAACGTTCTATAGCCTCATGTTTTGTTCTGTGTGTTGTGCTCAAATTGTAGATGTGACTACTGTTTAGACTGTTCAGATGTCAAAACGGTTTGGTTATTTACTTGTTCTATAGGGGGCCTCGGTAGCCTAGTTTGGAATACCACTCGACTGGACTACCGACGTTCGGACAACCCGTGTTCGATTCCCGCTGGGAGCAGTGTGAATTGTATTATTGGTTGAAAAAAAAAAATACCCCCACGGTCGACCCAGCCGTTGGCAGAAATGGGTACCAGGGTGTTACCCTGGTAAGGTGAGTAATGTCGCCTCGCATCTGAGTTTCGATGCTTGAAGCGACACTATACAGAAATATTCGAACATTTCTAGATAGGCGGCCGAGCACATATGGGTGGAAACTCGCGTGCTAAGACGCCGGTTCAAGTTGCGTACTTTACCTTTACCTTTACTTGTTCTGTCTTGTCAACAGTCGATGTTATAACAACCAACTTTCTCAAAGTTGCATTTATATATAACCTTCTAGGTTTGTTAATAAATATCTAGGAAGTCTAGTGAGAAACGATAATTCATAAGCAGCAGAAATATACTCAAGATGCAACAAAACTTGCAGCAGGACAGGACAACTATCACCACTCTTGTACAAAGAAGGAAATACCATCCCAGTGTTGTGCTACTAAATCACGACCTGACTCTACACTCAAGAACAAAAGGAAAAATAACCACAATCGAGAATAATTGTGTTCGACGACTGACAGGTAACCTGTGCCGCTATAGCTCAGTGGTTAATGAACTGGACTACAAAGGACAAAAGGTCGGGTTCGATCCTGATCGAAGGCTTCCAGGTTCACCCAGCCTTAAATTGGTACTGGAATTTTTCTGGGAAAGTAAAGCAGCACAGGAGTAATATTGAGCACATTACCTCAAAAATCATGCGCCGAAAGTCTGTAAACATTATGGTCACTAACACCATATTCCCTATACACCACTTGGTGTGATGAGGCTGTAGTTTACTTTTTACTTACTGACTGGAAACAGCTCTGACAGGAAACTGACAGGAAATGAAGAAATGAGAAAACTAGGAAAAATTTGCGCCATAGAATACATAAAGAAACAACATATAAAATGGTTTGCCACATAAAAAGACAGAAAGACAAAACTCATCACAACGAGCGTTCAATAAACTTTGCGAGAACAAGGGACAATCACGAAAAAGATGGATTGGTGAAATATTAGAAACAATAGAAAACAACAGCAGAAGAGCCCAACAGAAGAACAAAAGACAGCAAATTGTATCTTCCCTCGACGCTGAAGGGCAAATGAGGAAGGAAAGAAGAAGTCTTGTTTATAACTGTTGTTATACACGTCAATTATCACCTTGTTTCTTTACGCTTCTGTCTTCCGGAATTGTCCATAAATGCCTTTCCGTATAAACAATGTTTGTAATAATATTTTTAAAAGAAATAATCGATGACTAGAGACTAATCTCTAGTTATCTTACTCATTATCTTATCTATTTACCCGTGAATCCGACGTAACAAGTATACGTGGGTGTTTACAGACAACAGTCACGACTGTACATGCATTAAAGGAGTAAATAAAAGATAAGGGTGTTCGTCACGCGAAAGATCGATGAATCTTTACATTTTTTTTCTGTTGTATTCAATTACTAGGACTGACATGAAAATCATGGGCTGTAGCTGCAGCTTCCGTGTAGACATAAGAAATGAGAGATATTTGTGAGATCCTTCTCTTATTGCAACTTCTTCCATTAGAAAATAAGATATATTTTGACCTATATCTTTTATTGCAACTTTTCTACATTTATCGACAGCTTTCTTTGTGTTGAAAGAATTAAAGATATTTTTTTAACTCAAACGTTGGTTTCATTAGCCTTGTATGTGCAAAGAAAAATATACATTTATTTATATTTGACAGTCATTTAAAATTAATGAAGAAGAAAGAAGGTCATGAAAACAGCAAAAATGTGGTACTGTAGAAGAATATTGAAAGTGCCATGGGCTGTCAAAGAAGTAATGAAAAGGCCTTGAGTGAATCTACAGAACAAAGATAACGTTTGAAGAGCATTGGGAAAAATAAACACATCGGTCTACAGACATTTGTAAGAATAGGAAAACTTGAAAACAAAAATAATAAATACACTAGGGATTACTATGATGAACACATCAGTGTCGAGAGACCAACAAAGTTACACACAGTAGATACAATAATATCGTTACAGCAGTCGGACAGCCCATATAAAATATTCCAAATTATTCAGTGTATCTTATAAAGATATCGAGATAATCGAGGGAAGATATAATTTGCTGTCTTTTGTTCTTCTGTTGACATTTTCATACCATCTTTGTGCTATGAAAGTCAAACATAGACCCTGTCTAAATCACATTTAAGAAAAATCAATACATGTGAGATGCGATGCTTGAGAAAAGTAACAAACAGCACAAGAAGAGATAGAACACCAAATGAAACCATAAGAAAAATGGTAGGAACAGAATCCTGCCAAGAATATATATAGAACAACAACAACTTAAAGGGTTTGGCCACCTGGTCAGAATTAACCCTTACCAATCACCATCAAGGGCGTTCTTCTCAACAATGCATGGGAAAAGACCAAGAGGAAGACCCAGAAGATGATGAATAGATGCAGTAACAGAGACATGCAACAACAAAAGAAAATCACTAATTCAGACAGTTCGAGCAGCTCAAGAACGACAAATGATATAACCACAACGCCTTTTCGGTACCAGTGAAAAGAGAAAAGAAGAAAGAAAAGAAGATCTTATAAAGAATAGGCATTACCGTATTCCTTTTCTAAATTCTGCCTAATTCGGACATTCTTGTAGTGGGCATTTCTTCGTCTATAGTTTCTTCACTTTCTACTATCATTTATCGCCTTTCAGCTTCGGGGAATATAAATTGTTGAGATCAATGTTTTGTAGCGTGACTCCTGCAATAAATTCTACGTGATATCTGCTGTTGATTAATCCATTTTTCTCTACCAGTTGTTTGGATGTTGCTCAAACTTTTGAAGTTTGCTGTCCATAGTTGTTTGTCACTAATACTTTAGTTTGGAGGGCTCGGTAGCCTAGTTGAGAGAACGACTCGACTAGGCTATCGAAGTTCAGACAATCCGCCGCGTTCGATTACCGCTGGAAGCAGTGTGAATTGTATTCATGGTTCGAAAAAAATATTTACCGTATGTCGACTCTGCCGCTGGCAGAAATGGGTACCAGGGTATTACTCTGAATAGGTGAGGAATGCCGCCTCTCATCATGGGTTTAGATGCTTAAATCGTCACTATCCAGAAGTCTCCGAACACTTCTGGATAGGCGGCCGCGCATATATGGGTGAAAAACTCGCGTGCTAAGACGCCGATTCAAGTCTCGTGCTTTACCTTACCTTTACTTTAGTTCATTTGCCAATTTATATCTTTTCAGGAAGATAAAGGTTCACACACTTCTATTATAAAGTGAATAGTTTAGAAACTAATTTGAAACACTTTTTTTATGTTCTGGAAATAATTAAATATTCCGCCCACGAGACAGTTTTCCTATTTTTCGTTCTTTTTGTTACAAACATTATCTACTAAAAGATTATTCACACAGGCAATTTTACATTACAAATTAACGACGTGTTGCTCATGAAATCACAAACTGATATCACTTCTATAAAGTGTCAATGTCATGAATTAAGGGAAATACACCAGACGCAGATCTTCAATCACAAATAATGACATTTCTTTTCAGATGAAACAAACATCTGTGTCACACAAACATCTGTGTCTGATGTACACTATCATCATCATCGTCGAGTGCCGTCTCCTCATCGAAGGTTGGCTACCATGGAGCGCCATTCCACTCTGTTTCTTGCTTTGATGGTGCAGGTTGTCACATGCTGTCTTGTCCATCTTTTGATGTTTCTCGTCCATGCTAGCCTTGGTCTGCCGCTGCCTCTGTTACCCTGCATTTTCCTTTCAAATATTTTTTTTAGCAGGCTGCTGTGTCTTTTAACATGTCCCAAAAATCTCATTTGTCTTGTTCTAATAGCGTTCAGTTGTTCTCTTTTAATTTTTAGTTGTTTTAAGGCTCCATCGTTTGTTTTTATTCCTTTCCGTTAAATTCTACATTTTCTTCTATAAATCTATCTATCTATTGACCTTTCGAGCCGTAACCGGCCCATAGGGCGTAGACCAAGATACACCTTCTCCTATATGAATTTTTGTTCTAGCAGTTTTCTTTTAAAGATATTTTATCAAATCTCGCCATCTGTCTCTGTTCTGTGCAAGCAGTTCTATCTCATTGAGGGAGCCGATTCCTGCTGCTCTTGCCTCTATAAATACAAATTTCAAAGATTCATGAAAGCTCAAGACTCATGAAAAAGGATGGAAAACCATGTGGATCAGCGAGCCTGACTTTTTCATTATGTGACCGCATGTGTTTGCCAAACATTGGTAGAATTAGCCACGAGAGAAGCTGTTCGACAAAAACAAAACCTCAAAAAATACACAATAGCCTCCACTAGACCGTCTGGCAAGACGAAAAGGGTCATATACATTTCAAAGGCTTCAATTTTCTGTTCTTTTTTCTTGTCTAATGTCCATGTTTCTGCACCATACAGGAATATTGAGAAGATATATATATATATATATATATATATATATATATATATATATATATATATATATATATATATATATATATATATATGTATATATATGTTTTGATATACTTAAAGTACGTAATAAAAAAGATATGTGAGTATCAATCACTTTGCGGTACAGCCTTCTAGCCAAGATGTCTTGTTAAATACTTTCCCAACTACTAGAATCACTTGGACGCTAACACTGCGGAGGCTCTGTTGTTAGTACATTCACGTTTCACCAGGTGGGGTCAAATTAAATTCTCAAAGGTAATGAATTATACTTTTTTTCGGATGAGCAACACCTTTTCTGAATTTATCCAGCCTCTAAAAATGGGTACAATACACGTTTTGTAAAATGGGTTAGTTTAATTTAGTCGACAATTCATCCTGATTAATCATTGTTTCATCGAAATACTCTGTCCCAGGGATGGTGGATTATAACGTTTTTTCGGTACTATGGGTGAAAGAAATATATAATGTCTTTGTCCTAGGCAAGGGGAAATATAAAATGTTTGGTCCTATGGGAGAGTGAAATATATAATGTCTCTATCCTAGGCAGGGTGAAATATAAAATGTTTCTATACTAGAGAGGTTTAAATACAACATGTTTGTATCCTAAAAGAAGTGAAATATGAATTGTCTCTGTCCTAGGAGAAGTGAAATATGAAATGTCTGTGCCCTAGCAGAAGTGAAATATGAAATGTCTCTGTCCTAGGAGAAGTGAAATATGAAATGTATGTGCCCTAGCAGAAGTGAAATATGAAATGTATCTGTCCTAGGTGAAGTGAAATATTAAATGTCTGTGTCCTCGGAGAAATGAAATATAAAATGTCTCTGACATTGGAGAAGTGAAATTTGAAATGTCATTTTGCTATACAACAACACGTGGGGGTGAGGTGCACAGATCACTATATTCCCCGCAGCTCTATGTGCCAAGAACCCAATACTATGTTCATATGCGTCTCATCAAGAGCCTTGGGCCGCACATGAATCCTCACTCCCACAACCAGCGTGCCAAGACGACGCTTATGATCCTCACATGAAAATGTGTACCAGAGATTTCTTCTGCGAATGCAGGGCGGATTGGCACGGTAAATGCCATATAACCCATGAAGAGTGCGTTCAGTCATTACAAATTATGCTCATTAACAAAATACACCCCTCCCCTTTTCCAACATCTTCAGCGTGGATGGAACCATTAAGTAAAATAAATAAATGAAAACATATTCTTCCTCTTCTGCTGCGATCATGGCTCATTCAGAGTAGGATTCCGGACTCTCTTATAAAGGCAGTTGTCTGTTTAAGTGATTCGGTTGCCCCGTGTAGTTTCTCTTCCAGGGAGGTGGGCGTGGACCACATTGTCCTTCTCAGGTCTGTGTAATGGTGGCAATCCTGTAGAACATGGTTTGTTGTCATGTTGTCCAATGTTCAGTGGCATTGGCTGGTAGTACCTATTTTAAGTTTGTGGAACATGTGGTTTCCCATTCTGTTGTGGCCAGTGCGTAGGCGATGAGGTGGGCATAATCAAAACATATGAAAATAGCTACAGCTTTCGCGCCATGTTAGAGAAATTAAAATTCAATGTGAAATGGATGCATACGTCCATACCAGCGTGGACAGATACGTCCATACCAGCGTGGACACATACGTCCATACCAGCGTGGACACATACGTCCATACCAGCGTGGATACATACGTCCATACCAGCGTGGACAGATACGTCCATACCAGCGTGGATACAGACGTCCATACCAGCGTGGATAGATACGTCCATACCAGCGTGGATACATACGTCCATATCAGCGTGGATACAGACGTCCATACCACAATGGATAAAGACGGATATGTACGTCCATCGCATGAAAGAGATTAAGCTTTACTGATATTTTACTACATTCTGCATTACTATAATTTCTCTCCTGATATTTTCTAACAATAATAACTTATAAGTATGTGTCCAAGGGCTACATTTTCTAATCAACAACACAAGGTACAATCAACAAAAGCACAGTTTCGTTCATTATTTCTGTCGCGTTTATTATTTTCTGCTTGCATTAGTTTTGGAATAAATTGAATTGTTTGTGCTATCGTTCTGTTTGGGTGAGCAGATTTATAAACGACATCCGTCACTGATGGTTGGGTTAGTTTATTAATAACTTTCAATTACAGAAATGTAATTACCTCCTGTTTTTTTTATTCACAATCTGTATGTTTATTTAGTCATTTGCTTCTTCTTGTTCACGCCCGAGGACTAAGAAAACGATAAGCAGACAGCATTATTAATTTTTTTTTTAATTAATGGATTTCTTTGCTAGTCCATTTTAGTTTTTGTTTTTTTCAATTATGGTCAAACATATATGTTTCCACAGCTCTCCATTTGTATCATTGTCTGCCTTTGATCCTTGTAATTTAACATTATGACAGTTCTTGTTATGCGTACATAGCTGTTTCCTAAAGACATTTCCGTAGCATTTATGTGTTCTTTAATTCAACTGTATTGAGCAATCCTCCTAACAATACACAAGAGACTTCACAAAGAACGGTTAGCATGTTCGGTATTGATCGAATGGCTCAAAGTTCAATTCAAAATATATTTGTCATGGTTGACAAGGCTTCGTGGTTCTCGCAGAATCTGAAAGGTTCATAACATGTTTTATAGACCACATCACCTAAAGATTAGGCCTTTTATTTTTGAGAAAAGCAGCTGTTAACACTATATTCTCTATAGACTCTTTAGAGCTGCGGGGAAGCCTAGTAATAGCAATAGTAGTTGCTGTTGCTTTAACAGTAGTAGTTAAGTTCCAGCTTGCTGACGGAACTACTGAGTTTAGTCCTCTGTGCACACCGTCAGCTGTGCTTTTCATCCGGATTGTGTTTCGATATTCCAATTGCTTACGATGAGCGATGCTATCGTATGACGAATGACAGTTCACCTGCGTTAACATTCGCTGCTTATACGCCTTATGTCATATGGCATATGCTATGTTTGCTATGATGGGGACTGAGCGATAGTTGTCGTAGTTGTAATAGTAATAATATTGGCAGTTGTAGCAATAGTAGTTGTAATAGTAATAATATTGGCAGCAGTAGCAATAGTAGTTGTAATAGTAATAGTATTGGCAGTAGTAGCAATAGTAGTTGTAATAGTAATAATATTGGCAGTAGTAGCAATAGTAGTTGTAATAGTAATAATATTGGCAGTAGAAGCAACAGTAGTTGTAATAGTAATAATATTGGCAGTAGAAGCAATATTAGTTGTAATAGTAATAATATTGGCAGTAGAAGCAATAGTAGTTGTAATAGTAGTAATATTGGCAGTAGAAGCAATAGTAGTTGTAATAGTAATAATATTGGCAGCAGAAGCAATAGTAGTTGTAATAGTAATAATATTGGCAGCAGTAGCAATAGTAGTTGTAATAGTAATAATATTGGCAGTAGTAGCAATAGTAGTTGTAATAGTAATAATATTGGCAGCAGTAGCAATAATAGTTGTAATAGTAATAATATTGGCAGTAGTAGCAATAATAGTTGTAATAGTAATACTATTGGCAGTAGTAGCTAGAAGATAATACTTCCTCCACACTGTCAAGCATGTTCTGGTGGTAGAGCAAATAGTGCCCAATAACGGCTATTCACCAAAATGTGCAGGCTCAATTCTGCTGTTGTGACGATATTCTTTTCTCAGATCGACTGGACTTTGGGTTTAATCACATTTCTGAAAATAAGACTGAGGTGCGCGTGGCCGTGCGGCTAAAATCCATGTTTCCGTAGCTGAAAAGCCAGCGTACGGTATTCGAAACCCGCGGTCGACAGAAATGATTTTTTTTTCTATCGGGTGTTCAATAAAAATCCTGAGTCTCACACGTCTTGGCGACTGATTTGTCCAAGCGGCTCTTTATCCCTCCATTGAAGGAACGATTGAAGGCTATGCATGAAAAGTGTTGCTTCTTGCAGTTTCCTCATATTCCAAGTCCGGCTTGTTGCAGGAGCTATTGAGTTAAGTGCTCTGTGCACACCGTGAGCTGTGTGTCTCATCCATTTTGATCATGTTTCGATATTCCAATTATTTACGATGAACGATGATATCGTATGACACGGAACAGTTGGCTGTGTTCACTTTATGTGCGGTTTCGCCTTATGTCTTTTGGCGTGTGCTGAAACTGCTATGATGGGGACTACAGTTACCTTTCTTTGTTTGGTATGAATGAGATATTGATTCGGATGATTACGCTGGCACGGGCGGTTGAGAAATTATGGATTTTAATTCGTTTCCAGTAATACCAGGTCCTTCCATAACCAAATAACAAATGGAAAACCACATAATCGCCTACGCCAGCCTGTATGACACATAATGATGATGACTTTCTAAATGTATTATGAGTTTAATTTTATTTACCACTTTAGACATATCAATATGCCACTTTGGCAAGGGTGTAGGCTGATGATATTGTAGTGTGCCAACTCAGTGGCTATAAATCATAAAATGACATCAACATAGGTTTAATATTTTTGTTTGTATAGAAAGTGACTTTCTACATGATTATGTTGTAAATCATCATCTATGTAACCTGAAATCAGTATTATATATTTATTGTTACTGAGCTTAATTTATCTACCTAAAGTAGTAACATAGCTAAAATAGAAAGAAGAGCCAGAGTTTGCCAGACTTTTACGATTGCAAATGTCTTGAGGGAATCGTCGGTTTATAATCAGTAGGGTAAGGGAGGTCCCAGTTTATGATCAGAACGGAACGGGATCCCCCAGTTTATGATCAGAAGTGAATGGGAGCCCCCAATTTATGATCAGAAGTGAATGGGAGCCCCCAGTTTATGATCAGAAGGGAAAGGGAGCCCTCAGTTTATGAACAGAAGTGAATGGGAGCCCCCAGTTTATGATCAGAAGTGAATGTGAGCTCCCAGTTTATAATCAGAAGGGAAAGGGGGCCCTCAGTTTATGATTAGAAGTGAAAGGGAGCCATCAGTTTATGATCAGAAAGGAAAGTGAGCCCCCAGTTTATGAACAGAAAGGAAAGGGAGCCGACAGTTTATGATAAGAAAGGAAAGGTAGGCCCCAGTTTATGATCAGAGAGGATAAGGAGGTCCCAGTTTATGATCAGAAAGGATAGGGAGGCCCCAGTTTATGATCAGAAAGGATAGGGAGGCCCCAGTTTATGATCAGAAAGGAAAGGTAGGCCCCAGTTTATGATCAGAGCGGAAAGGGAGCCCCCAGTTTATGATCAGAAAGGATAGGGAGGCCCCAGTTTATAATCAGAAAGGATAGGGAGGCCCCAGTTTATGATCAGAAAGGAAAGGTAGGCCCTAGTTTATGATCAGAAAGGAAAGGTAGGCCCCAGTTTATGATCAGAAAGGAAAGGTAGGCCCTAGTTTATGATCAGAAAGGATAGGGAGTCCCCAGTTTATGATCAGAGAGGATAGGGATGGCCCAGTTTATGATCAGAGCGGAAAGGGAGCCCCCAGTTTATGATCAGAAGTGAATGGGAGCCCCCAGTTAATAATCAGAAGGGAAAGGGAGCCGCCAGTTTATGATCAGAAGGGAAATGGAGACCCCAGTTTATGATCAGAAGGGAATGGGAGCCCCCAGTTTATGCTCAGAAGGGAATGGGAGCCGCTAGTTTATGATCAGAAGTGAATGGGAGCCCCCAGTTTATAATCAGAAGGGAATGGGAGCCCCCAGTTTATGATCAGAAGGAAAAGGGAGACCCCAGTTTGTGATCAGAAGGGAATGGGATCCCCCAGTTTATGATCAGAAGGGAATGGGAGCCCCCAGTTTATGATCAGAAGGGAATGGGATCCCCCAGTTTATGATCAGAAGGGAATGGGAGCCCCCAGTTTATGATCAAAAGGGAAAGGGAGCTTCTGTGTCAAATGTTTGGTAATCACTGGTACTGCACGATACTAATGTTACGGCCTTCTTTTTGTTGTAACAATAAGGACAATTGTTGCACTTATAAGGATAACAATCAGGATAATAGCCTTCCAGACTGCTATTAACCCTTCTATTTCGTCATATTTTGTGTAGTCGGCGACAACAATTATGTTTTCTTGTACTTGGATATTAATTCAGTTGACACACTTTTTTGATGTATACAAAGATGACGGTGTGTTTTCGCCAGTTCGTTGTCAACGAAGCATAATTTCCTTCACGAGTGCTTCTAAATGAAGAAAATCAAAAGTTCACTGTGTATCCACGTGCCGAAGAGCTGGTTGCCTGGAGTTGGCCAGTCTATAACTTGGAAACGGATTCTGGACCGTGCGAGTGATTGAGTGCACGTGAGTCTAGACCATTCAGAGCGTCGACTTTCAGGACAAAAATTAGAACTGGAGTCGTCAGTCGCTGGACACTGCGAGACTTGCTGAGAGGAGGGTCTGAGTACCTATGGAGATGCTCGGAGTGCAATGATGATGACCCGCAAATAAACCAATAACAAATTATTGAGTTTAAGAGAAAGTGTTACTGATTTTCAAATTGAAGCGATTAAAATATATATATATATATATATATATATATGTTTTTTTGTTCAGGATTTTTTAATTACTGTTAACACTCTCAACCATCTTTCATCTCTTTTTCTTTATAAAACTATACTTTTCTCTCGTTATTTCAATATTATTTTTAGAAAAACGACTGATTCGTCGCAAATATCAATTTCGATAAAAGAGTCTGAATTATTTTGCTTATTCATATTTTCATTTGTTGTAATAACCTTATGTTTGGATAATCGTCTTTCCCACATTTGCCAATATTACAATCACTGAACAGGAAAATTATTTTCAGCTGATGATTAGCTATGGTATCTTGAGTACTTTTAGAAGTTTGTTTCTTTATTTCCAGTTTACAAATGTATACAGCTGATTTATTTATTTAAAGTTATTTAATGTGTAAACGCACAAACAACAACAAAAATATAACATTTACTTCAAGCTTTGCAGTAACAATTCGGTATTTAAAAACATCTTCTCAACAAATCACTATTGATAAAACGTAGCTATTCTTACACAATATATTATCAACATCATCATTCAGTGCCGTCTCCGCATAAAAGGTTGGTTGCCAAGGAGCGTCATTACACTCTGTCTCTTGGTTTGATGGTGCAGATTATCATAGGTTGACTTGTCCATCTTTTGATGTTACTCGTCCATGTTAGTCTTGGTCTGCCTCTGGCTCTTTTACCTTGTATTTTCCATTCCAATATTACTTTTAGTAGGCTGTTGTGTCTTTTAACATGGCCTAAAAATTTCATTTGTCTTGTTCTAATTGTGTTTAGTAGTTCTCTTTTCAATTTTAGTTCTTTTAAAACTTCATCGTTTGCTTTTTTTTTCTTCCCATCCAATTCTACCTATTCTTCTATAGATCCACATTTCAAAGGCTTCAATCTTCTGTCTGTTTTATGGTTTAATGTCCATGTTTCTGCACCATACAGGAATATTGAGAAGATGTAACATGTTGCTACTCTTATTTTTAGCCCTGGTGGTATTTGTTTTAATGTTAGTATATTTTTCATGGCATTAAAATTACTTTTGCCATACCTATTCTTTTGTTTATTTCAGATGTACATTTTCCATCAATGGTTATAGTTTGTCCCAGGTAGTTGTAGCTCTGAACTGTAATTTAAAAAAAAAAAGTAAAGTACCCCCGTCACGGCAAGTGGCGTATAGGGAATATGGTGTTAGTGACCATACATTTTACAGACCTTCGACACACGATTGTTGGTGTAATGTGGTCGGTATTACGCCCGTGCCGCTTTACTTTCCCAGAAAAAATCCGGTGCCCATTAAAGGTTGGGTGAACCGAAAGCCGTCGGTTTGGATCCAACCCTACCTCTTGTAGCTCTGAATTGTTTCCAGATATATTACTTGAACTTTGATATTTAATTGTACGTCTTGAGAATTGTCTTTGTTTATGATCATAGATTTAGTCTTTTTGATATTCATATCTAGTTCATATTTTGTTCTTGCCATGTTTATTACATTAAGTAATTGTTCTAGATCTTTAGGATTTTCTGCTTGTAATATAGTGTCATCAGCATATCTTAGGTTATTGAATATCTTTCCATTAATAGGTAAGGTAAAGTACGAGACTTGAACCGGCGTCTTAGCACGCGAGTTTACACCCATATGTGCTCGGCGGCCTATCCAAAAATGTTCGGATATTTCTGTATAGTGTAGCCTCAAGCATTGAAACTCAGATGCGAAGCGACATTCCTCACCTTCCCAGGATAGTACTCTGGTACCCATTTCTGCCAACGGCTGGGTCGACCGTGGGGGTATTTTTTTTTTCCCAACCACGAGTACAACTCACACTGCTCCCAGCGGGAATCGAACACGGGTTGTCCGAACGTTGGTAGTCTAGTCGGGTGGTTTTCCCAACTAGGCTACCGAGGCCCCATGTTCTTTCCATTAATGTTTAGGCCTGTCATCTCAGTGATGTTTTTAAAGATTTGCTCAGTGTATAGATTGAACAAGCTTGGTGATAGGATGCATCCTTGGTTTTACTCCTCTTTTTATATCAATGGGTGTAGAGTTCTCCTTGTTATATTTTATTATTGCGCACGATATATTATATTTCCTCAAAAAGGAAAATGGGGATCAACAGCAGTGAAAGGACTGATCAACTGGCCTATGGTGCATCTGTTGTCACGTAGTAGTACATGTGGCTGGTCAAAGGCCCGGTGTCACTACAAATGAACTAAAATCAATAATTGTTCAACCACCCGTGCCAGTGGAAGCATCTGAATTATTAACCCATCTCATTGAAGGATCCAAACAAATAAAAGACAGCTGCAGCCCCCATTATAGCAGCCACAGCACACCCCAAAGGCGTAGCAGCACCGAAAGTGAACGGAACTTATGTCCTTCGTCGTAAGATATCAACATTTATCGTAAGCAACTGGAATATCGAAACAAGACCCGGATGAAAAGCACAGCTCACGGAGTGCACAGAGCACTAAACTCAGTAGTTTCGTCAGCATTTGCTGGGACTTACAAATGTGAGGTGATGAGGACCGGCAAGAACAACCATGAAGTTTCGGATGAACTCACTAATTCTTTTTCTCCCTTTTCATCCTTTCCTCATTTGTCTTTCTGCGTCGATAGGAAATATAGTAATCGGATGTAGTTGAATACAGATATGGCTCGAGGAAACATTTCTTTAAAATAAGTGGGTGTGATTTGGTAAAAGTTTAGTCAGCTATCTCGATAGTCTGGCCTCGCAAAAACCATTCGTAAGGAACTGCAAAAGGGGCTAGAAGGAGGGGTAGCCACGGAACGAGATGGGGTTATAATATTAACAAATGGACAGGACTTGACTTTGCAGTCTCAAAACGTGACTAAGATATCGAGAAATAGAAAAGTTTGAGAAGTCTGTCAGTGGTGGCATAACAATCCCCTGTGCTCTTGGGTGAAGAAGAAGATGTTGGTAAAAGACAAGATTATCAGTGAAGATGTAGTCTTGATGTTGCAAACCCCTTCAAAAAGAGCATCGATCAAGTAAGGACGACAAGAAGCAAGGACGTTCTATGCATGCCACTGGACTCATGAGTACTTAGTGAAGTACATCATCTTTTGAAGGCTACTGCGCATCTACGAATGTGTTTGGAATACTGCGATATCAACTATGGCAATAAAGAATGATGAAAATTAAGGGAGCCACAGTAATGAGATTGTTAGTGATCTCATACAATGATGACGTGGTTCCGGTTTCGATTCTAAAACGTGATGAATATTTTTCATAACGGTAAGTTTGCCAGGTAAAAGTTATCCTTTACCTGGTCTTAGTTATCACTATATACCTGGTATTAGTTGTCCATCAATATCCGATCTACGTTATCCCTTCATACCTGGTCTACGCTATCCTTCTATACCTGGTCTAAGCTACCCCTTTATACCTGGTGTAAGTTATCATTCTATACCTGGTTTAAGTTACCCCTTTATACCTGGTGTTAGTTATCATTCTATACCTGGTGTAAGTTATCTTTCTATACCTGGTCTAAGTTACCCCTTTATACCTGGTGTTAGTTATCTTTCTATACCTGGTCTAAGTTACCCCTTTATACCTGGTGTAAGTTATCATTCTATACCTGGTCTAAGTTACCCCTTTATACCTGGTGTAAGTTATCTTTCTATACCTGATCTAAGTTACCCCTTTATACCTGGTGTTAGTTATCTTTCTATACCTGGTTTAAGTTACCCCTTTATACCTGGTGTAAGTTATTATTCTATACCTGGTCTCTCTCTCTCTGCGATCAAGACTCGATCATAGTAAGATTCAAGACTCTCTCATGAAGTCAGCTGTCTGATTAAACGAATCGATTGCCCCATATATTTTTTCTTCCAGGGAGATGGGCGTGGACCACATTGCTCTTCTCAGGTCTGTGTACTGGGGTCTAAGTTACCCCTATATAACTGGCCCTAGTTTTCCTTCTATACCTGGTCTAAGTTACACCTCTATACCTGCACCTAGTTATCCCTCTATTCTTGGTTTAATTTACCCCTATATAACTGATCCTAGTTATCCATCTTTACCTGGTGTCAGTTACCCCTCTATATCTGGACCTAGTTATCCCTCTATACCTGGACCTAGTTAACCCCTCTATACCTGGACCTAGTTACCCCTCTATGCCTGGACCTAGTTATCCCTCTATACCTGGACCTAATTACCTCTCTATGCCTGGACCTAGTTATCCCTCTATACTTGGACCTAGTTACCCCTCTATACCTAGACCTAGTTACCCCTCTATACATGTACCTAGTTATCCCTCTATACCTGGTCTAAGTTACCCCTTTATACCTGGACCTATTTATACCTCTAAGCCTGGTCTAAGTTCTGTCTCACTACCTAGTCTAAGTTACCCCTTATACCTGGTCTAAGTTATCCTTCTATACCTGGTCTAAGTTACCGATCTGTACCTGGTCTGTTACCCCTGCATACTTGGTCTACGTTATCCACTGTACCTGGTCTAATTTATCCTTCTTTGGTTTATCTAAGTTACCCCTCAATACCTAGACCTAGCTATCATTCTATACCTGGTCTAAGTTACCTATCTACACCTGGTTTAAATTAGTTATACCTCTATATCTGATCTAAATTATTCGTATTTACTTGATCCTAATTATCCTTCTTTGCATTTTAATGATTTCGATTCTTGGTTTTTATAACTCATGTTGATAGTTGTGTGGAAGATGTTTAGTTGATTTTCATTTTCAAACAATTTCACTCGTTCTTTTTCTTTCAAGTATATTCCTCAGCAGAAATGGTTTCCTTCTTCTTTGATCACATTATTGTCATCATCATAATCATAGTGGTCGCTATCAATATTATCGTATGGCCTTGCAGAGATCATTCTGCAAGGAACTGTGAAAGAACGAGAAGGGGAGATAACATTAAAAATGGACAATCTTGACTTTACAATGTCCCAAAGAATGACTAATCGCCAATCAACCACTAATATCTTCACTAATAAAGAAAAGACGATGGTCATATGTTGGACATGTGATGAGAAGAGATAATAACCGAATAGCAAAGCAAGCCCTCATTTGGGAAACAACAGGTAAGAGGAAAAGTGGAAGACCCAGAGGGACATTGAGAAGAACAGTGATGAGAGAGGCAAGAGCAGCAGTAAACTGCTCCCTCAATGAGATATAGTTGCTTGCACAGAACAGAGACAAATGACGAGATTTGATAAAATATCTTTAAAAATTGAAAACTGCTATAATAAAAAATTAGATAAAAGGAGTATCTTGGTCTACGCCCTATGGGCCGGCTACGGCTCGAAAGGTCATTAGATAGATAGATAGACATAATGACTTAGGATAAAGAGAAATGGAGAAGTTTGACGAAGTCTGTCGGTGGCTTCAGAACAACTCCCAGAGTTACGGGATTAGGTAGACGATTACCACCTTCAGTACTTCTCACCTCCTCCACATCTCGCTATTTTCTTTTCTAAATAAATTACACATCAGAAGTGGCTCCTGTCATTGTTGCTCTTATCATCATTATCATAATCATTTCCTGGTGTAGATGATCATGTGACTTCCCAACTTTCTACCTGCACAGTTCTAGATAATGTCTATTGTTGAGTTCCTCACAATATACCCCTTTAACTAATTGGTCTCTGTTCCTCTAGGTCTCATTTTCCAGCAATGGTTGCTATTTTACACATTATTTCCGCTATTCACTTCACAGATAAAGAGTAGGCATTGAGTCAACACTAAGCGACATACAGAAACCACAAACAAACTGGTTTGCCCATCTAGAATGAATGCCGTGTGATTCCTTACCATTCACAGCATACATTAAAATAGGAAAAGGTAGAAGAGCAAGAGGTAGACCCTGAGAAAGAAGAAAATGAAGAAGGAAAGAAAGAAAGAAAGAAAAAGGAAAGAAAGAAAAGAAAAAAGAAAAAAGAAAGAAAGAAAGAAAGAAAGAAAGAAAGAAAGAAAGAAAGAAAGAAAGAAAGAAAGAAAGAAAGAAAGAAAGAAAGAAAGAAAGAAAGAAAGAAAGAAAGGAAAGAAAGGAAGGAAAGAAAGGAAAGAAAGGAAAAGAAAGGAAAAGAAAAGAAAAAAGAAAAGAAAAGAAAAGAAAGAGGAAAAGAAAAGAATAGAAAAGAAAAGAAAGGAAAAGAAAAGAATAGAAAAGAAAAGAAAAAGAAAGGAAAGAAAGGAAAGAAAGGAAAGAAAAGAAAAGAAAAGAAAAGAAAGAAAGAAAGAAAGAAAGAAAGAAAGAAAGAAAGAAAGAAGAAAAAGAAGAAAGAAAGAAAGAAAGAAAGAAAGAAAGAAAGAAAGAAAGAAAGAAAGAAAGAAAGAAAGAAAGAAAGAAAGAAAGAAAGAAAGAAAGAAAGAAAGAAAGAAAGAAAGAAAGAAAGAAAGAAAGAAAGAAAGAAAGAAAGAAAGAAAGAAAGAAAGAAAGAAAGAAAGAAAGAAAGAAACAAACAAACAAACAAACAAACAAACAAACAAACAAACAAACAAACAAACAAAATTTGATTATTACTGCTTCTTTCTGGGAGCCGCGATAGCTCAGTGGTTAGTGAACTGGACTACAAAGGACAAAGGGTGGGGTTCGATCACAATCGACAGATTCCGGGTTCACCCAGCCTTAAATGGGTACCGGATTTTTTTTCTGGGAAAGTAAAGCAGCACGGGCGTAATACCCCAAAAATCATGTGCTGAAGGTCTGTAAAATATAGGGTCACTAACACCATATTTCCCTATACGCCACTTGACGTGACGGGGGTACTTTACTTTTTTTTTATACTTTTACTGCTTCATCCTGATGATGGTTATAAGTTAACACCTATTCTTTTCACAGTTTTCAAGGTGATGCCCCTCTCCCACATTTAAATATGCGTATTATTCTAAGCTTTCTTATTTAAAATCACATTCTGCGTCCTATAACGATTTTATTTTTTTATTATTTCTTGTTCCACCATTTACGTTATATATCAAGACTAGCCATACGTAATAATAAAAATCCGCCTTTCGTTTGTTTCGCCTGCATTGTTTTAGTTCACAAGAGAAGACAGAAGAAGCCATACATAGTAACAGATAAAAGGAAGCACGCAAAGTAAAATATAAAAGAAAACACGCAAAGTAAAAAGAAAGATAAAAGAACACAGTATACAGACAATACAAAATTAAATTAATCCCTGTTCCTAACAGAGCGACCTAGCAGAGCGGAAATGTTATCATCAATTTTTTTGGCAATAATCAGGTGGATGTAAAATTGATTAACTAGTAGGATCAAAAACTGTAATGTCATACTATACAAAACAATGACAAGTAGAAATTGAAACATTAAAAAGTATAATAATGATAAAAAAAAAATATGCTTAAGAGCAGTTACACAACGGAAATGAAATCAGAAATATTGAGCAATGTTCTAATTAATTAAATGTGTAAAGTTTAACATGGAGAATACAGTTGATATTTGAGAACCTATTTCATATTATTAAAAGAAATACGGAAAATGCAAAGTCATCACTGTTGGATTTATGCAACACACACATATATGCAGGTGTGGAAGCACACACACACACACACATATACACACATACATAATACCTACATACAGACACACAAAAAAAGACCATACAACTCATATATTTATTTCGCGCCACATGGTGGGTAGGGAATATTGTGTTACTGTCTATAATTTGTATTAACTTCCAGAACATTATAATGTGGGTAAAATGGTCGGTATAACGTCAGTGCCGCATTATTTTATCACAAAAATGAAGTGTCCAAGGGCACTGTAGCAGGGTGAACATAGAAGCAGTTGATCATGATCCTGACTCTTGTCCTTAGTTGTTCAGCTCACTAACCAGCGAGCTAAGGTGCTCCCAAATGACATTCTGGGAATTACACACACGCACACAACCACACACCCACACGCACGCACACACACACGCACACACGCACACACACCCACACACACACACACACACACACACGCTAAGCTAACCACGCCGTGCTACAGCTTATGCCACGCCAAATTGTGCGCTTGATTTGTCTCCTTTAACTTTTGTCCACACACCAGCTTACTTCGTTAAGTCTATTGTCTCCCTTAACTTTTGTCCCCACACCAGCTTACTTCTTTTAGTCAATTGTCTCCCTTAACTTGTGTCCCCACACCACTTACTTCTTTAAGTCAATTGTCTTCCTTACTTTTTGCTCCCACACCGCTTCCTTCTTTAAGTCTGTTGTCTCCCTTACATTTTGTCCCCACAAAAGTAAGTAGAATGTACTAAGCTCAGTATCTTTAAGCACAATAGCTGTTAGAACTAAAATCCCACTTTGATATGGAATTTTTAAAAAAAAACAGCAGAAGATCTACCGAGGCGCAACGTCGTTTTGATTTTGTGTGGCCCACCTACATAAAACTGTACCATACCCTGTTTGTCTACATATAGACCCGTTTTTAACAATTAAGATTATGATCACAACATCTAAGATAGGTGGCAATAAGAAACCTGATTCATAAGTCTCTCAAAGTAATAGGTTAGCTACAATGATGTTTAAGTAACATACAAAAATTAACCCCCCCAAAAAAAAGTGACAAGTACAAGAACATCTCAGCATAGATTGTAATCATAAACAAAATTCACAACCACTGAAATTAATTAAAAACCAGAGATAATTCTCACAACCTTAAAGTTTACAATGAAACAGAAACACGATTCACATTACTTAATATTAGGTAGCATGTAGAGATTCTGAGGAAGATACAATGCAATCCATTTTTTGGCATTTGAAACAAGAAACAAGAGTACTTCAATGTTATGTAGCGCCAGTCTTAACACATGGATGTAAATCATGGTTAATAGACCAACATACAAGAAAATCAGTGGAGTCTTTAGAAATTTACTTGTACAGAAGAATGTTGAGAAAACCATGGGCAGCTAAGAAGAGTAATGAAAACGTTATGAAAGAGTTCAAAGCAAAAAGAGAGCTAAATTCCAATATTAGGAAGAAACAATCATCATTTTTTGGCCATGTAATGAGAAGAAAACAGGTGGAATATATCGTAACAATTAGGAAAATTGAGGGACGAAGAGATAGAGGGAAGCAAAGAGAAAAATACCAGACAGCTTAAGAGAATGGCTTGGCATAAGGTCAACAACATAAATGGTAAATAAATGTCGAGATCGAAAGTTGTGGAGAGACATGATTATCTACGCCAGCTGGCCCGATACTTGATGATGACGATGATGTAGAGATACAGCTCCTAACAGTATGAAAACGTTAAAAGTAGAAAACTGAACGCTGTACTAGTGCGAACAATTACATGTGAAGAGTGTTGGTTATAAGTGCGAATTAGAGTAGATCAGTCACCAAAACTAGAACATAATGTCAAATTCAAGAGTTCTTACATTCAGAACAAGCCACAATTATAAGGAGAACTACAGCCGACAGCTCTTGAAAGATGGGACTCTGAATTAAAATTATACCATCAGAAAGATCGATGATCAGGTCGATTGGAGCCTCATGTGATTGATCTCTTAATCTCTTCTGAGAAAATTGACTTAAAGAAAAGCGTTATTTCTTTGGTATGAAGAATTTGCAGACTGTGGGTCACTGAATTTAAATCTGTGATTTTCATGTTAGATAGTTAAATAAAAGTGAACTGAAGTGGATTAAGAGTTACCAGAACAAATCATGGAGGATACCGTAACGTAAAACAACCCCACTGCCTTGTGGGTGAGACTTTTTAGCCAAAGGCTAGCGGAGTTAACCGTAAACAAACCGACGGAAGGCAACAGAAAACTACCATCGTAACTTCTTTGTATAATCATGGGTCGCTATAATCATACTTTTTTGGCCATGCAATGAGAATGGAACAGCTGGAATATATTGTGACAAATGGGAAAATAGGGGGACGAAGAGATAGAGGGAAGAATAGATACAAGATACCAGACAACTTAGAGAATGGCTTGACAGAAAGTCAACAGCAGAAATGATAAATAATTGTTGACATCGAAAGTTGTGGAAAGACATGATCACATCCGCCCTCAGGCATGGCACTTAATGCTGATGATGGTAACAAATCAAAGTTGTACTTAAATATCAAATCGAAATAATGATTTTGTTTTCTGTGCTTGCTTTTTTCTAAATGAGTGAGTTAGTGCTCTTGCCACTAACCGGAAGTTCAATTCTTAGGTATGTCGGTATGGTTTACGGACCGACACACATTCGGGGTTCATCCCGCGTTGGAAAATTATGGGTAACGGAAAGTTCTGTTGTAGCAAAAATAAATGGCGGACTGGAGTAATACCGACCATATTGCCAATAAAACGTAGGAGGCGAGCTTCTTCTCTTCATGTCTTGCTTCGAAATCACCAGCCAAATTCTTCTGCAATGACAAGACGTTGACGCTCTATTGTTTAAGTCACGTAAACGGACTTTAAATTGAAATAGCTAGTGACCCGTTGGTATGGATCTTCTAGAGAGTTCACGAAGCCAGATACCATCGCCTACGCTCGCATCAACTACTCCAGGTTAACAACACTTGTTAAAGAAAAGGTTATTTGGTTATTTGGTTATGGAAGGCCCCGGTATCACTGCAAACGAATTAAAATCCATAATTGCTCAATCGCCCGTGCCAGCGTAATCATCCGAATTAATATCTTATTTCCCAAACAAAGAAAGGTAACTGTAGTCCCCATCGTAGCAGTCTCAGCACACGCCAAAAGTCATAAGGCGAAACCGCGCAGAAAGTACACATCCAACTGTTCCCTGTCATACGATATCATCATTCATCGTAAACAATTGGAATATCGAAACATGATCAAAGGGGATGAGACACACAGCTCACGGTGTGCACAGAGCCCTTAACTCAGTAGCTCCTACAACAAGCCGTACTTGGAATATGAGAAACTACAAGGAACACTTTTCATACATAGCCTTCAATTATCCCTGCCGCCTATACACTATATAAAGAATGGGTACAACCTAGAAAAGACATTGCATTTTTGTGGATCTGTAAAATAATGGACCGAGTTTGATGAACAGAAAGAAAATAAATAATGAAGTGCTTAACGAAACTCAAACTAGACATGAAGCTTTCACCAAATATAAAGAGACACAATAAGCTACTGTAAGTCATCGTGGAAAAATAAAACGCGAGTTAAACAAGGCAGTGGCAGACAAAGTAAAGTGAACTGACAATATCAAGAGACAGACAGTAAAAGCTAAACCAGCTTGCACCATCAAGGGAGACGGAGTGTAGTGGCTGTATACACTAGTTGATCATAAATGTGGAGGGTGCATTTATTCCATAAAGGTGTTTTTTTTTTATTTTGAAAATTCAAAACATGTTTGAACACTCGTGCGTATTTAGTATTTGTTCAGAAGAATGTTTTATTGAGACAAAGGGAAGTAATCAAAACAGGACAATGTGGACTAAAAATCGTTCAGATATGATAGCTATGATTGTTATTAACCAATTGGCCACACATTTATTCTAATTCATGTTTTGATTATTCAACATTATAACTGTACACAGATCGAATTGATCAAGGCAGCAATTCTTCTACGAAAATGTACGAGCTGACCACAACAACATAAAATAGTACCCGCTACGACTTGCGATGAAAGGGGAGTATGCCTGAATTGCCCTTATTTCTCGATGGACTAGAGAGGAAGAGGCAGACCAAGAAAAACATAGATACACGGAATAATAAATAAATAAATACAAAATAATATTAAAAAATTAAGTATCTTGATAAGCCCAACAACGACACAACATCTAGCAGGGACGTGTATAAAAGTACAACCAACGCAAAATTGTAAAACTCCATTGTTCAGATTAAATATTCACAACCTTTAGAGACATGATCACCTACGCCAGAAGGCATGCTATTTGATGATGATTGAAATATTTCACTTATGAATGATTTTAGAATTAATGTTCGTAACAAACACATGAAATATTGGCACATCTGAAAGTTTTGGGAGATGCAATTTTAATTTTTCAACCACAAAAGTTTTTGTTTACTTTTAAAATACCGCTTCTTTTAATCGTTTTGAATGAATAATAGAAGTACGTGTGTTATATCTTCATGAAAATACACAGATAACGGTAAAGTACGAGACTTGAACCGGCGTCTTAGCACGCGAGTTTACACCCATATGTGCTTGGCCGCCAATCCAGAAGTGTTCGAAGATTTCTGGATAGTGTCCCTCAAGCATCGAAACTCACGATGAGAGACGGCATTCCTCACCTTCCCAGAGTACTACCCTGGTACTCAATTCTGCCAGCGGCTGGGTGGACTGCGGGGGTATGTTTTTTTTTTTCCCAACCAGATGAGTAAATCAACTAAGGTACCAATGACAACCTCCAGTCTCATTCCTCGTGCTACGCTTAAAGGCACCAGCAGATGAATAAAGGAATTAGAAGATAGATATACTTTTGGTGATGTGATTAGTCTTACACTAGGTCGCCTTCGTTCCACAATACAATCTCAAGTGCCTTTTTCTAGAGGTTGTGTAAACGCAACAGCCAACACAAAAAGCCACAACAGTTAATGAAACGAACCCAAACCACAAAAAAGACAATTGAACCTATCCAGCCACTGTGTAACCAAGATTCGATATTACTCGCATTTTATATCGACACCTGTAAGGATGCTATGATGGGGACCACAGCTACCTTTCTTTGTTTGAGAGATGAGTCAGTAATTCGGATGATTCCACTGCCACGGGCGGTTCGGATGATTCCACTGGCACGGGCGGTTGAGCAATTATGGATTTTAATCGTTTGCTGTGATACCGGGGCCTTCTATAACTATAACCATAACCTGTAAGGAAGACTTTAGTCTTCTGTACGAATCGACGTCATTGAAGACCAGACATTCCTGCATCTACTACGTCACCTGCTCCATCCACGATTTCTTCTATGACTGTGCTTGTCTTGCATTGATTGAACGTGTTGCGTTTTTGTTATGCAACTTTTGACGCATACGACAGGGCCGTCAAAACAGTCGTCGCTTGCGACAATACTCCAAAGCGCTGGCGTGATAAGATAAAGTAGGCGGCGTGTGCAAACGGTTTGCACTCGATACAAACAGGATGGTCTGGTGCTCAAATCTCTGATATTATGGGGTCTTTGTTTCTTTGGGTTTTTTCCTTCGGTTCATTCTTGTCGTTGCTCCAGCACATCATCCCATAAAATGTGCCATGTGTGAAGGAAAAACTCTAACGTTACATAAAGCATCTTAAAGATATCTGCATCTTAAAGTGTGGAGGCAATTTTTATCTAAATTTATGCACTTTAATAAGAATGACTAGCTCCAACAAGGCTACGCAATAAAATATGAAAACATTATGTTGTAGCTTTATGGATAAGATAAGAATAAACAGAAAACCAACGTATTAACTCTGGAAGCTCTTAAATGGGGACACATACAATCAAAAGAGAAGATAAAGCTAACAAAAAAAAATATATATATATATATATAAAACATATATTATAGTCAGAGGGATTAACGTCATTTCAACTCTTAAAAGGAGAGAGAAGGGGAAGTTGACAGAGGAAGAGACTGTTTGATAGCTTCAATAAAGAGACAAGCAACCACGTCAAAAAGTCCTCTGAAAGAATTATAAAAGATGTGGCTATTTGAAGGTTGACGTAGTCTGTTAGTAGTGCCCAACGACCACCACCGCTAAAGACTGAAGAAGAAGAAAGAAATACACACAAAGATGAAATGTCATATAGCAACAACAAATTTGAAACAAACGGTTTTAAAATTTAGGAAATAAGAAATTTAAGATATAAGAAATTTAGGATATACGAAATTTAGGATATAAGAAATTTAGGATATAAGAAATTTAGGATATAAGAAATCTCCGAAAAAAATTATAAAGTAAATGTTAAGGTAAAAACATGATATGTCATTGCTAAGAGAAATTATAAAGTAAATGTTAAGGTAGACACATAATATGTCATTGCTAAAAGAAATTATAACGTAAATGTTAAGGTAAAAACATAATATGTCATTGCTAAAAGAAATTATAAAGTAAATGTTAAGGTAGAAACATAATATGTCATTGCAAAAGAAATTATAAAGTAAATGTTAAGGTAGAAACATAATATGTCATTGCAAAAGAAATTATAAAGTAAATGTTAAGGTAGACACATAATATGTCATTGCTAAAAGAAATTATAACGTAAATGTTAAGGTAAAAACATAATATGTCATTGCTAAAAGAAATTATAAAGTAAATGTTAAGGTAGAAACATACTGTGTCATTCATCATCATAATCAAGAACCGGGCCTGCTGGCGTAGGTGATTATGTTTCAGCACAACTTTCTACTGGTATGAACTCTTTCGATGTTTGGCGAATTGATTGTTTTAGCATTCCCCACTGTTCATCAATGGTTTGTATCTTCTCTATTGCATTGTACCGGTTCTGATGTGTCATTACTATGATAAAATTATGACGAAAATGTTAAGGTAGAAACATAATGTATAATTACTAAATAAAATAAAAGTAGTTAATCCAGTCTGGGTCCAACAAAACCAGACCGGACTGTGTCCAAGCTGTTTGAGATCACGTCACGACCGCCGATGTCTACAAGTTGAAGACTTTCATCTTTTCCCACAAAGTTGTGGCAGATTCCTAAAAAAAACTCTCATCATCATGTGTCATACCGGTTGGCGTAGGCGAACATGCCCTTTCACAATCTTCTATCTACAGTGCATCGGATCAGTTCTGTTGTTGACTGTTTTCCATGCCATGACACCAAGCTATCAAGTATTTTATCTCTTTGTCGTCCGCGATATCTCTTTCCTTTTATTTTGCCAGTTGTAACCACGTATTCCAACTTTCCTCTTCTCATGATGTGCCCGAAAAATGTTAATTGTTTCTTTCTGATGTTTTTTTTAGGAGCTCCCTTTTTGTGTTGGCCTCTTTGAGAACATAATCATTGGTCTTTTTAGCTGTCCAGGGAACTTTCAACATTCTTTTAAGAAATCCCATCTCTGTGGCCTCTAATCGTCTTTTCATTTGTTTGTCTACTTTCCATGATTCGCTTCCATAGGTCAGAATTTGTTCTATATAGCACCGATGAACTCTCTTTTTTTCATTTCTATTGACATAGATTTATTGCATAAGATATTTTTCATTTTCTGAAATGATATTTTGACCTGAGCTATTCTGCTTTTTATTTCTGTGGTGCATCTCCCATCTGATGTTATTATTGTGCCCAAGTATTTAACACGTTGCACTTGTTTCAAATGTGTCCTGTTTATTTTTATGCTGCATGATGGTTATGATTGTTTCTTCAATATGATCATTACTACTGTTTTCTTACTATTCAGACTGAGACTTTTCTTGTTGCTTTATTTTACGATTATGTTAATCATTTCTTGTAGTTCGTTCTCTGTCTCTGCTATTAAGACTGCCATCCGCATATTGCAAATTATTTATATTGTGACCGTTCACTTCAATTGTTTTTTTTTTTGTCTACTATTGATCTCGTAAAATGTTCGCTGTAAAGTGAAAACAAATGCGGTGACAGAACAGTCTTGTCTGGCCCCTTGCTTTATATATTGAAATTGTCCTGTTTGGTTGTTAATTCGTATAGCTGCTGTTTGTTGCCATTTCATGTTTTTTAATGATTTGCAGATCCTTGCCATCAATGTTTAATTTCTCCAGCATATTGATTATTCCCACATGCTGTTCTTTGTCGAATGCCTTTGTGTAGTCTATAAAGCACATATATAGATCTTTCTTTACCTCTATAGATCTTTCTATCAATGTTCTTAAGATGTATATTGCATTATTGGTGCCCTTTCCTTCCACAAATCCACATTGTTCCTCGCTTACTTCTGGTTTTATTTTGTTCCTTACACGTCTGATGATGATTCTTAATAATTTTTTTTCGCTAAACGGGAGCTCCACCTTGCCCAAGGGTGTCCCTAAGACTAGCGGAGGAAAGGAAACGTCTTACTCCTCCTTTGGTAGGGCAGAACTCTACCCCGCTAACCAGAAAATAAACTCTAGAATTAAAATAAAATAAATATTCATAAATCTGTTCAATTATATAAATGCCTCAAACTTACGGTGAATTAGCTTTTAGACGGACGTTGAAAATTGAAAAATCGTGAAGTAAATTAAATTATTTTAGCGAACTTTAATATAAATGTCATGCGTATTTAAAACCGACGTAAATTTGTAGCAGCAATAAGTGTATTTGTTGATTGGTTAACAGAAACAAGCTTGTCGCACTCAGGATGCACGATGCATATCACCATGTGAAGACTAACCCGGTACATTATTTGTCAATCACTGGATTGTAAAATATTATTTCGTTTGCAACTATTTAAAAACCTAATAACATATAATAGAATAAAACAAAGTTTGAAATAAAAGAACTCTATGTCATTTAGATGGAATTTTACAGCTTCATGAAAGACATGCATAAAAAAAAAATTCCGATGATGACTGCGCAGGTTTTTGCAAGAGTGTCTGCCGTATTCCTTATTTGGCCTGTAAGTGGTTTGTATAACAATATGTTCACATTATTTCACAAATAGCCCTTATCACGCTAGTTTATGCTGGATTTTGTTCTAATGTTTTCTAGTTCAGAACTTTACAACAGTCAAATAATTCCCTAATTTATCTACCCTCTAAAATTGTTTTGATCAGACAGCTAAATCTGGTAATATCTTTGTTCTGGCATAATACATTTCTTTTCTCTACATTTATCATTTTTGGTGATGATTTGTATAACTTCCTCGTTTGTTGAGATGTCTGAGATCTTATGATATCTCAGTTTCTACAGATTTCATTTTGTCTTAATCATTCTATATTTATTGTCGTCATTTCGAAGGCGTATAAAAAGATCATGTATATTTATAAAGCGCGCTGTAGTTTAGTCTCGTATTTTTAATGTTCATTGATTTGTTTACCTCCATTTCTGTTCAGTCTTGATAATACACGTTTTCTCTACACTATTCTTTCTTAGTTTCGATTTATTTCTTGCAACTCAACACTGATCATACATATTTGAATTGCTGTTCATTCGTTTATGTCCCACGCCAAGAAGCATCTTTTATCTTCATCCATAAATCTAGATGATGTCCGCAGTATCTTCTTCTACCTTTCAGCTCCCTCTGGAGCATATGTCTTCAACAAACACATTCCGGGGCGTTCTGTTTCTTACCATTTTTTATAGATTAGTTCATGCCTTCCCAATCATCTTCATCTTTGCTTCCATCTATCATCTTCATGAATATTTTGGTTCTGTTTCTTACCATTTTTTTATAGATCTTCCCATGCCTTCCCTATCATCTTCATCTTTGCTTCCAGCTGTCATCTTCAAGGATATGTTGGTCTTCCTCTTTGTGTCTTCCTCTTTGTGTCTTCCTCTTTGTGTCTTCCTCTGGAGATTTCAAAACAGGGTTGGTCGTGCAGTCCTCTCATATGTGCAGTGTGTTCTATCCAGTGCCATCGCCTTCTCTTTGTCCACTGGTACTTTTCCACATGCGCTGTATGTTCCTTCATTAATCTTTTCCCACGCAACGTCGTCAAACAATCTACCATCCTTTCACTTTGTTTTTCCGACCTTTATGGTTTTTCTATTGTTACTAAGTATTTTGTAAAGTATTTGTAAAGTTTTGTTGTGACTAATTATTGTTATTACTAATTATTGTTGTGACTAATTATTGTTGTGACTAATTATTGTTGTTACTAAGTATTGTTGTGACTAATTATTGTTGTGACTAATTATTGTTGTTACTAATTATTTTTGTGACTAATTATTGTTGTTACTACTTATTGTTGTTACTAATTACTCTTTGTTACTAAGTATTATGTGTTACTAATTATTGTTCTTACTAAGTATTGTTGTTACTAAGTATTGTTGTTACTAAGTATTGTTGTTACTAAGTATTGTTGTTACTAAGTATTGTTGTTACTAATTATTGTTCTTACTAATTATTTTTGTTATTAATTATTTTTGTTATTAATTATTGTACCCCATCTCTTTTCCCCACAAGCCTACAAATCTGGACCACATTTTCTTAATTTGTTTTATAATCTTCCTTTCCGCAAAATCTACTTTGTGTACCTCCTCATTTAATTTTTTTTTCCCTGTCCAAGGTTTCTTAAGCATTCTTCTAAACAAAAACAAACTCAATTTTATCTGACTGTATCTCTTTGTGTGTGGAACATAAATATAACTTAGTTGCACACAGAAATAAAGATAATGACAAATAAAGACAAAAAAAGCTGCAGGAAACGGATGCATTACAAACAAAGAGGGAAGAATGCTAACAGACAACAAAGATATAATAGATATATTGCAGGAATATATAACAGATTTATAAGAAATGGACAAAAAACCATTTATAAAATGTGCATACAGCTATAAAATACTGAAATCTGAAGTAGAAAAAGCTATAAAAACAATGAAAAAGGGAAAGGCAGGAGGGCTTGACAATATACAGATAGAGATGATACAAGCACTAGAAGATTTTGACATTGAATGATCACAGACATATGCAATGACATCTACCATACAGGAAACATACACAAAGAACTAAAAACATCAACTTTCATTGCATTACCAAAAAAGAATGGTGCAGTTGAATGGAGTGATTTTAGAACAATAAGCCTAATGAGCCAGGTAACAACAATTTTACTAAAGGTTATACAGGGATGGATTCAGAATAAAATCAATACTGAATTAGATGATGACAATTTGGATTCAGGAAAAACAGTGGCACAAGAGAAGCCATATTTAGCATGAGAATATTGATTGAAAAGTAAATAGAAGTAATCAAACCAATATATGCCTGCTTCATAGACTACACCAAAGCTTTCGATAGAATACATCATAATAAACTTATAGAATGCCTGAAGGATATAAATCTAGACGACACAGACATACGACTAATATGTAATTTGTATTGGGAGCAAACAGCAATAATAAAATATAACAAGGAGAACTCTACACACATGTATATAAAAAGAGGAGTAAGACAATAATGCATCATATCACCATGCTTGTTCAATCTATACACTGAGAAAATCTTTAAAAACATCACAGAGATGCCAGGCATAAACATTAATGGAAAGATAATCAATAATCTAAGATATGCTGATGATACTGTTCTACTAGCATAAAATCCTAAAGACAACAACAATTGCTTAATGTGATAAACATAACAAGAAAAAAATATGCTAGATATGAATATCACAAAGACTAAAACTATTATCATAAACAAAGTAAATTCTCAAGACCTACCAAAAAATATCACAGTTGAAGGAATACTTATGGAGACAGTTCAGAGCTGCAACTACCTTGGACATACTACAACCAATGATGGAAAATGTAAAATTGAAATAAACAAAAGAATAGGTATGGCAAAAAGTAATTTTAATGCCATGAAAAATATACTAACATACAAAAATTAACACCAGGGTTAAAACTAAGTATAGAAAAGTGTTACATCATCTCAATATTCATGTATGGTGCAGAAACATGGACATTAGACAATAAAATAGAACAGAAAATTGAAGCCTTTGAAATGTGGATATATAGAAGAATAGGTAGAATTGGATGGAAAGAAAAGAAAACAAACGATGAAGTTTTAAAACAACTGAAAATAAAAAGAGAACTACTAAATACAATTCAGACAAGACACATGATTTTTTTAGGGCACGTTAAAAGACACAACACCCTAATAAAAGTAATATTGGAAGGGAAAATACAAGGTAAAAGAGGCAGAGGCAGACCAAGACTAACATGGACGAGTAACATCCTAAAATGGACAAGTCAACGTATAACAACCTGCACCATCAGAGCAAGAAACAGAGTAGAATGACGCTCCATGGTAGCCAACCTTCGTTGCGGAGACGGCACTCGATGATGATTAAATATAATAAAAACATATAATATTGTGGGAGGGGGGGGGGGCCAGTACAGCTGCCAAGACAAGTAAAATAAACATGCAATGGTGTTAAGCAGCTAAACCAGTAGAGAGACGGAACAGACTACGACGTTTCGGCAAAAACCTTCATCAGGTACACAACAAATATTAATACAAAAACAAACAGGAAAGGCAAGTACTAAACTCAAAATGGCGGATGGGGAATATATTCGTTTATTGTCCCTGGTTCGAATCAGAAAACATCATGGATTCGATGCAAGAATGTAAACCTTTCTTTATCAATTTGAATCACTATTTTATTTTGCATGACGTCACAGTGCCTTTCGATTATTGATGACTGCAGATTTACGGTTCAGGACAAGATGAATTGTTGAATCACATGTAATTAGTGTAGCATTTCAAACAGTTTTTGTAGCACGATTTTCGTTATCAAAGCGCTACTGCCTTTTGAATTTATTTATCTTCTTTACTCTATGATTGAGGCTTAATTGATTTTATTTATTAGTGCAGCAACTTTCGATATTGTCTGATTGCCGATAATGCAGGTGAAATTTAAAGAAAACAATATCTTTAAGCTATGATGAAGATGAACATTTTTTAAAAAAAGGAAAAAAAGTGGTATGGTAACAGCTTTACGTAGGTAAGAAGGAAAACAAAAGTAGAACAACGTTTAATAATAAATAAGACACTCTCCTGAGCTTCAGATCTTTTAAGCCACAGAGCTTAGTCAGGTACAGAGCTTGGTCAGCCACAGAGCTTGGTCAGCCACAGAGCTTGGTCAGGCACAGAGCTTAGTCAGCCACAGAGCTTGGTCAGCCAGAGAGCTTGGTCAGGCACAGAGCTTGGTCAGGCACAGAGCTTGGTCAGCCACAAAGCTTGGCCATGCACAGAGCTTAGTCAGGGACAGAGCTTGGTCAGGGACAGAGCTTGGTCAGCCACAAAGCTTGGCCATGCACAGAGCTTAGTCAGGGACAGAGCTTGGTCAGCCACAAAGCTTGGCCATGCACAGAGCTTAGTCAGGGACAGAGCTTGGCCATGCACAGAGCTTGGTCAGGTACAGAGCTTGGTCAGCCACAGAGCTTGGTCAGGGACAGAGCTTGGTCAGGCACAGAGCTTGGTCAGCCACAGAGCTTAGCCAGGCACAGAGCTTAGTTAGGCATAGAGCCTGGTCAGGCACAGAGCTTAGTCAGGCACAGAGCTTGGTCAGGCAACGACTGGACTGAAATTGATATGTCCGGCCAACAGGGCGGGACTAAGGTGTGAACAACAGTAAGAAGGGAAGGGTTCTAAAAACATGTGGAGGTGGGTACACGATCTCAGCCTTTACTATTACTGGAAACGTTTATATGAGTTGATTCCCAATAAGGAAATCCACATGGAAACAAGTGAAATACAAATTTGTGAATATCTGCAACTATGTGTGTGCACATAGAAAAAGATGTGTACGAAACACATGCATACCTAGGGGCTTAAGGCAAAGAAATGAAAATGAATGCATACAAATGCGAGGCTGCAATAAAGCTAAATGTGAGGGAGGATTGAAAAAATGGAATGCTTTACGTAATTGATAGACGATACAGATTTCAACGACGTTTATGCTCAACAGCCTTCAGCAGGAACACACAAACATCACACACACAAATATTAAATAAATAAAACTAACCCTACATAGCTAACTAGTAATGAAACATCCAAAACAAAATAATCGAAACTGGTTTAAGAAGCGAATCATTTCTTCTCTGTGTCGTGGACCGTGACCAGAATGAGAAAGGAGGATTGGCGGGTGTGTGCTGTATACCTTGCTAGTCGGAGGGTCAAAACAAGACTCGACCCGACCCGACCCGACCCAGGCAGACAGACCAAACAGACGGACGGACGGACGGACGGACGGAAGGACAGACAGACAGGCATATACCAGCACCTTTACTAGAGGCGGTTATCAACATCACAGCTAACTGCTAGCTGTAGGACTAGCGAACAGCAGAAATGATTCTGATCGTATTCCATCTCCCAGTTTTGCCACTGGAAACAGACAACCCGGTCTGGCAAAGCAATTAAATATTAATGAAGGGTGGCAACTCATATCCAAAAATATCATGCTAAAGACGAATGTGTCAGCCCGAAAGGCGCAGATATCGCAATTTGTCGTAAATTAGCGACGCGCATGCACGTATATCTGACTTCATTTTATTAGGTGCGATATGAAGAGAAATCATCTGGTTAAACCCAGAAGAGGAACAGTTGTCCAGTCCATTAGTGATTGTTCAGTTTGGTCTATTCTTCAAATAATACTCGATGTACAACAGAAAAACAAAAACAAACATACGCCTTATTAAACAACGACTTTTGCTATTTAAATGTAAAATAACATTAATAATATATGAATGGTTGATGAACAAACAGAAAGAGTGAACAGAATGGAAGGATAATTAAAACATAATTAAAACATTCGCTCAAGTGTGTACAATCTTTCATTAAATACCAGACGGAGTTCAGACTTTGCACCTCGTTACCTCATTGATTGTGTCAGTTTAGCTCTTCTAATGTCGCTTGATTATCACGCATTGACAAAATCGACATCACTGCACGCCAGACAGATCTATAATCTCATTTGTTCAAATTCTTTGACTATGTTTGGAAAAGAACAAAACACAACAAACAAACAAACAAAAACAGAGAGGTTATGTCAAGTCTCGTAGTGTTTGTCTAATATGTTGTTAGTACAAACAGTTTTCGGGTAATTTTACCTGCTACTGTAGGCAGTAGACAGTACAACCTGCGGCTGCCTTGCATGTATGCTCGAGAGGGTAATAGGCTAAGGGAGGGTACTCTGAAATAAAACAATCCCACTGCCTTGTGGGTGAGACTTGTTAGTCAAAGGCTAGCGGAGCCAACCGTAAACAAACGGGCGGAAGGCAACATAAAAAAGTGGCCACATAGTTTCATTTCATAATATACTCTGATCACGTGTTGTATAAACAGAAAACAAAGCACAGGCTGAGAGAATTTTACACTATTTTCTTTATTATAAAGTGATACATTTTTCTTTTCCAATAACTCGATGGTTACACACCCATGATCATTATTTTCACTGATTCCGTTCTAGTTGTGTAGATTGTACCAGTTTCACTGTCTTAACCATCACGTATATAGACCTATATTCCCAATCTAATCTCATTTTCATTATTTCTATACGTGTCTCTGAAGCAAACTTACCAGTTTTTGTTTTTTCATAATGTTTTTACCCCCGATAGAATTGAACAGTAGATCCATACTAGTCCCAAAAGAAACCTTGTGAAGTAAGCAATGCCCGTATAATGTCAGTGTAGACTTAGATTTCAAGTCTATTCGTACCGTTGTGATGTTCTAAAATTGTTATATGTATCTTTGCTTTCAGAGTCAATGTAAAGGTAACGTACGAGACTTGAACCGGCGTCTTAGCACGCGAGTTTCCACCCATATGTGCTCGGCCGCCTATTCAGAAATGTTCGGATATTTCTGGATAGTGTCGCTTCAAGCATCGAAACTCACGACATTGCTCACCTTCCCACGGTAATACCCCGGCACCCATTTCTGCCAACGGCTGGGTCGACCGTGGGTTTTTTTTTATTTTAATGTGTTTCCAACCACGAGTACCACTCACACTGCTCCCAGCGGGAATCGAACACGGGTTGTCCGAACGTCGGTAGTCCAGTCGAGTGGTTTTCCCAACTAGGCCAAAAATGTATTAGCGCTAAAGGGTAGATATTTCAGTGAATCAATTCAGAGGAAGAGGTATGTTTACAGCACTCGGAAAAAATGACAAATAATCAACAACAGAAAAAAATATGGACCAAGGCAGGATCGAACCCGTACGCAGTGGCACAGCGCCTTGCCACGAAAAGCCAAACGCTAGGGAACACTGCCACTCAGCACGGGTTCGATCCTGCCTTGGTCCATATTTTTTTCTGTTGTTGATTATTTGTCATTTTTTCCGAGTGCTGTAAACATACCTCTTCCTCTAAATTGATTCACTGATTATCGCCTCGGATGTTTCCCTCTATAATAATATTCAATTATTATTATTTGTCTCCGGTAGATATTTCAAGTCGGTGATCATTGCCACAAGGTAATAACGCCCATTTAACGTTTTTTTTTTCCGCCTAACGACGAATGAGGATAACCGTCGAGTAAACGCAATAAGAGAGAAGTATACACATATATTGTTTCTTAAATCTTGTCCATATGAAAATGAGCTATAGACAATTAACGAACAAAGATCGTTCAAGACTATAAATATTCTTGTAGGGATGAATGCACACACTATATCGGTTTAAACAATGGAAAACACAGGTATAGATACAATTATGTAGGCTGACGTGACAACTGGATACTGCCGTTATTATCAAATTTCTCGGCTTGTTGGTCGTTTGAACAAAAAATGTTAGTAATGTGTAGTTTTAATTTTACATTTCAAGTTTTGTCAGATTTTTTACCAGCATTGTTTATTTTTAACGATTTGTTAAAAATATATTAATGTTGAACACGTTTTTAAACAAAGATGTTAATTTTCAATGTGTTTTTTTAAATGTTAATTTTGAACATGTTTTTAACAAAATTTGTTAATTTTCAATGTGTTTTTTTAAATGTTAATTTTGAACACATTTTTAACAAAAATGTTAATGTTGAACACGTTTTTAACAAAAAATGTTAAATAAATTTGAACACGTTTATAACAAAAATGTTAATTTTGAACACGTTTTTATCAAAAATGTTAATTTTGAACACATTTTTAACAAAAATGTTAATTTTGAACACGTTTTTAACAAAAAAATTTATTTTGAAGACGTTTTTTACAACAATTTTAATTTTGGTCACGCTGATTAAAAATATAAATTCTGTCCTGTTTTCTTTTAAAGAGAAATATTTTAAATATTGGTCCTAAATGTATCTTAAACTATGCCATTGAAGTTCAATTTGTAAGTTCATGGACTCAATTTGTTCAGGAAGAACTCTGTCGAGAAAAAATTTTTTTTATTTGAACAGCATGTAGTTATAAAATTAATTTAGTCTAAATGTTATATGTTAGTTTTATTTTTAGCTTCAAAAATTAGCTACATAAGATTAGTTTAATTGTAGTCTATGTTAGTTTAGATTAGTTTAATCGACAGGTCATCCATGTTGCACAGTGGACAGACCCATCAGTGCCCTGATCTTCTCTTAAGTAAAGGTGAAGTACGAGACTTGAACCGGCGTCTTAAAAGTCGAGTTTTCAGTCTTATGTGCTCGCCGCCTATCTAGAAGTGTTCGGAGACTTCAGGATAGTGTTGTTATAATCTTCGAAACTCACGATGCGAAGCGGCATTTCTCACCTCCACAGAGTACTACTTAGGTACCTATTTCTGCCAGCTGCTGGGTTAACAGCTGATGTATTTTTTTTTTAACTACGAGTAAAATTCAAACTGCATCGGGAATCGATCACGGCTTGTCTGAACATCGGTAGCCCAGTCATGTAGTTTTCCCAACTAGGTTACGAGACCCCCAATTAAGTATATCTATCAACATATAGAGGGACTAACGACACCTGTCTTGTATTGTTTGATGAGTCTTCTTCCACTTCCTGCATAGAGTTCCCGTCAGACATCTCCAACCTTAATTTAATATTTGTCAATATTTACTAATGTAATATTACTATTTCCGTGGTTACAAATTCAGTGTGAGACTCCCGGAGGTTCGTCTTAGTTATGAGGGACTTTAGTCTGTTGTTTGATGTGTGATGGTGATGGTCTAATGACCAACTAATAACTACATCAAGCTTGGGCAGATGGTGCTCGTAAACCTGGTAGGGCTTACCATCTAAGGGCAGAATCCCCCTACAGAAAAGACAATCTGCTGCCTTGCAGGAAGATTGGGGACAGTCAAAGGCTAAGGAAAGCAAATCTGAATAAAATGATGGCTGAAATCGGATGCACTGGACCGCTGGCGCAGAACACAGGGCAACGTTTTAACAAATATTCAATCGGAATGGATCCACAGGATTGCTCCCAGTACACAGACCTGAGAAGAGCAATGTGGTCCACACCCACCTCCCTGGAAGAGAAACTATAAGGGGCAATCTAATCACTTAAACAGACAGCTGCTTTCATGAGAGAGTCTGGAATCCTACTCTGATTGAGTCTTGATCGCAGAGAGAGAGAGAGACAGAGAGAGAGAGAGAGAGAGAGAGAGAGAGAGAGAGAGAGAGAGAGAGAGAGAGATTCAGTGTCATTTTTTTTTAAAATTCAGTCATTTGTCTAGCTTTAGAACTCAGAATAGATTACAAGTTGAGATTACATTAAGAGTTAATAATATATTACGAGTACATTATCTACATCAGATTACTTATAAAGTTAGAATTGTGAAAAAATGAAGTATATATCTACGTCTATTTTACATCCTGTACGGGTTCTGCCACTGAAGAACAATAATCAGCTCAATATCTTTATGCAATAGAACTTTTTTAGAAATATAAATGGTATTATGTTTTCATGAACAAATATATATATATATATATAACCCCGCTCAACCTGTTTATGTTATCCGAATGTCCAGTTTTTGTCAAGAAAATACGGTCAGCCTACGTCAGCCAATTGTGTGGATTGGGTGGAACGAAAATATGACAAACAAGGAAGTTCACATCAGCTGAAAATGAAAGAAAGGACAACTTAACACAATTCGAAAAAGACAACTGAAACTTTTGGGGCATGTAAAGAGACACAATACCCTACTAAAAGTCATTTTTAAAGGGAAGGTACAAGATAGACGAGTCAGAGGCAGACCAAAACTAAAGTGAACTGATAACGTCAAAAGATCAACAGGAGAAACTATGGCAGCATACACCATCAAGATAAAGGGCTGATTAAAATGGCGTTCCATGGTAGCCAACTTTCGATGTGGAGACGGCACCCAATGATGAAACTCCTAAGCCATCAAGCATAGAGAACTGGTCGAAGAATATGTGAGAAAAACAGTCAGCTTGCTTTAGTCATGCACTGACAAGAGAAAAGCACTAATATATTGTACCAATTGGAATTCCCGGTCAATATAGCGGATAGGCGACAGGAACCGTTAAAGGCTGTGTCTGAAAAAAACATGTTCCTTGTTGCAGTGTTCTCATATTTCAAGTCTGGTTTGCTGCAGAGCTACTGAGATAAGAGATATGTGCACACCGTGAGCTATGCGTTTCATCCATTTTGATTGTTTTGATGTTCCGATTGCTTACGATGAATGATGATATCGTATGTTGGGCAACAGATGGCTGTGTTCACTTTCTGTGCGGTTTCGCCTAACGTTTTCTGGCATGTTCTGAGACTGCATTGATTGGGACTGGAGCTACCTTTCTTTGTTTGGGAGATGATATAGTAATTCTGATGATTCCACTTGCACGGGCAGTTGAGCAATTATGGATTTTAATTTGTTTCCAGTGATACAGGAGCCTTCCATAAACATAAATATAATCAATGGGTGTGATAAAAGAAAAGAATGAATGATAAAATATGTACAGCACAATGTGAACAACTTTGACGGGCACACATTGGGTCATCATCATCATCATCTGCAATACCGGTTGGAGCAGGCGATCATGTCCTTCCACAATCTTCTATCTACATTGCATCGTATCAATTCTGTTGTTGACTATTTTCCCTTTTGCTATGACACCAAGCTACCTTGCATCTTCTCTCTATGTCGTCCCTGTCTTTCCTTGTATTTTGCCAGTTGTAACCTAGTACTCCAACATTCATCTTCTCATGACGTCACCGAAAAATATTGATTGTTTCTTTCTGATGTTTTTGGGAGCTCTTTTTTTTTTATTTTTGGCTCTTAAGGAATGCCCTCATTGGTCCTTTTAGCTGTCCAGGGAACAGTAGGATTGAATCAAAAGTAGGATTAATGAGAGAAACAATATATACATATACACATAGTATTGTTATTTGGTCTGTTTATGCTGCGATTATCACCACTACACTAAGGACAAATCTACGGTGATCCGATCTTCTCCTCAAAATACTCGGATCTCCTAGAAGAATCATGAGCAACGTGCACGCGCTCTGCTGCACGGCGTAAGTAAAGTAAATTACACCAGTCACGCCAAGTGGTGTATAGGGGATATGGTGTTAGTGACCATACATTTTACAGACCTTCGGCACATGATTATTGGGGTAATGTTGTCGGTATTACGCCCTTTTCGCTTTACTTTCTCAGAAAAAAAAAATCATGTACCCATTATAGGCTAGGTGAACCTGAAAGCCGTCGGTTGGAATCGATCCCTACATCTTGTCCTTTGTAGTCCAGTTCACTAACCACTGAGCTATCGCGGCTCGCTTCACGGCATGGAATCCACAAATTTACTGATAAGTTAAATCAGATTTCAAAGCCTGAAACATAACATAAGAATAATATCATCAACTGAGATATACTACTCTAGAGTGTTGATCTGACTCATGTCATGGCCTGTGTATGACGAGTGCATGTTTGGTGCATGCATGTGTGCTCTCCTATCTCGTGTCATCATCATTGCACTCCGAACATGTTCATAGGTGCTCAGCTCCCCTCCACAGGAAATCTCGCAGTGTTCAGCGACTGACGACTCCAGTTCTGTGTTGGTTGATAAGTCTTCTTACACGCCCACTAAGATTCTCATTTCTGGCTGTGCCCGTCTTAAATCATATTTCTTTCATCCGAATAAGTTTTTTTTTTAACAAGTATCCACAATGTAATTGACTTTTTGCTAAAATCTTACCGACACTTTCTTTCAACAAAGTTTTCCTTCTCTCTCTATCTCTCTCTCTCTCTCGCTCTCTCTCTCTCTCTCTCTCTCTCTCTCTCTCTCTCTCTCTCTGTGTGTGTGTTTCTGTTATCTCAAACAAAATGGATATATTGGATATATACATAAACAAAAGTGATACTACCGCATGAACGTTCCGTAGAGACAACACACAAGGAATGAACCATAATGTACTTAGTGAAGTTGATGATTTGTTCATTAAGTGTTCATTGTTTGTCCATCGCTCGGAGTTGTTGACTTTTCCCCTCACTCGAACGATTAACACTTTACTTTCGCGCAGAAACGAATCAAATTGTGAACGACACATGTTCTCACGAAGAATGATGGGTCTGTATGTTCGATACTAACAGAGACCTAACACAAACTGTTAAATTTATATAAATATCACGCACGTTAAAGCAAAATACAATTTTCAGTTAAAAAGAAAACAGGAGAATAAGTGATTCTGGCAGTGAAAAATATAAGGAAAATTATTCATTATCATTGAAATAATAATCATAATAATCCCCTATCTGAAATTGCTTTTGGGATACTTCTGGTATGGACTTGTTAATATGAAATGACAGGCTTAGATGGTGGTACTAACTGGCGTTGACAGGGTATATAAGAGACGAACCCGATATATACAACACAAGGTACACATTTTCTGATGACTTGCAAAGATGAAATGGAACATTAATTCAGCATAAGTCAGTGGACTCTTCAGTCAGTGGACTCTTCACGCCATTGTCGCATAAGGAATAGAGTCTTAATTTAATTATGGTCTGCTATAATCTATACATGAGTAAAGTGGCCAGTACGAGGTCAGGTCGCCTCAAATAATTGTTTGAAAAAAGAGACTCTCGCATCCCCTGGTGTGAGTTCAGTTTTCTTCTGATGAAGCTACCACACCACAGATTGGATTCTACCCTCATATCGCCTGGTGAACATATATATATATATATATATATATATATGTATATATATATGAATAGGGGCCAAGATAGCTCAATGGTTTGTGAACTGGGCTACTAAGGTCAAGAGATTGGTATTGGGTGTGCCCTTCCCACATGTGGGAGGACATTAATTATGTATCAGTTATTTAAACATATATAAATACGAATATGGTAAAGGGCGGTAACATTTTAAGAAAGCAAGAGTTCTTCAGCTTTGTTTACAACCATTTCTGAGATATTTCTTCTTCTACTTTGTTTCATAAACCTGGATGTTGTTGAAGCACAACTGACTGACTTAGTCAACCTTGTCAATTCCTCTCAATCTTCAGCAATTCTTTGAGATTCTACAAAGTCGAAGCCTCTCTGTTACTTGATGTTATCATCTCATCTCGGAGATCACCACATGTCTACATCGCATTCTCGCTCCTTTCACAGCTTCTTGCAGAAAGGCCTTTGTTAGACCATCGAGATACGTGGCTAAACTAGTTCATTGTGCGTATGTTCACAACAGAGATAGTCCTGAGATATAGAATTGAATTTATGGACAACTGAAAATCAAATAAGAAATTATTGGGTAATTACAGAAATGTTATTTACAGAAGAATTATTAAAATAAAGGTAAAGGTAAAAGTACAAGACTTGAATCTAGGTCTTAGCGCGCGCGTTTTCACCCATATGTGCTCGACCGCCTGACCAGAAGTGTTCGAAGACTTCTAACGATGCGAGGCGGCATTCCTCACCTTCCCAGAGTACTACCCCGGTATCCATTTCTGCCAGAGGCTGGTTCGACCGAGGAAGTATTTCTTTTTTCTAACTACGAGTTCAAATTCACATTTCTTCCAGCGGGAACCAAACATGGGTTGTTCTAACATCGATACATCCAAGTCGGGTGATTTCCCAACTAGGCTACCGAGGCCCCCTTGTTCATCATAATATGAGCAGCCTGCAACGGGTTCTTGAAGAAATTAGGTCGAAATAACATTTTACTGTCAACCTAAGCAGGAACCGTTATTATTTATTTGTTATTTATTATATTTGCGCCATGTAATCCTAAAACATCTCAAAGAGGCCAACACAAAACGGCAGCTCCTAAAAAACATCAGAAAGAAACAATTAACATATTTCGGGCACATCATGAGAAGAGGAAAGTTGGAATACTTGGCTACAACTGGCAAAATAAAAGGAAAGAGAGATCGCGGACGACAAAGATAGAAAATACTGGATAGCTTGGTGTCATGGCATGGAAAGCAGTCAACAACAGAACTGATACGATGCACTGTAGATAGAAGATTGTGGAAGGAGGACATGATCGCCTACGCCAACCTGTATGGTACATGATACCGAATCCTAAAACAAGAAAAATAAATGGAGATGTTTTTTCCACATATTGCACAGATCACACAACATTATAAGACAGTCAGTGATCTAAAATTCACAATGAAGTAGGAAAGATGGAAGGCCTAAGCATATCTGGAGAAGAACCGACGAGACAGAAGCAAAGGCTGCAGGATGGAAGTGGGCTCAATTGAAGAAGATGGTGTAGAGAACTGGATCAGTTATCATAGTGTGTTCTTCAAGTGAAAATATCCTAGTCCCACAACAAGCAGGCTTTAGACAGTGTTACTCTACCGAAGATCAAGCAACCTATCTTTCCCAAGAAATTGAAGATGCGTTTCAAGAAAAGAAACTGGTACTAGCAGCATGGATAGACGTAAAGAAAGCATTTGATAAGGTATGGAAGGAAGGGCTTTTGAAGAAACTGAGAAATTATGGAGTAAATGGCAGGATGTACAAATGGGTCAAAGCATACCTGCATAACAGGAGAGCCAGAGTGCAACTGGATGGTCTTAAGAGTAAGAAGGTCTTATTGCGCCAGGGCGTTCCACAAGGAGGGGTACTATCTCCAACATTTTTTTCTGATCTACATCAATGACCTAGTTACTGAACTACCACATGGCATCAAAGTGGCAATGTATGCAGATGACTTGGTAATGTGGTGCACAGAGGAGTATGCAACAGTGGCCTCCAAATTGCTACAAAGAGCTATGAATGCACTGAATTCATGGACAAATATATGGTGTATCAGCATCAATACAGACAAACGCAGTACTACACTTTTCACACTCTCCCCAAAACAAAAAGCAGAAGCCATCTACATAAACAATGAGCCTGTGAAAGAAGACATACAAGCTACATATCTCAGTTACATTTGATAACAAACTATCTTGGAAACAGCAGATAAATAAGGCAACCCAAAAAGCAAGGAGGAAATTGGCTATTCTAAGAAAGTTGTGTGGAACCACATGGGGTGCGAGTGGGAAAATACTCAGTAAAGTTTACCAACAGTGTATACGCCCACATTTAGAATATGGATCATCCGCATGGTGCTCAGCATCAAACACCACATTGCAAGAACTGGATAAAGTACAAAACCAGGCACTTAGGGTCATCACAGGAGCAATGAAATCAACACCAATATTGGAGATGGAGAAATTGTGGAGGATACCAGCACTGAGAGAACGGAGAGACACAAAGGTACTGATACAGGCAGAAAAATTTGTATGCATGCCGAGACATCCAATGAAGGACAGATTTCAAAATCTTGCATTGGGACGACTTAAGAGAAGCAGCTTTATCCACCAAGCCAAGCGTATTAGTAGACAAACACCAGACATGCCAAGAGTTGTTAAACCCCTTCTGCCCATACCAGAACAGACTCCCTGGACAGATGAATCAGGATTATCAGTTCAAATACGGACAGAAGTGAAAGGAATAGTTGACAAAGAGGAACAAAATAGTCTACAGCGAAAAACAATAGCTCTCAGTTTCCTGGATGAAGAATACCCACAAGACCTATGGATTCGTGTGTACACAGATGGATCAGCACAGAATGCAGTAAAGAATGGGGGAGCAGGTGCATATATAGAGTACCCAAATAACACTAGGGATATGAATAAAATAGCAACAGGGAAATATTGTCACAATTATGATGCGGAAATACAAGCAATAAAGTTGGCAATAGAAAAACTGCTGAACAGTAATCTTAGCCCACAGCCTGTAGTGTTTTTGACAGATGCAAGATCAGTACTCCAGGCACTACAATCCAGAAAATTACCACATCTGCAGACCTTATTGACTGAACTCTGCAAGCACCACAGGGTTGCCCTGCAGTTGATCCCGTCTCACTGTGGTATACCAGGAAATGAGAAAGCAGATCAATTGGCAAAGGAAGGTTCAACAGGCACACAACTAGATACACCAGTTACATACCATCATAAGAAACAGATAATCAAATCAATCAGAGGACCACAAGCCCCAAATCAGGATGCCTTTCATAATATGAATAGATATGAACAAGTTATCATTATACGCCTAAGAACAGGACACAATCGACTCCATAGTCACATGTATACAAAATTCAAGATCGGCACATCAACTACTTGTACATGTGGACAGGCACCCCAGACTGCTGAACACATACTTCAAGACTGCACTGAATATAGTAGACTGAGGAAAATCCATTGGCCCATAGATACAACACTACAGACAAAACTATATGGGCCACTGCAAGAATTACAAAAGACAGTAAAATTTATACAGGAAACGACATTGCAGATATAGACAATACTTCAGGCGAACGAAAGATAGATAGATTTATTTGTTATTTATTATATTTGCGCCATGTAATCCTAAAACATCTCAAAGAGGCCAACACAAAACGGCAGCTCCTAAAAAACATCAGAAAGAAACAATTAACATATTTCGGGCACATCATGAGAAGAGGAAAGTTGGAATACTTGGCTACAACTGGCAAAATAAAAGGAAAGAGAGATCGCGGACGACAAAGATAGAAAATACTGGATAGCTTGGTGTCATGGCATGGAAAGCAGTCAACAACAGAACTGATACGATGCACTGTAGATAGAAGATTGTGGAAGGAGGACATGATCGCCTACGCCAACCTGTATGGTACATGATAACGAATCCTAAAACAAGAAAAATAAATGGAGATGTATTTTCCACATATTGCACAGATCACACAACATTATAAGACAGTCAGTGATCTAAAATTCACAATGAAGTAGGAAAGATGGAAGGCCTAAGCATATCTGGAGAAGAACCGACGAGACAGAAGCAAAGGCTGCAGGATGGAAGTGGGCTCAATTGAAGAAGATGGTGTAGAGAACTGGATCAGTTATCATAGTGTGTTCGCTGCACTTGGCTCCAGTAGGAGTTGTAAGGCGTTAAGTCAAGTGAGTTATGTAATCAGAAGGAAACATCAACAAAAATGGTAGGAGCATAGAGCTAAATGAAAAAAGGAGGGAAATATACCAGCTTGATTAAAAGATTGGGATGTGACGAATTAAATAGTAAAATTTATAAGTAACGTCTCCAGTGTGTTACCGGGGCCTCGTTATGAGGGAAGTAATGAATAGTGACAATGTGACCTTTCCAGGCATGTCGTAAGAGGCGACGAAGGAGGTTGATCGATGGCTTGACAAGCTGTCATTGTAAAAAGTATTGTTATGGAAACAGAGCCATACGTTTTCGAAGCAGTGATCTTTGCAATATGTGCCATTCTGGCACGCAAGGTTTCTGTTTTTTGAGATTGTGGTTCTGCCCTATGTGCCGTCTTCGGCTCGAAAGGACGATAGATAGACTGAAATTTAGGCTCAGTTTTAGTGTTTTCTCATGTCAAATTAGCAAAAGATCAGTCTTCTGATAACTGGAATACTCGAGCATAAACTTAAATGGCGATACTAGATATATTACAGAAAAACAACTGCACAATTTTATGGGGAATAATCTGTGGATTATCTAACATGAGTTCCTAGTATTCAAAACGATAAACGATAACTTAATGTTTTAAAGGTGAACTCTTTTAAAGAACGATTTCTCGCTTGTAAAAGTTATCATATTGTCAGATTGCATTTAATCTGTGTGTAAAAATATTCCAACAACTTTATGATTTTAAATTTCAACTGAATAACATTAATCTTTCTTTAAGCGGTGCTACTGATACAATAGTCATGTAATCAGTTATCTCATATGAGCGTCCTATAATTTGAAAAAAAAATAATGACATGAGCTGTGTGTAGTAAAAATGATCGCTTGATCCATATCTCGGTTAACGCAAGCAGATGATCACCAATTTTTAAATAAATCGAAGAATTAATGTCATTTTTCCCTGTGGCAGGTTCTCTAGGAATTATCATCATCATCCTCAAGTGCCTAGAATGTGTTTGCGTTACAAACGTCCAAATCATACTGTCACTACAGCTTATCAGTTCTCCTATTTGTTTATATCAATTTTTCCAGTTGTCCTCATTATAAGTAAACAGTAAAGTGTCCCATCGCCTTTAGAGTCGTCTGTGGAATAGAGTCGTAGTCACAATATTGTTTTTCCAATGACCAACTGCATATTAGATTTATCTACACCCTATGTTACCAATGAAAGACAAATAGATTCATAGAGAAAGAGAATACACGACGAAAGAAAAGAAAAAAAAAACATTTCTAGGGGTGCTGAAAAATCCAGTTAACTATGACTGACGGAGGCTACTTCTACTAAGCTTACGCAATATGGTTGATCTTAAACACGAAATACTTTAATATTGAGAGAGCCGCGATAGCTCAGGGGTTAGTGAACTGGACTACCACGGACAAGGGGTAGGGTTTGATCCCAACAGACGGCTTCCGGGTTCACCCAGCCTTAAATGGGTACCGGATTTTTTTCTGGGAAAGTAAAGCAGCACGGGCGTAATACTGACCACATTACCCGAAAAATCATGTGCTGAAGGTCTGTAAAATATAGTGTCACTAACACCATATTTCCCTATACGCCACTTGGCGTGACGGGGGTACTTTACTTTTCTTTTTTTTACTTTAATATTGAACATAAAATCAAGTATAAGAAAAAGGCGTTATAAATGCAACGTTCCCGTGCTCAGAATGATTTTAAAAATATGTTCCCAACAGGCATTTATGTGGAAATCATCTGGGTTTAAAAAAAATTAATAAATACGGAAGACCAAGAATCAGAAAGAAGCAATCAACATTTTTCGGGCACATCATGAGAAGAGGAAAGTTGGAATACTTGGTTACAACTGGCAAAATAAAAGGAAAGAGAGATCGCGGACGACAAAGAGAGAAAATACTGGATAGCTTGGTGTCATGGCATGGAAAACAGTCAACAACAGAACTGATACGATGCACTGTAGATAGAAGATTGTGGAGGGACATGATCACCTACGCCAACCGGTATGGCACATGATGATGATGATGTTACCAATGTTAAACAGACACTCACAAGTCAGAAGAGATAGATATTCAACACTAAAGTGCGATATTTGAGCAAGGCTAATGAGGTGACCAGAACAGTCAACAGCAGAAGCGAGGTTATAAGAGAATTGGACAGTTTTGACTTACGTACCACATAATAATAAAATAGTTTCCCTAACTGGAGAGAATGCCAAGTGATATCAAGCCATAGAAAGGACACACACTATTGGAGAACGACACAGAACTCGAGGTATATTCAGACCATGTGGACTAGAGACATCAGAATAGAATCGCGTGTCGAAGGTTTAAGCTGGTAAAAGAGCAATACATTCGACATTCGGTGTGGTAAAAAGACAAAGTAGCGAAAGAGTGAGTGTGAGAAAGAGAGAGAGAGAGAGAGAGAGAGAGAGAGAGAGAGAGAAAGAGAGAGCGCAGTACAGCTGTGGCTGATATCGATATTACGTCACGCCACATGTACTTCCCAAAACAAAAATATTTTATACCCAATTTTTTTTTTCTCGGACATTTGTCACCATTGATATTCGAACCTGAACGTTTCTGAGCAGTACCGAGGGCTCTAATCACTAAACCTCTGAGGCTTCCCATTGGGCGAACAACCTGTAGTCCGTTCAGAAATTCTTGCTCAAACTCAAAGTATATCATTTCTAGGAAACTAATTTGTGGGTTGCTGTGACATTTTTGTTAAAGTTCTACATTTTCCTGGACCCTAGAACAATATTATTTTCTATTTTATTTTTTAAATGATCTAGTGTAGGACTTTGCATATATAAAGTATGTAAACAAAAAACACAAAAAGCTTTAAGGACAGACAATTAAAGGTTTTACAGTCAATCCCCTCACCCGTTCAATAATTGGCGCACTTTCAAATTTTAAGTGAAAAGACAATCACATAATCTCAAAGTGCCCGGGAATAAGAAAGGTTCGACCTTACAGAATATAAAGTGAAGCCAATGACTTTGACATTGCAATATGTAGTACTGTAAAATCTAATGTTTCTTGCACACTTTTTTTTTGCACACAATTTACATAAGAGATACTCATATTTGCAAACTCCACTCTGCCTTTGGACTTAATATTTACGAATTCTTAAAATCTAAGTAAACCAAAGTCTGACTGCCAAAAAAAAGACGATACTATGCCAAATAATTTATGAGAAAATTATGTTCAGTTTGAGCATACATTCATGAACGGACTATAGTTCCCGCTCTCAGAAAATGATCTAGTGGCGTCTTGACCAACTCAGTTGTACACTAGTTTTAGAGAATTAGACAACTGGAAAACGGTAACACAATCAATATTTGATGATCTGCATGCCTTATTGACAAAATAATATGGAATTATATTAACTCAATATTTGTTCTGTTTGTACAGATACTGAAGTATTACATAAGACAGCAAAAGAAGAAGTGAAGGGAGAAGTAAAACCCTTGCAATGTGGATGTTTACAGAAAGAAACAAAATTAGAGAGATAACGAAAAGAAACAAATAATCACGTTTTCATACAACTGAAAATGAAAATATAACTATTAAACGGTTTTGGAACAAATCAAATGAATACACGAAGAGATACAATAACCAACTGAAAGTTATACTAGGAGGAAGAGTGCAACGTTATTGAGACAGAGGCACACAAAGGCTAAAGTGGATTGATAACTTCTAGAGATTGGCTGTACAGCTCAAGAAAGTCGTTGACCGTTTAAGGAAACAGATGTAGTGAATTGGCAATCGACTGTAATCAAGCTGTGATGGAGAAAATGCACAAAATGATGATTGCGCTGTAGACAAATATATTATAAGCTGGTGAGTGAACTAAATTAAGATTCTTCGGAGTTTGGTTGAAGACTAACACAGAAAAGCCAAAAAAAGAGGCCTAACAACAGCAGCAATGCCTGAAAATGACAACCATATTTCAATGACAACTTTTATAATTTCAAAACTCCAGTACTTAGGATCCGTCATCATTCAGAAACAAAAATTAAAATGAATGCTAGAAATAGGACAAACAACAAGTGATTTAGATTAACAAAAATGACACCGATTTTGGCGCAACAAATCAGTTAAGCTAAAACACCTAATTACATTAATGCGCGCACCTAATTACATTAATGCGCGCAAACATGCTATACAAAACACAAGGCCGAATACATGATTGAAACAGAAAATAAATGCAAACCGTGAAAGAAAGTACTACTATAATATCATCTACCTCGTATTGAAAGCACACAAACAAGAAAAATAACACAATCAACAATATCTCAAAGTAAAGACTGAAAATTATTTGTTTTGAAGTGGCACTCTGCACTGTTACGTCAGACATTAAAGAAATGTAACGACATCAGAAAGTGGACAAAGAAACATTCGAATAATTTCTGATATCGGTATGTAAGGAATAACGGAGAAAGATTGTACACAACTCATCTTGCCTGCGTTCCGGAACTAATGGGCAAGGCAAAGAAGATTGAAACATGACAGATGTGCGGAGGAGGTTAAATTAAAGGAGTGTCACATATTCATTCCGGGAGGAAATAATATCTCCATGAGGTCTATAAATGTGTTCTTAGTGGCAAACCGGTTAGGGCTGTCGAAGACAATAAATAGGAACAGATAAATTAAAAATAGTGAACATTTAACGCAGTAGATGCACAGTTTATATGGGTGAAAAGTGTTATGCATCAAAATATTTGGGCAAACATTTATGGTCATCATGCAGCAAAAAAAAAAAAAAACTGAAACAAATGCAGCGCCTCAAATACTTGGGCACACTAATAACATCAGATGGAACTTGCACCACATAAATAAAAAGCATTTTAACTCAGGCCAAAAATAATTTTTAGAACATGAAAAACGTCTTATGGTATCAAATCTATGGCAATATAAGTGAGAAAGAAAATTAATTCGTCGGTGCTATTTTGAGTCAATTCTGACCCATGGAAGCAAATCATGGACAGTAAACAAAGAAACAAACGAAAAGACTAGTAGATGCAACAGAGATAGGATTTCTCAGAAGAATGTTTAAGGTTCCCTGGACAGCTAAAAGACCAACGAGGAAATTCTCAAAAAGGCCAACACAAAAAGAAAGCTCATAAGAAACATGAGAAAGATATAATGAACATTTTTCAGGCATATCGTGAGAAGAGGAAAGAGTTGGAATAGTTGGTTACAACTGGCAAAATACAAGGAAAGAGAGATCGCAGACTACAAAGAGAGGAAATACTGGATAGCTTGTCAAGGTATAAAAAACAGTCAACAGCAGAACTGACACGTTGCACGGTGGATAGGGGATTACGGAAGGGCATGATCGCCTACCCGAACCGGTATGGCACATAATGATTACAGTAGCTGATGTTAAACCCACCATTTTTTTCAAAGTGATATATCTACTCTTATTTCTTCTAGTTGTGTATACAGATTTGTATATATATTTCAGTTTAAAAGGAATTAAATAAACGAATCATACTTCTGTCATGAGCAATAATTAATTAAGGCATTTGTAGAAAGGAGAAAAACTATATACCAGTACACTTTTTAAAAAAAAGCGAGATACTGAAATTTGGACGACAAAGAAAGAAAATACTAGATACCTTGGTGTCATGGCATGGTAAACATCTGAAGTCAGAAAATCGTTCATTGAATTGCTCCAATAGTGTGTCTAACAATATAGAAAATTTGAAATCAGTGTCACTGCGCTCCTCAATCAATTCTTTGCACGAAGGAAAATTCGAAGTATTCTTTGGCCACGGTAAATCTAAAAACTTTTAGTTGACTTATAATCCATCTAGGTGTCCTACCAAATCTGAGACTGTTTGGGAACGTCCCTGTAGCGTCACTTTGCGGGTATTCATGTGCTGGGTGATATCAGTTAAAAAGGCCAATACGCTGTTAGAATGTGGATCGGACATTTTTCTGATCAGTTCTTTGTTGGTATCATATTTCTCTAAAAACTGCTTTATCTCGTTTCTCAAAGCAAAAAACCGCCTCAAACAATTCCATTTGCTTAGCCAACGTACTTGTGTGTAGACCACTAAATCGCCATATTCCGCCTCAACTTCTGATAGAAAATTTATAAACTGTCGGTGTGTCAAAGCCCGATTCCCGCCTTTTATTAAATTCACACACTTAATTACAGTTTTCATAACATCCTCCACGTCTAGAATCTTGCCACACAGCGCCTCCTGGTGTATAATGCAATGTAATGCTAGACAATGGATTCCAGCCTTCCTTAATAATCCAACTAAACCTGCTTGAGTACCAAACATTGACTTAGCGCCATCTGTCACTATTGCTAAAAATGTGTTTATGTCACCGATACCGTTAACAACTTTCATAACTGATTCATAAATGTATTGACCTTTGGTCGTGTTATGCAATTAATATAAAGCTAGTATCTCTTCATTGATAATAACGTTTTTTTAAACAGTTCTTATTTATAAAATATATATGATATGTCAGTAGATTCATCCAAAGCCAAAGAAAAGTAAGCGGAATTTGTAACGACGCTCTTTAATTTACTAGATATATGAGAACTTATTTCCTCAACCCTTCTAGTGACTGCCTGCTCTGAAAGTGGAACGCTCTCAAAATGACTCCCAATTTTTTCTTCCCCAAATGCACGCGCCATGTTAATAGAACAACGTTTTACGAAGTCACCGTCACTTGATTTTTTTTTTTATTTCGCTATCTCTGCGCTTACAACAAACGATGTCATTAATGAACTTGTTTGCTTTGTTATTAATGTAGTTAAAAAGAGATTTCTGAGCACTAACCTTTTTTCTTCAAATCGCACACATGGACTGCTTCTTCTTCTCCTCCACCTCCTCCTTCCACATCTCCTTTTCCTTATTTTTTTTCTCTTCTTCTTCTTCATTCTTTTTCTTCTCCTCCTCCAATCTTCTTCTTCTACACATATTTCTTTTTTTTTCTTCTTCTTCCTCTTCTTCTTCTCCACCTCCTTCTATTTCTTCTACTTCTCCTCCTTCTCCGTTCTTCCATTTCTTCTCAAATTTATGTCTTCTTCTCTATTCTTCTTCTCCTCGTCCTCTATTCTTCTTTTTCTTCTACACCTCAAGCCTCTTTGCCCCGTTCCATGAGGGGTGGGAACAACATCATAACACACGATGAAGACGCGATAAATGTTCTCAATGCTTACAAACCATTATATTTGTTCACTTCTATGTATTTCAAGACTTGTTTTATCTCGACTCCTCCTGTTATAGTCTTAACGTTAATCTTGACTCTTCTAATATCAAAATCCCACCAAACTTAAAAGTATTATATCCATGAAGATAACAAATACGCTATCATAACAACCCTTGTTATATAATCCTTGTTAACTCCACTTTCCAATCAGGATATTCTCAATTAGAAATGTGCATAAACTCTTACTGCCTTTTAAACGTTGCTGAACATTTGTTTTCTAAAGTGCTCTTGCTTTTAACAGTTCTATAAATAATTTATTACATTGCGTTATTTATTAATCATTTAAAAATAAACTCTATCATTTACAAATATTTTTTTTAACTGCTGACATTTGCAAACGCTTATCTGCTGTTCCTATCGCTCGTATAAATCACTTCTGGATTTGTATTAATCCGTTGGCTCGCAATGGGCCATTCACGTCAATAAATCCTTCCACTGAACAATATCTAAAGCTATTTCTTTAGCTTTTCAGGTTTCATTTTTTTTATAACAGGACTGGATTTTTTGAGGGGGAATTTCTAGTTTGTCACCGCCTTGCGTTCATAGAATGGTTCCTTGCAGCTTAGCTTTATTATTTCATTTCCTGTGTCACATTAAAAACATGTTTTGTACCAGATACTGTCTGTCTGCGACTGACTACGTTTCTTTGTTTTCTTCCACCTTTTATTATTAAGTCTCACGCAGCTGAATATTCTTCCTTCTTTCCTCTTACTCCTCAAATTCACACTTCTCTGCAGCTCTATTCGTTTCTTCTTTCTTCTTTTCATCTTCTTTTCTTTCTCCTTCCCATCGTCCTCTTTCTGTTATCATTCCCGTATTGATCAATTCAACCGTAGCCAAAGAGCCTAAAAGTGCCTTGTGACGATTGCTACAAGTTCCCTTCACGAGGAACTGGATAGAGATATACCTGTAATGTAAATATGCCTTGCTTCACACTTTCCTAGTACATTTTCATTTGTCTCCCTGTTTATCGCCCTCTTTTCAATATCATCACCCTATACGCTCTGAACTCTCTCTTTTAAATATCACATCACACATTCTGCCTGTTTAACGTCTTCGTTTCGATATCACATCACACATTCTGCCTGTTTAACGCCTTCTTTTCGATATCACATCACACATTCTGTTTGTTTAACGTCTTCATGTCTATATCACATCACACATTCTGCCTGTTTAACGCCTTCTTTTCGATATCACATCACACATTCTGTTTGTTTAACGTCTTCATGTCTATATCACATCACACATTATGTTTGTTTATCGTTATCTTTTCGATATCACATCACACATTCTGTCTATTTAACGTCATCTTTTCGATATCATATCACACATTCTGTTTGTTTAACTTCTTTTCGATATCACATCACACATTCTGCCTGTTTAAAGTTATCTTTTCGATATCACATCACACATTATGTTTGTTTATCGTTAATTTTTCGATATCACATCACACATTCTGCCTGTCTAACGTCTTTTTTTCGATATCACATCACACATTACGTTTGTTTAATGTCATATTTTCGATATCACATCACACATTCTGCCTGTTTAAGGTCTTCTTTTCGATATCACATCACACATTCTGCCTTCTTAACGTCTTCTTTTCGATATCACATCACACATTCTGTTTGTTTAACATCATATTTTCGATATCACATCACACATTTTCTGCCCGAAAAAAGTTGATTGTTTCTTTCTGACATGGCACTGGTATGAAATGAATATACTCTATATAGGATGTTTCCTTCTGATAATAGCAATAGATATTGTCTTGTGTTGAAGTATAGATTCATGGTTTTATGAATCAATCTACATATTTATATTTATCTAACATACTATATATTAATTTTTAGATAATTAAACAATATATCAGATTTCACCAAGGTAAAGATGATACAAGACGTGTAAAAAGAATATGGTTTGATGACCGTTCACATTAATCACATTGAGAGTGTTGCACTCTGCGGTGAAACGTACGTGAAACGTTAATAAACAAAAAAGTAACGTTTCTATACTCAGGTATATAGACTTTCATATTCTGCACAGACAGGTGGGAGAAACCTGCAGTTTTGACTATACCTGATACACAGCCATTTTTCAGGTCTTCTCGTGATTCTACTAGCATGAGCCACTATCCAGCTTTGCTAGCTGGTGCGGTTGTAGGTAGAAATATGTCAGCGATTTATAGTCACAAAGGTGAGCATTGACCGGTAATGTCACACTATTACGAGTCCCCGATCTTTATAGCTGACTGCATGCCTTACAATATAGATAATGAAGTAATAGTTTAGTACAATAGTGTATATTGTCTAGCTTTTTTAATACTTCATCATCATAAAATATCGTTCCGTATTCTCTACGTTTTTGGTAGTGGCTGTGGGTTGTCTATGAGGCTTGAGAATAAAGGTCTCATGCCCAGTGCGGTTCGCCATGAGGCGCTTGATTCAGAGCTGTTATTTTAACACCGTTTTATTAATAATTCGGTTTTGTTCATTTAAGGGAAAAAAAAACGATTGAGAGAAAGGTTAATATATTAACCTTCATAATGGAGTGTTTTATTTTTAAGGATATCATGACAGTAACCGGAGATAACATGACATTAACCGGAAGTGGCTCACAAATTGGCTCATAAATTAAAACTCAAGCGTTCTCAATTAATTCAAAAATATTTTCTAAAAATATGTCCAAGATTTGATCAATAATTGGCAAAGTTTAAACATTAGTTCACAATTTAGTTCACAAAATAGTTTTCGAATTAGTTCTCAAATCAGTTCCAGAATTGCTTCCAAGAATGTTTCCCAGATAAAATTTTAAGGGGATGGTACAATTTAAAAAAAATATTTAATGCGAAGACAATGTGAAAGGACATTGGAGACAGGTCATTGGACTAGTGAAAATACAATATGAAGGGACATTGAAAGAAGTCGAGAGATTAGTGACAAGACAATATGAAGGGACATTGTAAGAAGGTGGAGAGACTAGTGACAAGATAATATGAATGGACATTGAAAGAAGGTCGAGAGACTAGTGTAAAGTCAATATGAAGGGACATTGAAAGACAGGTCGAGAGACTAGTGAAAAGACAATATGAAGGGACATTGAAAGAAGGTCGTGATAATAGTGAACAGACAATATGAAAGGTCATTGGAAGAAGGTCGAGAGACTAGTGACTAGCAAGACAACTGTTTTAATGTTTAAAACTTGGGGACGGGGAGGTGAGCTTCTTGCGTCACTATAGGATAGTTGTCTGTCTCGGCGAGGAGCTTACTGCGCCAGGTTAGGGGTGTTGCCTGCCTTGGAGGAGAGCTCTCTGTTCCAATATATAAAACTGTATTTGCCTTAGAGCTTGTTGTGTAGATGGGAGAGGGGTGGAGAAGGAGTTAAAGGATAAAGAGACGATAGGTCGAGGTCAAGGGAAAAAAAATGATAAGACGAAGTCACGGAAATGAATAATGAGACGAGGATATGAAGTCCTCGTTAAAAACGTGAAAGTTATGGTCGAGAACGAGGGGGCAGACAGAAGCGTAGAAAGTGTTTGTGATTGGTCGAAACGATCGAGATTTAAGAGGAAGACACGTAGAATCGTGATCACTTCATATCCTCGTCTCATTATTGTTTTCCGTGACTTCATCTTATCATTTTTTTTATATTTTTCTCCTTGACCTCGACCTAGCGTCTCTTTATTCCTTTAACTCCTTCTCCACCCCCCTCCCTTCTACAGTTGCACCACTACAGGAGAGTTGTCTTTCTTGGAGGAAAGCTTATTGTACTGGTATAAAAGAGTTGTCTGCCTTAGGGAGAGCGTATTATCCCAGCAAAGGAGAGTTGTCTGCATGAGGAGAGCTTTAAGTGCTATGTAGTAGAGTTGTCCATTTTGTAGGAGAGCTTGTTGCGCCTAATCAGTCAGACATCATAAATGCCATCCGGGAAGTCGGAAGGACACAGGACTTCGACAACTATGAGTTCACGTCACTTCTCCGGATGAAAGAGATAGGAGTTAAGATGGGCACAACCAGAAACGAGAAACTTAGTGGGCGTGTAAGAAGTCGTATCAACCAACACAGAACTGGAGTCATCAGTTGCTGTATACTGCGAGACTTGCGGAGAAAGATCTGAGCACATATGGATATGTTCGGAGTGCATTGATGATGACCCGCAAATAACTCAATAGTTGCGCCTGTATATGAAATGTGTATGTTTTGAAAGCGCTAGTTACGTTAGTAAAGAAGAGGCAGGGATATAACTTATTATGAGCATATCACGACCCCTTCACATTACCAGTGATTCTCAACTTTGCACTTGCTGGTCCTTCGAAAGTAATTATCAATATAATGTACCTTTCATATTTTGACCTATGTGTAATAAATATAATATTGCGCATACAAATGTATATGGTGTCACTCGAAATAGATGACAGCTGTTTTGTATTGATACTTTAGATTGTTTGCTTATTTGTATCTTTCCAGGAAGATAACATGAACGTTCTACTTCTAGTATTATACATGAACATTCTACTTCCATAGTCCGTTCAGAAATTCATAATCACACCAGAATTAGTTTTACGCGATAACCGTTTGTTATTTTGCTTTCAAAATTTGCATGCAATCTTAGAATATTGATGACGTTAAAGAAATATTTTTTGCTCTCAGAAATTTGATCAAGTTTAAAAGTTTTATTCTTTAGGATATATTAAATTCACCCTGTTCGAATTTGACACCATTTTAGGATATATACATTAATTTGGTGCGGTCGTTCACGTAAAATAGTTTGGCTATTGCAGAAACACTAACTTCAGGAAAATCCCGTGCACAAAACTGAATATTGAACGACATGACGCACCACGGCCTTTGGCATTAATTACCGAAGGGAAGGCGTATCTTTATTAATTTTGTGAAGACTCAGTAGACAATTTGTTGACTTTAAATACCAACATTTATATCTAAATTACAATGAGTTTGAAATGCAAATTTATAACTATGTAAAAGGTTACTTTTTTACTATATCAGCACTTCCTTATGGAATCCAAGCTGGAGCATTTATATTGTGATATTCATGACCCAGAGAGACCTTCATGCATAGTCATGGATAATGCATCATACCGCAATGTCGTATCAGAGGAAGACAAAGTGCTACTGCATCAAATACAAAAGAGCAAATTAGGACATGGCTTGCGAATGAAAATGTCAAATTTGACGACACATATTTAAAACCCGAATTGTTACAACTTGTGAAGAATACGAATAAGAAAAAGGTGTACCATGTTGACAAAATCATTGAGAAATACGGCCACACCTCTCTTCGACTCACTGCGTATCATGCGCATCTTAATCCAATCGAACTTGTCTGGGCTCACGTCAAAGGACAAGTTGCAGAACAGAACAGGACGTTTAAAATGTGTGATGTTGAAGTTCTGACACGCGAGTCTCTCTCAAAAATAGACATTACGTTCTGGAAGAAGTGTGTTGAACATGTGCTGCGGGTGGAAGATGAGTACTGGAAACGAGATGGATTACTATTTGTCTAGCCAGTAATGATTATCAACCTCTTGGAATCTTCAGATTCGGAATGATTAAAATTAAGATGAATTCAATTCCAGCTGCAGTTAGGACGTCCTGGGGTCTAATGGTGACCGAAGGACAAGACTAATTGTAACCAATTGAATTCATGTTTGCAAATACACATAACGAACAACACCCACAATTAAGCACTATGTAGATACGCCTCTGACAAGAATTTGCAGTAACCTGGAAAATTTAACACGATTACTGTACACTCTAAAAATTGAATCAATGTGTGTGATATCGTCATAAAAGATCAAAGGAATTCGCTGATGTGCAAAATATGTTGTGTTTGTGGAATAAAAAATACCAAAATCTTCGCGTCATCAATATTCTAAGATTGCATGCAAACTTTGAAACCAAAATAACAAGCGGTTATCACGTAAAACTAATTCAGGTGTGATTATGAATTTCTGAACGGACTATAGTTTTAAACATGAACGTTCTACTTCTAGTATTATACATGAACGTTCTACTTCTAGTATTATACATGAACGTTCTACTTCTAGTATTATACATGAACGTTCTACTTCTAGTATTATACATGGACGTTCTACTTCTAGTATTATACATGAACGTTCTACTTCTAGTATTATACATGAACGTTCTACTTCTAGTATTATACATGAACGTTCTACTTCTAGTATTAAACATGAACGTACTACTTCTAGTATTATACATGAACGTTCTACTTCTAGTATTATACATGAACGTTCTACTTCTGGTATTATACATGAACGTTCTACTTCTAGTATTAAACATGAACGTTCTACTTCTAGTATTAAACATGAACGTTCTACTTCTAGTATTATACATGAACGTTCTACTTCTAGTATTATACATGAACGTTCTACTTCTAGTATTAAACATGAACATTATACTTCTAGTATTAAACATGAACGTTCTACTTCCAGTATAAAACATGAACATTCTACTTCTAGTATTAAACATGAACATTCTACTTCCAGTATTATACATGAACATTCTACTTCTAGTATTAAACATGAACATTCTACTTCTAGCATTAAACATGAACATTCTACTTCTAGCATTAAACATGAACATTCTACTTCCAGTATTATACATGAACATTCTACTTCTAGTATTAAACATGAACATTCTACTTCTAGCATTAAACATGAACATTCTACTTCCAGTATTATACATGAACGTTATACTTCCAGTATTAAACATGAACATTCTACTTCCAGTATTATACATGAACGTTCTACTTCCAGTATTATACATGAACGTTCTACTTCCAGTATTAAACATGAACATTCTACTTCCAGTATTAAACATGAACATTCTACTTCCAGTATTATACATGAACATTCTACTTCTAGCATTAAACATGAACATTCTACATCTAGTATTAAACATGAACATTCTACTTCTAGCATTAAACATGAACATTCTGCTTCCAGTATTATACATTGAAAGTGATAAGAAGAAAACCGTATCTTTAAAGAATAACATTTATTGTGGGTAAAAGTTAAATATTGCGTATCCCAAAACAGTTAGATTTCCAACCTTTGATTTGTTTGTTTACGATCACTACTAACTAAACTACAATTAATGTGTAGATATTAACATTAGTGGACCCTTTCTAAATCACATTTAAGAAAGATCAATACATATGAGATGCGATGCTTGAGAAAAGTAACAAACAACATAAGAAGAGATAGAATACCAAATGAAACCATAAGAAACATGGTAGGAATAAAACCGTGCCAAATAAATATAGAACAACAACTTAAATGTTTGGGCCATCTGGTCAGAATGAATCCTCACCAATCACCGCCACGGACGTTCTTCTCGAGAATGCATGCAAAAAGACCAAGAGGAAGACCTGGAAGAAGATGGATAGATGAAGTAATAGAGACATGTAACAACAAAGGAAAATCACTAATTCAGACAGTTCGAGGAGCGCAAGAACGACAAATGATATAAACCACGACACATTTTCGGTATCAGTGAGGAAGAGAAAAGAAGAAAGAAGATTAACTTTAGTTAAACATGTTCCTTTATATATATAATTGTTCAAATTCAAACCACTTCCACCAAATTTAAATTTTAAGAATGAGTAGAATGTACAAGACTTAGAAGATCTTCATCAATAATGCAGCAGAATGTCAGACTCGAACTAAAATGCCATTTTAAAATGAAAATAAACAGCCATGAACTATATCGTTGAGAACTTAGAAAAAATATCTTCTATTGTTTCATTTTCAAACCATCTACTAGTGTATAGGTCATTAACAGGACCTCTTCAATCCGTTGCTGTCTCGTCTAAACGTTTCTATAAGTCATTTATCTTTGTGACCTTGCTCTCAAGGTTTATATAAGTGATTTCTCTTGTGATCCTACTCTCAAGGTTTGTATAAGTGATTTATCTTTGTGACCTTGCTCTCAAGGTTTATATACGTGATTTATCTTGTGATCCTACTCTCAAGGTTTATATAAGTGATTTATCTTTGTGACCTTGCTCTCAAGGTTTATATAAGTGATTTATCTTGTGATCCTACTCTCAAGGTTTATATAAGTGATTTATCTTGTGATCTTACTCTCAAGGTTTATATAAGTGATTTATCTTGTGATCCTACTCTCAAGGTTTAAATACGGGATTTATCTTTGTGATCTTAATCTCAAGGTTTAAATACATGATTTATCTTTGTAATTTTACTCTCAAGGTTTAAATACGTGATTTATCTTTGTGATATACTCTCAGGGTTTATATAAGAGATTTATCTTTATGATCTTGCTATCAAGGTTTAAATTCCTGATTTATCTTGTGATCTTACTCTCAACGTTTCCGTGAACCAGAGTAAGAAAGAAAACATCAAAGAAACGTTACAACAGCTAAATTGACAATGATTAAAGCCACCAAAAGGGCAAGAATCAGAACTCTGTATCTGCATCGACACCCACCAGGGTACAAGAGTAAGTGAAAAAGGAAAGAAAGAGAGAAAGAAAGAAAGTAGGAAAGAAAATAAATATAAGTTTAATAAGTGAATGGTGAAGCTATACGGTATGGTGTGCGTCATGATTTTCACGAGCCACAGTTTTGAGAACCACTGACCAGGCTAAACATAGAATGTGATTTCACAAGATGACTAAGGAACACTCCATCTCGAACGTGTCAACAACTGCTGGAGGTCATAGAATGTCCATGAAGCTGAAATAACAAATTTCATTGGTGCAAGCGCAAGTCAACCGACCAATGAGATTAGCAAATAATAAAATCAAATTCGCTTGTGCACCTCTGTAAAAAGTGTGCCAATAGAACATGCAGTTGCGGAAAGAAGCCAGTGAATAAATATGCAAAGAGTTGCAGTAAAGTCTGCTGTTGTATAAACAGAAGCGAATTTGCTGCGTAAACAAGTCACTATTTAACAAGAATCCTTGCAAGAAAGAGCACTCAAAAGATTTGCTAATGATTGTCCTAGTGCATCATCTGTCCAAACGGTAAATACACTAATATATCTGTCCAATTGAGTGCTCCAAATAAGATGTGCTAAAATAATTAAATTTGATCGAATAAATAAAGAAACTACACTCAAACAGATCCACAATAATTAATGTATTTCACGAAAACCTGCAGAAGCTGGCCAGATATTTATATACTGTACGTTACATTTCAAAGGATTCGATTTGATTTTTTCCTCCTCTGTTCTTCGCGTGGGCTTCTACGACCTTTCATTTATGCATTCCCCTTATGGCTTTTTAAAAATTAAAACAAGTGCAAATACACGTCTACAATTGTCGTTTATTGTTTTCTCTTTTTCAGGTTGTATTCTATGTTATATGAGGTGAGTGCGTATCTTGCCTTTTGTTGGGTTGCGTTCTATGTTATATGAGGTCAGTGCGTCTCTTGCCTTTTGTTGAGTTTTGTTCTATGTTATATGAGGTCAGTGCGTCTCTTGCCTTTTGTTGGGTTGCGTTCTATGTTATATGAGGTGAGTGCGTCTCTTTGCCTTTTGTCGAGTTGCGTTCTATGTTATAAGAGGTCAGTGCGTCTCTTGCCTTTTGTTGAGTTTTGTTCTATGTTATATGATGTAAGCGCGCCCCTACCTTTTTGTTACGTTGTATTCTAAATTAAATGAGGTAAGTGCGCCCCTACATTTTTTTAGGTTGTATTTATTGTTATATGAGGTAAGTGTACCCTACCTTTTCTTTGGTTACGTTCCATGTTATATGAGGTAAGCGCGTCCCTACATTTTGTTAGGTTGTATTCTATGTTATATGAGGTAAGCCCGCTCTACCTTTTGTTATGGTGTATTCCATGTTATATGAGGTAAGCGCGCCCCTACATTTTGTTAGGTTGTATTCCATGTTATATGAGGTAAGCGCGTCCCTACATTTTGTTAGGTTGTATTCCATGTTATATGAGGTAAGAGCGCCGCTACATTTTGTTAGGTTGTATTACATGTTTTATGAGGTAAGCGCGTCCCTAAATTTTGTTAGGTTGTATTCCATGTTATATGAGGTAAGCTCGACCCTACATTTTGTTAGGTTGTATTCCATGTTATATGAGGTAAGCTCGACCCTACATTTTGTTAGGTTGTATTCCATGTTATATGAGGTAAGCGCGTCCCTACATTTTGTTAGGTTGTATTCCATGTTATATGAGGTAAGCTCGACCCTACATTTTGTTAGGTTGTATTCCATGTTATATGAGGTAAGCGCGTCCCTACATTTTGTTAGGTTGTATTCCATGTTATATGAGGTAAGCGCGCCGCTACATTTTGTTAGGTTGCATTCCATGTTCTATGAGGTAAGCGCGTCTTTACCTTTTGTCAGATTGTATTCTATGGTATTGAGTTAATTAGTTATTTGCGGGTCAAAATCATTGCAATACGATCATGTCCATTGGTGCTCAGATCCCCTCCTCAGCAAGTCTCGCAATGTCCAGCGACTGATGACTCCAGTTCTGTGTTGGTTGATTAGTCTTCTTACACACCCACTAAGTTTCTCGTTTCTGGCTATGCCCATCTTAACTCCATCTCTTTTATCCGAAGGAGTGACGTGCACTCATGGTTATCGAAGTTCTATTTTATATGTAGTGAGTGCGTGTCCTATCTTTTGTTAGCTTGTGTCCTATGTTATATTTAGGTGAGTGCGTGTCCTATCTTTTGTTAGGTTGTGTCCTATGTTATATGAGGTGTGTGCGTGTCTTATCTTTTGTTAGGTTGTGTCCTATGTTATATGAGGTGAGTGCGTGTCCTATCTTTTGTTAGGTTGTGTCCTATGTTATATGTGGTGAGTGCGTGTCCTATCTTTTGTTAGGTTGTGTCCTATGTTATATGTGGTGAGTGCGTGTCCTGTCTTTTGTTAGGTTGTGTCCTATGTTATATGTGGTGATTGCGTCTCCTATCTTTTGTTAGGTTGTGTACTATAGTATATGAGGTGAGTTCGTCTCATATCTTTTGTTAGGTTGTGTCTTATATTATATGAGGGGAGTGCATCTCCTATCTTTTGTGAGAATGTGTTTTATTATATCGTTTGCGTGTCCTATCCCATATAGGGTCTTGTAACATCACTAACGAGAAATATCAACAACGAAGAACATTACTAACAAGCAACATTATAACATGCAAAATCATCAACGAGCAGCATCTTCAAGCAATATCATCAGCGAGCAACATCAGCAACGTGCAATATCGCTAACGAGAATCATCCATGAGCAACATCAACAACGTGCAATATCGCTAACGAGAATCATCCATGAGCAACATCAACAACCTTCAATATCGCTAACGAGAATCATCCACGAGCAACATAAACAACTTGCAATATTGCTAACGAGAATCATCCACGAGCAACATAAACAACGTGCAATATAGCTAACGAGAATCATCCACGAGCAACATCGCTACCGAGAATCATCCACGAGCAACATCAAGAACATGACATATCACTAAAGGGAATCATCCATGAGCAACATCAACAACATGAAATATCACTAACGAGAATCATCCACGAGCAACATCAACAACGTGCAATATCGCTAACGAGAATCATTCACGAGCAACATCAACAACGTGCAATATCACTAACGAGATTCATCCAGGAGCAACATCAACAACATTCAACATCACTAACGGTAATCATCCACGAGCATCATCATTAACGAGAATCATCCACGGGCAACATCTCCAAATCATCTCTTATTTTCCCCAAACACAGTTAACTATCGTATACAATCAATATCCTTATATAACAAACGATACCTTAAACCTACTAATTAAGAATATCGACCCACAAAAGCGACTGCATAGCGACACAATGTTCTTTTTGCTTCCTTAAGTAGAGCGCGGCTGACATGTGCCCTTCACGTGAGACAGAGATAAATCGACAACCGAGATATCAATTGTTTACTTTGACCACGTGATATAAGGCCACGTGATATATGGCTATCATCATCACCAGCTGAAACGTTGCAGAACGTTACATTCACCTCAGCAAGTTGGAAAGAATCTCTTTTTCTATCCAGATTTCCAACGCCTTCTGTTGCCATGTTCAAGGTCTCTTTGATGTCTTGAATCCACCTTTTCCTTAGTCTACCCCTGATTCATAGAAGACAATAGAAGCCACACATGATTTAAGAGGGATGTACACAGAAATAAAGAGAATGACTAGTAAAAATATATTTAAAAGTCTCCGATAGTGGATGTACTGCAAACAATTTTTTGTTTTTCTTTTTGGAAAAAAAATGCTAACGAACAACAAAGATAACATCAACATATGGCAGGACTATATAACCTAATTATTTTATGGCGAAAGAGAAAGAAAGCAATTATAAAATATACGTCAGGCTATAATATCTTTAAATCTGGAGTACAAAAAGCGATATAAACAATGACCATGGAAAAAGCTGCAGAATCTGACAACATACAGGTAGATGATAGGGCCACTAGAAGATTTGGGCACCGAAGTAATCAGAGACATATGCAACGATATATACCATGCAGGACATATACCAAATGATCTAAAAAAAAATTAACCTTCGATGCATTGCCTAAAAATAATGGTGCAGTTGAATGCAGTGATTTTAGAACAATAAGCCTAATGAGCCATGTAACAAAAATCTTGCTTAAAGTTATACAAGGAAGGATTGAGAATAAAATCAATATGGAATTAGAGGAACAATTTCCATTTAGGGAAAACAGTGGGGAAAAAAGAAAACATATTCTACATGAGAACGTTAATCGAAAAGTACACAGAGGTATGCAAACCAATATATGCCTGCTTCATAGACTACACCACAGCTTTTAGTAGAATACACCATAAGCAACGTATAAAATGCCTTAAAAGATACACATCTAGACACACGACTAATCTGTAATTTATACTAGGAGCAAACAGCAATAATAAAATATAACAAAGAGAGAGAACTCTAAACCTGTTGATATACAAAGGGGAATAAGACAGGGATGCATTCTATCACCAAGCCTGTGTAAATCTATACACTGAGCAAATTTTTAAAAATATCACAGAGATGTCAGGCCTTAACATGATTGGAAAGATAATCAATATCCTACGATAAGCTGATGATACTATATTACTAAAAAAAATCATACAAATCTAAAATTATTTAATGAAATAAACATCACAAACCAAAAATATAAAATATATATGAATATCAAAATGGCTAAAACTATGATCATAAACAAAGATAATACTCAAAACCCCCAAGTGGATATCAAAATTGAAGGAATAGACCTGGAGACTGTTCAGGAATACAACTACCTTCGACATACTATAACCAGTGATGGAAAATGTAAAAATGAAATAAAGAAATGAATAGGAATGGCAAAAAGTAATTGTAATGTTATGAAAAGTATACTAATATCAAAACAAATAACACCAGGGCTATAAACTAAGAATAGCAAAATGTTATATCTTCTCAATATTACTATATGGTGCAAAATCATGGACATTAGACAAGAACACAGAACAGAAAATTAAATCCATTGAAATGTGGATACATACAAGAATAGGTAGAATTGAAGGGAAAGAAAATAAAAAACAAATGATGAAGTCTAAAAATAACTAAAATGAAAATAGAGCTACTAAACACAATTAGAACAAGACAAATGAGATTTTTGGGGCATGTTAAAAGACATAACAGCCTATAACAGTAATCTTGGAAGGGAAAATAAAAGGTAAAAGATGTAGAGGCAGACCAGGACTAACATGGACGAGTAACATTAAAACATGGACAAGTCAGCCTATGACAACCTGCACCATCAAAGCAAGAGACAGAGTAGAATGGCACTCAATGGTAGCCAACCTTCGATACGGTGACGTCATCATTGACCGAATGAAACAATATTTTTGAGATTCAATAACCCGAAAAAAATCCCCTAATTTTGAGAATTGAATGCGAACCGTTAGGACCAGGAAGCGAGTGCACTAACCACCCCACCATCCAGACTTATTACGTAGGGAGGCGAAGTAGTTACACTAAAAAAACATCATGTTAACACACGTATCGTCATACTAAATATAAAACTATCAATACCGATTCTGGAATAGTGTGCATCAGTTACGTTTGGTGTAACAGTAAGGCTGATGTCATCAATGTTAAGCTGAAAAATAAATTTTCGCACAAATTTATATAATTAGCATATTATTTGTTTTGTTCTTTTTTCATAGTAGATAAAAAGCCGACATAATCCACATATATTCTATTATATTCTATTCTATTCATGAAATCAGTTTCACTGCCTTCGAAAGTTGTCAGTATAAGCAGCACCTCAAGCTATAATCACCCCACAAGAGTGCGTTGCCGCCGTTGACTAAATGTTGAAAATGTAGATCTCCATGCACACCCTGCTTGACTGGACAGGCGACGGTTCCAAGATATCCGCAAACGCTACGAAAACAAACAAGATCAAAAAGCCATCATTGAAAAGCGATAGATGGACGGAATTTTAGAAGCGAATGAAAGAAGAAAATATTGCAAATCATCTGAACCTTCGACACTGGCAGACAAAAAAAGGGGAATATTTGAAGAAGTAAATAAATAAATAATATATATGATTTTTATCTGGTACGCTGAAGATGACTATAAGAAATTAAAACTGAATTTATAATAACTTTCTAGATTCTAGAGCCCCCGTTACGCCAAGTGGCGTATAGGGGATATGGTGTTAGTGACCATACATTTTACAGACCTCCACCACATGATTTTGGGGGGTAATGTGGTCATTATTACGCCCGTGCCGTTTTATATTCCCAGAAAAAAAAAAATCCGGTACCCATTTAAGGCTGGGTGAACCCGGAAGCCATCGGTTGGGATCGAGCCCTACCTCTTATCCTTTGTAGTCCAGTGTAACCACTGAGCTATCGCGGCTCCCCCGAAAAGGGATAGATGGAATTTTAGAAGCAATCAAACACATGACAGCAGAAGCAAATGAAAGAAGAAAATATTGCAAATCATCTCAACCTTCGACACCGGCAGACACATTATAAAAGGGGAGTATTTGAAGAAGGAAAATAAATGACACATGTATAATTTGTCTATGTTATGCTGAAGTTGATAATAAGAAATTAAAACTGAATTTGGAATAATTTTAGTGTAAAAACGTGACTTTTATGTTTTCACAAAGTGTCAATGTGATCAATCTTAAAACGTATTTTCTCGTAAACATACATCTATTAAAATGACATTAAAGGAAACATTAGCACTGAGTTCGGCTGCAAAAATCGTGATCAAAAATTGAAAACACATGACATCAATTTAAAATAAAATGTGGAATGTAGTAGATATAAAATATCTTCACAATTAAGCCTTGCAAAATTTATAGCATTACATATAGAAGATAAGTCGATAGTCACATCAATAAAGGACACACCTGGAAGATCAGTCGATAGTCACATCAATAAAGGACACACCTGGAAGATCAGTCGATAGTCACATCAATAAAGTACACACCTGGAAGATCAGTCGATAGTCACATCAATAAAGGACACACCTAGAAGATCAGTCGATAGTCACATCAATAAAGGACACACCTGGAAGATCAGTCGATAGTCACATCAATAAAGTACACACCTGGAAGGTCAGTCGATAGTCACATCAATAAAGGACACACCTAGAAGATCAGTCGATAGTCACATCAATAAAGTACACACCTGGAAGATCAGTCGATAGTCACATCAATAAAGGACACACCTAGAAGATCAGTCGATAGTCACATCAATAAAGGACACACCTAGAAGATCAGTCGATAGTCACATCAATAAAGTACACACCTGGAAGATCAGTCGATAGTCACATCAATAAAGGAAGCACCTAGAAGATCAGTCGATAGTCACATCAATAAAGGACGCACCTGGAAGATCAGTCGATAGTCACATCAATAAAGGACACACCTAGAAGATCAGTCGATATTCATAATCTTACGCCCCAGGCGTCATAATTTGAATGAATGAAGCAGTTACACACAGTTACCGACATTATAGAGGCGAATGGGGAATATGAGGCACTACGCCCTAGATTGTCATATGTGCCAATATGTCATTCGGGCCTCTCTATTACTATGAATTGCCACAATCTCACGATAATTTTACATATCTTGTTTTCAACATTAATAATAAACTCTCCTATTGATATAGAATTCAACAGGCGTTAATAACCCAAACCAAATAACCAAATCAACAGGCACATTTTATGAAGCACCAGTCGCAATATTCAGACTGGCTTTTTCGAGCGCATATGAAAAGATAATACTCACAAAACACAAAACTTGAAGTATAAAAGCCCTGCGTTCTCAAAACTCATCAATACGATAATGAGACATGGGCTTGTCAAGGCATGATGTTAACGTATGCCACTAGCGTTGCCTAATAAGAATCCCAGGCGTTAAAGTTAAGACAGCGTTTACAACACCGTTGTTCTTTAGAGAGCAAGCACAAGTAGCATACCTTCCCTGTTTAGCCAATGTCTCTGTGACGCATTGCCTGTATGGATGATTGCGGAATTCCAAAAGACCTTCTGTTTAGTGAGCTTGCGACAGGTACGCTTATCTGTCGGACAGCCGTTGCTCTGTTTACAGATGGCTGCTTGCACAACGTGAGGCAGTTCAACATCGACAGTAAAATTATGGAGTCACGCGCCAGAGATGGATGTAAATGGCGCTCGTTAGTTAAGAGTGCCATGTAAACTGGAAACTAAAAGAGAATAAATTCACGACAAGATAAGAGAAGACGAAAGTAGAAAGACGCACAAAAAGCACGAGAGTTAGCCTAATAATTCAATTACGTCTGTTCTATATATGTTATCTATTCTAGAATAAGGGTATTTAGCCATAATAAACTCCGCGTTCCCTCTTGAGTGAACTACTGTAAAACATCGATTTATCTCCTAAGATATAAGCCTATTATTATTGTGGAAAGTAATAGTAAAAAAATAGCTTCAACACAAACAAATATAAGTAATGAGAACGTTAAAAACAAAACTCCTTCTTCAACATGCACTATTATTATTATTATTATTATTATTATTATTATTATTATTATTCCGATAGTAAACGTACAGCTGAGGAAAGGTGCAGAATATCCCATCAAGCAGTTAAACAAAAATTACTTTCAGCATCAGAAAGTAGTAATTGAGGCACTGAGACCACTTGAATAACCTCGCGAAAAAAAGCAGCGAGAAGACACCTAGAGAAACATCAGTATGTGCACATTCGGTACCGCCAGCCGTAACAAATGGTTCTATAGTTCGTTCAGAAATTCGTGCCCACAAAGTTTATTAATTATCTCGGAAAGTGTTTGATGAATTTATGTAATTCTTTTTTTCGTGAAATCATATTTTTTCACCGACATTCAATCTGATTTGTTGCCTTACTGTCATGCATTTAGGAACGATTTTTGCTTATTTCAGGTATATAGAAATATGATTTTCTTGCTTGTCCTGAATTTTAGGGTTCTTCAATACCCCCATCTGTTGCAATCAATTCACCAATTAAAAAGGCAAATTTCACGGGCAAACCACACAATCTTAGCACCGTTTTGCACTCTTAGACGCACACCATTCCGAGGTTTTTTTTTTTTTTGGTAATTTCATTTTTGGTTTCTTGTTAAATTGGTCCATAGGCGTATTTTGACAAAATATTTACTATTAATGAATATTCTTGTATGTGTGGTCATTTGTAAGCTGTTGTGAAGTGACTACTTGATTTTTAAAACCATGAAGAGTTTAAAGTGCAAATTCATCACAATGCAAAAGGTAAATGTGTTATTGTGCATACACTTGTGCAAGGAATCTAAATGGGGTCAATTATATTACTATTCAATGTAATACGCATACGCTTTGGCTTGCATTGTTAGAAAATTAACATAATTTACAGTAAAATATAATGTTTAGATCACGCGGTTTGATATTTTCCTAAAATTATATAATAAAAAACGATTTGTGCAAAATTCAGACTATCTTTGTACTTAAATATTATAAAATCTGAAGGTCGGTGAAAAAATTAAGATTTAATGAAAAAAAGAATTACAGAAATTCATCAAACAGTTTCCGAGATAATTGATTAAATCTGTGGGCACGAATTTGTGAACGAACTATAGTTACCAACGCGCTGAACTCTGGAATACGTATTTACGGCTTTTATTTTATTGAGGTAGCCGCGATAGCTCAGTGGTTAGTGAACTGGACTACAAAGGACAAGGGGTAGGGTTCGATCCCAACCGACGGCTTCCGGGTTCACCCAGCCTTAAATGGGTACCGGATTTTTTTATGGGAAAATAAAGCAGCACGGACGTAATACCGACCACATTACCACAAAAAGCATGTGCTGAACTTGTCTGTAAAATATAGGATCACTAACACTATATTTCCCTATGCGCCACTTGACGTGACGGGGGTACTTTACTTTACTTTTTTCTATGTTATTGACTTTGATGCTGTTATTTCCACTCATCATCATAATCATCATCATAATTGAGTGCCGTCTCTGCTTCGAAAGTTGGCTACCATGGAGCGTCATTCCGCTCTGTCTCTTGATTTGATGGTGCAGGTTTATTTCCACGAAAACCTTGTAATCCACTCATTTAACCTGGCTTACGACTTCCGGAGCAAAATCTCTGAACAAAACGCATTTTTTAGATCAATTTTCAGTTATTCTTTCGTTATTATTTCAAAGTTATTTTTAAAAAATCACAACAACAAAAAAAACAACGACCATGCCCAGAGTTTTAGACCCTTAGTTAACGATCGTGTCAAGTGAAGAGAAATGATACAAAACTGTTGAGATAGAAATATGTGGAGGGATATGATGTCCAACGTGAGTTCTCACGGTACTTGATAACTATATTCATCATATTTACGGTACTTGATAATTCTATTCATCATATTTGCGGTACTTGATAATTATATTCATCATATTTACGGTACTTGATAATTCTATTCATCATATTTACGGTACTTGATATTCTATTCATCATATTTACGGTACTTGATAATTCTATTCATCATATTTGCGGTACTTGATAATTATATTGATCATATTTACGGTACTTGATAATTCCATTCATCATATTTACGGTACTTGATAATTCTATTCATTATCTTTACGGTACTTGATAATTCCATTCATCATATTTACGGTACTTGATAATCCCATTCATCATCTTTACGGTACTTGATAATTCCATTCATCTTTTTTACGGTACTTGATAATTCCATTCATCATATTTACGGTACTTGATAATTATATTAATCATTTTTACGGTACTTGATAATTCCATTCATCATATTTATTGTACTTGATAATCATATTCATCATACTTACGGTTCTTGGTAATTCTTTTCATCATATTCACGGTACTTTGTAATTCCATCCATTATATTTACGGTACTTGATAATTATATTCATCATATTCATGGTACTTTATAATTATATTCATCATATTCACGGTGCTTGATAATTCTATTCATCATAGTCATGGTACTTGATAATTCTATTCATCATATTCACGGTGCTTGATAGTTCTATTCATCATATTCAAGGTGCTTGATAATTCTATTCATCATATTCATGGTACTAGATAATTATATTCGCCATATCTGATGGGCTGTTGCTTCCGCTGGATAAAGATATTCTCTAAACTACCAAGATCCGTGAATGTCTTTAAACTAAAACAAAATGTGTCTGGTCTTTACTAGTAGTGTGATAGTAGCACTAGTAGTAGTTGTAGTAGTAGTAGTAGTAGTAATAGTAGTAGATGTAGTAGTAGTAACAATAGTAGTCTCCGTCTGTCATAGTTGACAATGGATTTTGCAGCGCCCATATAAATTTATTTTCTTTACTTTCGCCGTTTATTCCCTTTATCTCTTAAATCTCTGTTTGAGTTGGAGCTTTAGAGCGTGTTTCCAAAGATTGCGGTCTGCGGCTATTTCTTCTCAAGCTGCAGGGTTTATGTTCAGAATGTTCAGGTCACGTTTACACACATCTATAAATCGAAGATTTGAGCTAACCCTAGTTCTTTTGCCATCTACTAGTTGACAATATAGTATATTTGTTGGTATGAGGCCATCTTTCATATGGTGAACGTGGTCAAGTCAGCGTGCGTTGCTACGTTGTGTGAGCAGCATATTCGAGATGTCTGTGCGAGTGAGGACATCCACGTTTGTCACTTTGACCTTCCAGGTGATACCAAGAACACAGAGCAGACATCGCATATGGAATGCATTTAGTCTTCTCTCTTGCTTTGCATAAGTTGGAACTCGCATGAGGGAGATATAAAAAAATATAACACACACAAAAGCCCATACAAATAAAAACGTACATATAAATATGATAATTACTTCACCTTACGCTTCGCACTTACATAAAACATACAACAAAATTGTCCGCTCCTTCTATATGCTTCTTCATTTCCCAAATAAATTAGAGTACACAAGTAAATGCCCCTGTACGTCTCTGACATGGATTTATCTCCCCTGATCAATTAGAATGATTGTTTTTACTAGCGGAAACAGTTGTACTTATAACACGGACTCATTCAATGATTCTAAAATCCTGATTGGATGTGACCCAAGTTTTCTGTTAATTCAATTGTACATACACTCAATGGCATATAGGAATATAGCGTACACTTATATAACCAAATACTTTACCTCTTGGCATTTTTAAGTCCACACAAGATAGTACTAGAAGGACATTTGTGAAATGTGTATAGAGGATTAGGGAATTGTTGTTTTAATGAACAAAACAGACACAAGTGTTTCCTTCTTGTGGTGACCGTTTGTGTCAAAGGGCATAAGGGGAACTCACTAAACTATGTAATAATGTTATCGACATAAAGTGCAATGTTGGGACGTTACAGTATAATGATGGCAAGTTTAAAATGTAATATCACCAATTCAAATTTACTATTTCTTCAAAATACCTATTAAAGAATACATGTACGTTATATATGTGTGTTAGTACACTGTCAGATATATATATATATATATATATATATATATATATATATATATATATATATATATGGCCCTTTTCGTCTTGTCAGATGGTCTAGTGGAGGCTATTGTGTATTTTTTGGTTTTGAGGCTTTGTTTTTGTCGAACATCTTCTCTTGTGGCTAATTCTACCAATGTTTAACAAACACACACGGCCACAGAATAAACAAGTCAGGCCTTCTGATCCACAGGGTTTTCCATCCTTTTTCATGAGTCTTTTCTGTTCTAAGGCTTGCCTTAGCACAATCTCAAATGATGTTATACCATTCCTTTTGAATGCTCTCCACGATGTGCGATCAGTTGCCAGATGTTCCCAGTCATTTGCACTGATGGAGACGTCATTCAGATATGATTTACAGAGATGATTACTTCGTCCTGCCATTTGATGTTCATAATCCTTTGAGCAAAGCACATGAAAGCTGGTTAACCTTTTCGTATGTATATATATATATATATGGACATGAGAGTATGTCTATGTGAATGTGCGACCTCTTTACGGTCGGTTGTCAGCGGACTGAAATGTTGGTTACTTATCTTGCACGTTATCATGCTTGGTTTGGTCACTAAACGCATGAACATGCAGAACAAATAAAGGACATCGAAACGAAATGTGTCTGATGCACCAAGTAAACAGTCTAATAGATAAGAAATGAAGAACTAATAAAAAAAGGCTGGGAATATTTCCCGGCGTTGAAAAACGTAATAACAGATAAAAAATGGTTTGGTCACGTGATACACAGGTAGCTCAAAACATAGCACAACGAGCCTAGATAAGTATGTCGAGAACACAAGACCTATGGCTCGACCACGAAAACGATGGATTTATAGAATATTAGAAACACTAGGAAAAATAACAGCAGCAGAGGCCAACATAAGAGGAACAGGCCGCTTAAATGCAAAACGAGGATCGAAAGATGAGGAAAAAGAAGAAGGTTTATGCTGTAATTTCTTATATTTCTAAAATCATGACCGCTTTCTTATCAATTTTCAGATTGTGATCTTTCGATACATACGATGTATTAGACACTTTTTTATAAGTTAATCTCATTCTTGGACAAATGTAAGCAGACCTCCATAATATATTGTTGTACTTACACATTCTCAAAACGTTCTCCTTGATCTACTGTAGATGAACCAGATTTTCTCTACATCAATGTTGAATCAACTTCAGGATTTCGCTAATTAGGAAGTAACGCCCTTTGGGTCTTTATTTTGCTAACAACCATCACCAATAGCGTGTTGTGAATGCCAATATAGGATAAATAGTATTACAGAGGAAGAAAAGTATTTTACAAGAGGGGAAAATAATCACAACGCGATTAGATATAAGTCGACTATATGTTTGCCAACAATTTGAACGAAAACATAATAAAAATTAAAGAGTATATGAAATAGTGGCACCATGGGTAAATTGTACTCTTAGAAGCGCGGAAACAGTTAAAACCTTTGTGGGAATAGTATATGTATCTACCATCAACACTTTACAGGAACAGTCAGTCTGTAAAAAAAAAAAAAGAGCCCCCGTCACGCCAAGTGGCGTATAGGGAATATGGTGTTAGTGACCATAAATTTTACAGACCTTCAGCACATGATTTTTAGGGTAATGTGGTCGGTATTACGCCCGTGCCGCTTTACTTTCCCTGAAAACAAAATCGTTACCATTTAAGGCGGGGTGAACACGGAAACCGTCGGTTGGGATCGAATCGTACCTCTTGTCCTTTGTAGTCCAGTTCACTAACCACTGAGTTATCGCGGCTCCCCCAGTCTGTAAAAGCTTAGAAATACTCTAGTACGGCCGGTGAAGCGCATGTGGGGAAGTATCGACTGTAATGAAACTGATTCCATGAATATAATAACATAGAATCATTAAAACTGGAATAAAACTGAGGGAAAAGTAGAGAGTGTGCCTGACTCCTTGTTGCTAGCGTAAGAGTCAGACACATTACGATTTAAATACATTATTGTATCAGTGAATACTCATTGAGTCAAGTAATTGGTTCATTCTCCACCTTCGTAACAGTTTGTTGTTGAGTATGCACCTCCATGAACTACAATTATCATGTCTTTGACTCGAGCTGGCAACCTTCTTCATCCAATAACCATTGGGGTCGTTGGGGCACCACTGACAAACTTAGTCAACACTAACTTTTTTTTTTTTTTTTTTTGGGGGGGGGGGAGAGAGAGAGAGAGAGAGAGAGAGAGGAAGAAGGGAGGGGGGGGGGCGGACTCTACAAAGTCTAGGCTTGACCATTCTATAAAATTATTATTCCACTCCTTTCTCTGCCTACCTGTTCTACTCGCTCGTTTCAAAGTTCCGTTGCAATTTGCAGACATCAATGGTAGCAATTCTGTTGCAAATAAAACTTCTGTCCATTTCTTTGGCTGCTTGCCTATTGTTACGTAATATATCCGCGCGCACTTCTTTCTTCTTTCTTCTTTTCCTCTTGCACCCATTCGGGTGTCGAGTGAGATACATAGTTCTGGTTCTAGCCTTTGTGGCGTCTTCAGTCAATGTCAGTTGATGATGTTGTTGCATTTCTTTGTTGTTATCTGTCCACCTTACTCTTGCATGCCTCTTGTTCTTCTCCCTTCTCCTTTTAAAATGTATGCTTTGTATGTTAAGGAATCAAACAGCATGTTTTCTAGATTTGCAAACAGTTTTATTTATTGTTTCTGTGTGTAGTTTAGGATTAGTGCAATGCCCTCTCTATATCTGTAATATTATTTCAAAGTCTGTCTATTTTGGTCAATCCTAGTGGTTGTCTTAAACATATCATCTCTGTGGTAACAAGTTTCCTTTTATATTGCATTGTGAATGACCATGCATGGCATTGAAAGCACAATGTGGAAGTAAATACACTCTGTATAACATGTTTTTTTTATTGGTAATAGGTATTACTGTGTGATAATAAGGAAAACCACTCGACTGGGCTACCGACGTTCAGACAACCCTTGTTTGATTTCCGCTGGAAGCAGTGTGAGTTGTACTCGCGGTTGAAAAAAATACACCAGCAGTCGACCCAGCCGCTGGCAGAAATGGGTACCATGGTAGTACTCTGGGAAGGTGAGGAATGCCGCCTCACATCGTGAGTTTCGATGCTTGAAGCGACACTATTCAGAAGTCTAAGAACACTTCTAGACAGGCGGCCGAGAACATAATGGTGAAAACTCGCGTGCTAAGACGCCGATTTCAAGTCTCGTACTTTACCTTTACCAGGTATTGGTTTGTGTTCAAGTATAGGGAATAGCTGTCCCATTATTTAGGTTGCCTTCTTGCATCGAATGTCTATTTCTTTATCGATTTTACCACTTTCAGAAAATGATCTTCCCAGATACTAGAAATGTGTAATTGCAATTAGTTGCCCAAATACACTGAGACCTTTTAGTTCACGTCTGATCAGATACACTGGCTCCCCTCAGCACTTCTCAATACCAAGTGAGTTAAAAACCGCTTGTATACAACCAATTTGCTATTTAACATGCATATCTAGTTCTTTGAAAAGAGTATTATCCTTATATCAACATGTCTCATTTCAATCTAGAAAACTAAATTTTTATCATTATGACTTAGACAAATCAATTCATGAGTTACATAAAATTTATAAATATGTTAGTTATTTTTCTTGAGGCGCAGGAGTATTGGCTGACGTGAGTTCTTGCTACTCAAAATTTGCGATCCTAAAAATTCTTCTTTTTCTATTAAAATCGCATACAAAATTGTCTCATTCTTAATATCCAATGCAATATTTCTGTCCCAACATTGAATATATCTAATTTTTAAAGTAAAATTATTATGTCCAATTTGCCATTTTAAATGTTCACTTATACAAAACTATCAATCTGCTTCCTGTCCTTTTATTTTTTTCTTAAAACAGATTTATACGAAGTAAATGTTCTTCATTTTTACACAGATAAATTGAATTAAAACTAACAGGCGAATCGTAAAAAAATACATATAACATGACATAAAATAAATACATATAACATAACATAAAATAAATATAACATAACATAAAATTCCTAGTAATTAGGTTGTGAGTCGGAGAGGGACGATCTTTGACTATCATCTTCAAGGTTTTCTAAATATATTGTCTAGACGAGATTATTAAAGTCTTTGGAGATTACACTTTTGTTAGCAAATATGCAATCAATGATGTCATTGAAACCTACACTCTTCTTAGTAGACATGCAGTGAATAAAGTCATTGAAACCTCCACTCTTCTTAGTAGACATGCAGTGAATAAAGTCATTGAAACCTACACTCTTGTTAGTTGACATGCATTGAATAAAGTCATTGAAAACGACACTCTTGTTAGTTGACATGCAATCAATAATGTCATTGAAAAATACACTCTTGTTAGTAGACATGCAGTGAATAAAGTCATTGAAAACTGCACTCTTGTTAGTAGACATGCAGTGAATAAAGTCATTGAAAACGACACTCTTGTTAGTAGACATGCAGTGAATAAAGTCCTTGAAAACGACACTCTTGTTAGTAGACATGTAGTGAACAAAGTCATTGAAAACGACACTCTTGTTAGTTGACATGCAATCTATAGTGTCATTGAAAACTACACTCTTCTTAGTAGACAATAAGTCAATAAAGTCATAAGTCATTGAAAACTACACGCTTGTTAGTATACATGCAGCGAATAAAGTCATTGAAAACTACACTCTTCTTAGTAGACATGCAGTCAATAAAGTAATTTAAAATTAAACGCTCCTTAGTATACATAAATTCATTAAAACTACACATGGATGAACTGATGGACGGACGGACGGACGGACGGACGGACGGACGGACATACAGACACGTAGACAGGTAAGTAGGTAGGTAGGTAGATCTACCATTCAACTGTCCAATTCTTCTTCCTCTTTCCTTTCTCATTTGATTCTCATCGTCAAGGGGAGATATAATTTGTGGTCTTTTGCTCTTCTGTTCGCCACTGCTGCTGTTATGTTTCCTACTGCTTCTAATATTCGGTTTTCTCCTGTCTACTGGAAACTCCCCCTAGTATTTCTCTCTTTGTCGTCCTATGGTTTTCTCCTGTCTACTGGAAACTACCCCTAGTGTTTTTTCAACCCTTGCTTTATGTCAATAGCACAAGTAGTACATCCTCCTTGTATGTCCCCCTACAGAAAAGATCATCTGCTGCCTTGCAGGAAGATTGGGGACAATCAAAGGCTAAGGAAAGCTAACCTGAATAAAATGATGGCTGAATTCGGATGCACCGGGTCGCCTGGCGCAGAACACAGTGCAACGTTTTAACGGGTGTTCAATCAGAGAGGATCTGGCAGACTCTAATTGTGATGTTCTGTTTGTGGGGCGAATCAACACACTTAACCTGACAGCTGACTTCATGTGAGAGTCTGGAATCCTACTCTGATTGAGTCCTGATCGCAGAGAGAGAGAGAAAGAGAGAGAGAAAGAAAGAGAGATATATGTATGGTTTATACCTGTTAACAGGAAAATCATAAAAACACCTGATTCTATAAAGGTATTCCTGAATTATTGTCTCAACCTTAAGTTCCAGTCACTAGGTGGTATATGTATGTTAAGTCATGCTGGCAAAGGTAAATTGTGTAGCTGCTTAGCTGGCAGTGTACTACAATTCACCTCTCTCGTGGCAAGCCGCTGTATCGAGGAGTGCAGGTTTGATCCTAGTTCGTGCTGCCTATTATTCTCTTTGATTTCTGTTCTTTGTTGATATTTTTCTAGCTCTGAAACAATACCCTTATTTCTATGTCATTTTTTTGGGTTTTTTAATCATATTCTTATTTTTACAGATATTTATTTTTTTGTTCAAGAAACGTTATAGCAAGCAGGCAGACAATGATATGAACACAAGCATCTATCTTTGATTTTCACATTATGTACATGAATGTTCAATCTCTAGATTCTACACTGCAGGTATTTGAAGATGTATACAAGAATGACGGCCTCTATTACGTGACAGGACATTTTATGTTATAATACTGCGTTCACAAACGTTTTTTCCGTCACAAGTTCTGTACTTTTTCATTAAATACCAATCCTAGAAAAGTTTATTTTTGCACGGGGTCCCTGTTTTCCACCATTAATTTTTGAATCACAAATGTTATATAGGCTGTACCGAGCTATCAAAACAATATTATTGTCATCAAAGTCATTATCTTTGATATTCCTATCATCAGTGCCTTGATTATTGTCGTAACAACAATTGTATTTTACAGTATATTTGTTGTAATTTACAAACCAGAGGCGTATATAAAATTGTTCCTCTGTATGTAATAATTCCATTTTATTTCATGAGAAATGGGCTTTTTTTTAATACACTGGTTTCATTAGCCCTTTTCCATAGAAAACATTATTTATATAAGAATTCTTTGCCCTTGATATCACCACATGCAATTGTCTTTAATGAAACCATACATTTGGAGCTACGAAAATACTGTATCAACACAGAATTCAAAAACACAGCACTGAAAATTACAGCGCGTTCATTAATTCGCGTTTTTTTTTTGTGCAAGTTCGTTCATGATCTTTTTGTTAAAAAGAATCGCCTTTGTGTGGGCCGCCAGATGAATGATGCCACACAATATGGACTATAAAACTCTGAAATAGTAACTAAGCCAGGATAAAATGTATATATCACAAAGAAGAAGAAATGATTCCTAATTTCGTGATAGGAGAGAACAAATTCCGACACAAGGTTGTTGATGATGTAAATATAATGTATTTTCAAATATTTTCACATCACCAATGCTAACATACATATATATATATATATATATATTTAAACAAATGCAAACATTTGTGAACTTATTATAGATTTAATATTCAACTTCTTCAATGTTCATGTTTATTTGTTCATAAGAATATAAAGTAAATGTAACAAGGAGAAAAACTATATTTTCGAGAATTCTCTCCAACCCCTTCTATAGTTTTAGTTAGTTGAAGGTCCCGGTATCACCGCAAACGAATTAAAAGCCATAATTCCTCAACAGCGCGTGCCGGGGACATTATCTGAATTAACATCTCATCTTAGTTAAGGATTCAAACAAAGAAAGGTAACTGCAGTCCCTATCATAGCAGCCACAGCACATACGAAAAGAAATACGATGCAGCCGCCTCGAAAGTAAACGCAGCCAAACTGCCCGTCACACGATATAATCATTTATCGTTAAGTAATCGGAATATTGAATCAAGATCCGGATGAAAAATACAGCCCACGGGTTGAACAGAGCACTAATCTCAGTAGCTCCGTTAGCAAGCCGGACTTGCAATATGAAGAAACTGCAACAAGGAACACTTTTCAGGCAGAGCCTCAACAGTTCATGCCGCCTATGCGCTATATATTGACAGGAACACCTTCTGTCTTTCTTCCAGGTTTTGGCCTGCGAGTGAACTGCGTATCGTGCTCAATCTGATAGCTGGTCAGATTGTGTACATGATCGATTGTTGTACACACTTTATTTCTTTGCGAGGGTCGCACTGAAACCAATGACTGTTCATAGTGTGTACAGGAAAATTAAGTGCACACGCTTGCACTGTTGGTATGATCAGCAGATGAGATATGGGAATGTCCTGACTGCAGCTACGCTAACGGTCATGAAACCAAATCCAGTCTTGCTATTACAAATTTCTAATTAATTTATAAAGAATTATTTTAAACAAATCGGCTGAAAAGAAATAGACAATAAGAAAGAGGATGGTCGGAGAAATGAGTAAAAGAAGTAAAAAATGAAGAAGAAATATATATATTTTTTAAATAAGGCATGAGAGCACAGAGAAGAAAAGGATACAAGAAACAAAATTAATAATAAGGAATATGAGCTAATTTGGGACACGTCAAAAGACACCAGTCTATAAGGAACAATAATGGAAGGCATGGTTCCAGTACTATGGATAAAAAGGTTTAAAGATATCAAAAAGACCTTGAACATGACAACGGAGAACGTAGGAGATTTGGCTGGACACGGAGATTCTTTCAGATGGGCAGTGGTGAATGCAACTATCCGTGAGAGATCTGGCTAGAGACAGAGATTTTTTTCAGCTGGGCAGTGGTGAATGCAACTGTATGTGAGAGATCTAGCTAGAGACAGAGATTCTTTCAGCTGGGCAGTGGTGAATGCAACTATCCGTGAGAGATCTGGTTAGAGACAGATATTCTTAAAGACGGGCTGCAGTGAATGAAACCGTATGTGAGAGATATGTCTAGAGACATACATTCTTTGAGCTCGGCAGTGGTGAATGCAACTATCCCTGATAGATCTGCCTAGAGGCAGAGAATCTTACAGACGACTGTGGTTAATCAACGATAAGTGGAAGATCTGACTAGAGAAGAGATACTTTAAGATGGGCTGTGGTGAATGCAACGATATGTGGGAAATCTGGCTAGAGACAGGGATTCTTTCAGACGGGCTATGGTGAATGCAACGATATGTGGATGATCTGGCTAGAGACAGAGATTCGTACAGACAAGCTGTGGTGAATGCAATGATCCATGGGAGATCTGGATAGAGACAGAGATTCTTAACAACGGCTGTGGTTAATCAACGATAAGTGGAGGATCTGGCTAGAGTAGAAATGCTTTCAGACTTGTTATGGTGAATGCAACGATCTGTGGGAGATGTGGCTAGAGACAGGGATTATTTCAGACGAGCTGTGGGAGATCTAGCTAGAAACAGGGATTCTTTCAGACGAGCTGTGGGAGATCTAGCTAGAAACAGGGATTCTTTCAGACGAGCTGTGGGATATCTAGCTAGAGACAGGGATTCTTTCAGACGAGCTGTGGGAGATCTGGCTAGAGACAGGGATAATTTCAGACGAGCTGTGGGAGAACTGGCTAGAGACAGGGATTCTTTCAGACGAGCTGTGGGAGAACTGGCTAGAGACAGGGATTCTTTCAGACGAGCTGTGGGAGATCTAGCTAGAGACAGGGATAATTTCAGACGAGCTGTGGGAGATCTGGCTAGAGGCAGGGATTCTTTCAGACGAGCTGTGGGAGATCTGGCTAGAGACAGGGATTCTTTCAGACGAGCTGTGGGAGATCTGGCTAGAGACATGGATCATTTCAGACGAGCTGTGGTGAATGCAATATTCTGCAAAGGACATGCGACCTGATGATGATGAGCAGATGATGAAAAAGAAAGGAGAGAAAAAGAGAGACACAAAGACAAGAGTTATCAATGTCATACATAATCTTGACGCTAGTTAGGGCACTCTTGATGACGTCATCCCAAGTTTCTTCCAACCTTAACAAGGAAGAGCTGCCTTTTGAGATTACAACAAGATTGATCTTGTCTATTCTAAAATGTTTTCAACCCTGTCCTTCTCTTTGCATTGCCTTTTTCGCCTGGAATTCTGCCCTGTAGAAAATGGTCTTAACTAGGTCTATGATCATGTCTGTGCCAATTCGATGTTTGCCCATTACCCCAGACATTAAGACTAAAACTGGACTGGTGGGTCGTTACATTTTGTTTCACACTTCCTAGCTGACGTTTTTCATTCCTCATTTTTTTTTCAGAGTTGTGGGGAGATATAATTTGCGATCTTTTAATTGTCTGTTGGCTTCTCCTGCTGTTATGTTTCTTTGTGTTTCAAATATTCCAGCAATTCATTTTTTTTCTGCTCCGGCCTTGAGTCTGGTGTTCTCGCAACGTTTTTGAAAGCTCGTTGTATCGTGTTTTCCTTTTTCTGTCTTATCACGTGACCAAACCATTTTGTGTTGTTTCTTTATTTATTTAATTCACGGAAATTAATCCTAGTTTTTTTTTCTCATGCCTTCATTTGTAATCGTATCTCTTAAGCAATTTCCTGCCATGCGTCTAACATTTTATGCTGGTGACTTTTCTCATTATTTTTGTCTGTTGTAGTTGGGCTAGCATCCGTTTTGTCTCTAGTGTCTCCTTATTAGGTAGCAGTCCTTGTTGATCAATATATGCTATTTTGATAATCTTTCTTTACCATCTCATTTGAAAAACGTGTTTTCTTCTTTAAAAGTCAACACTGAATTTGTTTCATTTAAATAAAGGGTCACTGTAATAACAAAAATTGCGGCTTTCGAGAATTAATCATGGCATGTTTTCGTTAATTCAATGTTTTTCTCAATTTTTAAAATGTCTAATTTTAAAAGTCTGCAAGACACCCAAGAAAAGGCTAGTTTCATGGAAATAGGTGTGAGGATAAATAGAGAACAATTAAGTTGGTTTGGTTCAAATGATAAACAATTTGAATAATTGCAGTGACGATGGTAGCTTTGATAAGATGGAAGACGATACTAGCATTGATTTAATTAATAACTCTGATTGTAAAGTCAGTCAAGTATTTACGTCTACTCATCTTGACACACCCCCTTCCATGCCCATCTCAAGCAGGTCAGAGATGAAGCTAAAATAAATGCATGAAATTAGTAAATGACTCAGATGCAGACACTGACATTGAAGAAGAGAATATTTCCATTTAAAATAAGGAAAGTGGATACCATGGAGTGGTAGTAGGATCATTGATTTGTGAAATTCTACAATTATCAACGAAATTGGTACTCCGATTCTGCTTTAGCTATTTTGACTTTGTTGAAATTAAAAAGCTGGGACTGAACAGCAGATTTTTATTTAATTGCAGTATACAATAAGAATTATGCAATCGCCCTTCCATTCTGATCAATATATACATGTCAATAGTAATCTACAAGTACATTCAATCAATCTTCTTCTTCTTTTACCTTTTCAGTTCCTTGAGCATAGGTCTTCAACAAACACTTTCAGCTCCCTGTGGAGCATAGGTCTTCAACAAACACTTTCCAAACCGTTCTGTTTCTTGCCATTATTTGAGATCATTCCATGTCTTCCCCATCATCTTAATCTCTGCTTCTCTCTGTTTTCTCCAAAACTAACTTGGTCTTCCACTTTGTCTTTTTCCTTGGGGTTCCAAAAAAGGGCCTGTTATGTAATACTCTCAGCTGGCTTCCGTAGTGTGTGTCCTATCCAGCGCTTTATCCACAGGTATGTGACTGGTACATTTCCATAATTCTATGTTCTTGATTTTGTCCTGCCATTTCCATCCTTTTATCCTGCGTAAGCATCCATTAATGAATTAACATATTAATTCAATCAATCGCAGATCTGTATTTTCGTTATTCGCTCTATCGGAGGAAGCATTGCTTTAGAAGCGTTTTGTTGAATAATGTGCTTGCTACCAGTTGTATAATCTTGTTCGTTTAAATGAATCAAAAAGACTATTGAACAATCTGTTTGATCAGTTCAGTTTAAAAGCATGAAGCAAGAACACACACACACGAATCAAGAAGACTGTTGAACAGGGAACGAGCAAATAAATGCAGTACTGCGGTAAAGCTAGTAGCAAGGAGCCAGTAATAGGGTGTAGCGGACACTCATATAAGGTATGGTGACAGCTTTACAAAAAAAAAGAACACAACAAGATACTGACACAACAAGATACTGACACAACAAGATATTGACACAACAAGATACTGACTTTCCGGCCTACTTGTGGCCTTCCTCAGAAAAATGAGAATAACGAGAACAAACGATGAGGCACAGATAACTATTTCCATATCTAGGGTGATTGGGGCAGGTAAGTGTTAAGTATTTAAATATTTGGGAACTTTGTTAACCTCAGACGGAAGATGTACAACATAGGTGAGATGGAGAATAACTCAAGCAAAAGCAGCTTTCCAAAAAATGAGGAAGATACAATGCAATCCATTTTTTACAATATAAACAAGCAAAGGAGTTCTTAAATTTTATGTAGAGCCAGTCTTAACATATGGATGTGAATCATGGACAATAAGACAACAGACAAGAAAATCACTGGAATCTATAGAAATTTGGTTTTACAGAAGAATGTTGAGAATACCATGGACAGCTAAGAAGACTAATTTAAACGTCCTGAAAGAGACCAAAGCAAAACGAGAGCTCATTTCCAATATTAGGAATAAACAATCATAACTTTTTTTGCCATGTAATGAGAAGAGAACAGCTGGAATATAGTGTAAAAACTGGGAAAAATAAGGGACGAAGAGATAAAGGGACGCAAAGAGAAGAGATAGCAGACAACTTAAGAGAATGGCTTGGCAGGTCAACAACAGAAATGATAAATAACTGTCGTGATCGAAAGTTGTGGAGAGACATGATCACCTACGCCAGCAGGCTGGGTACTTGATGATGATGTTTCAAGTAGTTACTGTTATATGTGCCTCATCGTGTGTTCTCGTTGTCCTCGTTGTCTGAAGAAGGCCGCATGTAGGCAGAAACGTCAATATTGTATTATGTTCATTTTGTATAAAGCTGTCAGCATGCCTTATAAGAGTGTTCGTTACTCCATCCTACTGGCTCCTAGACTATTGAACAATCTGTTTCATCAGCTCGGATTGAAAGCATAAATCAAGCAACACGCAAACAAATCAAGAAAACTGTTGAACAATCTGTTTGATCAGCTCGGATTGAAAGCATGCAGCAAGCAGCACTGAGTCTTGATTAACTGGAGTTCCAGAATCAGATGATGTCTGCTGAAACAATGATGTATCACTTGACGGAACTTGGGTGACTAGAGGTTATATATCACAAATTGGAGAGATACACCATTTATTGGGTGTGCTAAAGGACAGTTTTAGACACTGGAGTACTTTCCAAAGTATGTAAGGCATGTGACTATTGGGAAAAAAAAAAAAAAAACAAGATATGAAATCACAAGAGTACGAGCTCCTGATTACCTTAGATTATCTCTTGCGGTAATTGTTGCTAAAAAACTATTAAAGGCACAAAAAGGTGACCGAGGCAACCCTAGAAGTGAGAAGAGCTGGGCAGAAAAAGGTGACAGAGGCAACCCTAGAAGTGAGAAGAGCTGGGCAGAAAAAGGTGACAGAGGCAACCTTAGAAGTGAGAAGAGCTGGGCAGAAAAAGGTGACAGAGGCAACCTTAGAAGTGAGAAGAGCTGGGCAGAAAAAGGTGACAGAGGCAACCCTAGAAGTGAGAAGAGCTGGGCAGAAAAAGGTGACAGAGGCAACCTTAGAAGTGAGAAGAGCTGGGCAGAAAAAGGTGACAGAGGCAACCTTAGAAGTGAGAAGAGCTGGGCAGAAAAAGGTGACAGAGGCAACCCTAGAAGTGAGAAGAGCTGGGCAGAAAAAGGTGACAGAGGCAACCTTAGAAGTGAGAAGAGCTGGGCAGAAAAAGGTGACAGAGGCAACCCTAGAAGTGAGAAGAGCTGGGCAGAAAAAGATGACAGAGGCAACCCTAGAAGTTAGAAGAGCTAGGCAGAAAAAGGTGACAGAAGCAACCCTAGAAGTGAGAAGAGCTTGGCAGAAAAAGGTGACAGAGGCAACCCTAGAAGTGAGAAGAGCTTGGCAGAAAAAGGTGACAGAAGCAACCCTAGAAGTGAGAAGAGCTTGGCAGAAAAAGGTGACAGGGGCAACTCTAGACGTGAGAAGAGCTGGGCAAAAAGAAATGTTAGGGCTAGCAGAAGCATTAGTTGAAGTCAATGGTTATCTATACCTTGTACAGGGTCAATAATATAAGGGATACCAATTTCTAATCTAAAAATTCAATGTTTTTTTTTTCACGACATTTCTATGCAAATGTTAATTCTATAGTGATAACCTTTTCAAATATGAATCGATCTTAATGACATTTGCAATCACACTTTCGTACATAGGTAGCTGTAGCACTAACTAGAGGGTTAATCAAAATATTCATGGTGACCATTTTTACAGTTATTCAAAGTTTGAAATTAATCACCTTAAGATAAGGCAAACTTCAACCCTTGCTGCACAAAATATTTTAAATATAGGCCAATTATCCTAAAATAGTGAGCCGCGATAGCTCAGTGGTTAGTGAACTGGACTATGAAGGACAAGAGGTAGGGTTCGATCCCAGCCGCGGCTTTCGGTTCCCCCAGGCTTTAATGGGTACCGGATTATTTTCTGGGAAAGTAAAGCGGCACGGGCGTAATACCGACCACATTACCCCAAAAATCATGTGCCGAAGGTCTGTAAAATGTATGGTCACTAACACCTTATTCCCCTATAGCCACTTGGATTGACAGGGGTACTTTACTTACTTTTCTTTTGTTAAATCCTAAAATACGTCATAACTGTACCATTTTCCTCCATACACTTTGATTTCCATCTTATTTGTACTAATATGTGTTAATGTTTGCTTTACAGCACTGCAGAACTAACCTCACAGTTGTGAACATACCAGTTACAACTTTTGTTTTCAGAGCCCACAAATACTATTTAGCACGAATTTCACGACAAATTAATTGTTCATGTTGTGTTATAGTGTATTCATTAAAGTGTCTGCTGTGCAAATGTCACCCCTGCATCATGAACCGTTTAATTTAAATGAATTTTTAAGTAAGCCGGTGACCTTCCCCCTCCCCTCCCCCCCTTTTTTTAATTGTTTCCATGGTCATGGACAATCTAATTAATGAAGTAGCCAATAGATTCCTATTATATGGCTGTGAAACATGGAGAATAACAACACTGACACTAATGAAGATACATACTTTCATTAATGGAGGTTTACGCAGGATAAAAGGATGGAAATGGCAGGACAAAATCTCTAACATAGAATTATGGAAATGTACAAGTCAAATCATCATCATCATCATCAAGTACCGGGCCTGTTGGCGTAGGTGATCATGTCTCTCCACAATTTTCGATCTCGGCAGCTATTTATCATTTCTGTTGTTGACCTTCTGCCAAGCCATTCTCTTAAGCTGTCTGTTATTTTTTCTCTTTGCTTCCCTCTATCTTTTCGCCCCTCAATTTTTCCAGTTGTTACAATATATTCCAGTTGTTCTCTTCTCATTAAATGGACAAAAAATGATGATGGTTTCTTCCTAATATTGGAAATCAGCTCTCTTTTTGCTTTGACCTCTCTCAGAACATCTTCATTACTCTTCTTAGCTGTCCATGGTACTCTCAACATTCTTCTGTAAAACAACATTTCTACAGACTCCAGTGATTTTCTTGTCTATTGTCCTATTGTCCATGATTCGCATCCATATGTTAAGACTAGCTCTACATAACATTTAAGAACTCTTGTTCTTGTCAAATACAAGTGGATAAAGAGATACAGGTCAAATACCAGTGGATAAAGAGATACATCTAAGACGATGGCGCTGGATAGGACACACACTACGGAAGCCAACTGAGAGTATTACACAACAGGCCCTTTGTTGGAATCCCCACGGGAAAAGACAAAGAGTAAAACCTAAGAAATCTTGGGGAAGACAGAGAGAAGCAGAAATGAAGATGATGGGGAAGACATGGAATGATCTTAAAATAATGGCAAGGAACAGAACCACTTAGAAAGTGTTTGTTGAAGACCTATACTCCACAGGGAGCTGAAAGGTAGAATAAGAAGTCAATAACGGACAGTATCACGCCAGTGCGGTCTTTCTTCAAAGAGAAAATTTCTTGTACTATTTTTTTCAGAGATTGAGCAAAATCAAATGCTAAGTTGGTCTGAAAAAGTTCTCGAAATTTGGAAAATGAACCACTTGGTCAGCAGACTATCACATTAATATCACTCCCCCTGTACAATAAAGCACTCTCCCAATACAATTAAGCTCTATCTCAAAACATTCATACCTTGGCTAGTGACTAAATCACTAAGGTCATGGACAGGATACGCATGAACGACGTCCTGTATACCACATTCAAAATAGTTGTCTGTTCTTGCTAGCAAAATCTCCAGAAATTGAAGTCTTGCATTCGGCTGAACTTCGCTTTAGATTGTTCAAACCTCAGTCTCGACTGTTGGAATCTGAAAATGAAAAGGTTCAAAAGAGAATAGTTTACACAGATTAAGTTTATCATATTGGTTCTTTTCTAAGCATGTTCCATACATGTGTTTTTGATGGCATTGTCTGGTTAAAAATCACACTGGGAAGGCAGCAGCAATGCACAACTTAGTCAGCTCAGAACTTGCACTCCAAGGTTTAAATGGTTGGAGGAAGTCTGTTTGGGTCATCAACAATGTTCAAACACCTTGTCCATTATGGGATGGGAAGGAAGGTCTTCTTCTTCTTCTACGTTTCAGCTCCATGTGGAGCATAAGCCTTCAACAAACACTTTCCAGATCGTTCTGTTTCTTGCCATTCTTTTAAGATCATTCCATGTCTTCCCCTCATCTTCATCTCTGCTTCTATCTGTCTTCTCCAAGAATTCCTTGGTCTTCCTCTTTGTCTTTCCCCATGGGGATTCCAAACCAGGGTATGTTGTGTAATACTCTCGGTTGGTTAAGAAGGAAGGTGCTCATTACAAAATAAAGATGGCGATGGAGAAAGGGAGGTTAATGGAATACACTTGTCTGCTTGTCGTGTATGAGAATTACGGTGGTAGTGTTCATATTTATCATGTTGGACTGGTTAGTCTCGGGGCAAGACACTGGTCTCGAGACAGAGAGGTTGTGAGTTCAAATCCCGGATTAACCAGTTGGGATTTGTATTTGTGGTTTCTCTCTGCAGCAACCACCCCTGGTCTCAGAAGCGAGGTCCGGCTTCAAAAGTCTGTTACTCATCGACGGATAACATTTGAGTACCTCCGAAGTCGGAGTTATCTTCCTGTGCGGAGATGGACCCCTGTGCACACGACTACCAGGGAAAACAGATTAACATGCAAAATTCACTTTCTAGTCTCTAGGGACCTCGCCAAAGATGAAAACCGGGAAATGAAAAACAAAAAAAAATGTTAACATGACGTTTATCATTTACGAGCGGTGTGGAAAATATTACGCCAGATCTCCATATTTTTTCAGATAAAATCTATAGTGCTCAGATTCGTATTCTTTTTCTTCTCCTTCCCATAATTCAGGGGGTCACAACTTAAAGACTTCGTCATCTTTCTCCGTGTATCTTCAGTCATTCTGTGGTACTCTACGAAGTAGAAGCCTTTTCATTCTTTGATGTTAAAATCTCGTCATCTCTTTCTCTCCTTCTCCCTCATTTTACATTTACTTGCAAAATGATCAATGCCACCCTGATGATCGAAGTGACCAAATAATCTCATTCTTTCTTCACAATAGCCAACAGACTATCATGTAGCCCAATTGCTTGTTCTATAATTTAACAAACTTCTTCATTCGTGATACGAGAGTAAGAGATGAGACTGAAAACCACGTCTGTGAAAGAAAAGATTGATATCTGTAGAAAACTTTGGAACCCTGGCAATGATTAAGGCACACTATTTGCATCTGTTACAATATAACTTATCTGACATCGGTTGACATGAGTCTGCACTGAAAGCCACTTCCATATTCTATAACCTCTGAATATAGTTTCTACCATATAACTATGTTGTCATTATACTATCAAAAATACGGGCTGATCATTTTAAATATTAATGGAAAAGCAATGCACACATTTGTAATAAATAGCATGCAAGCTGCACACATTTTCTACGCATACAATGTTGCAAGAGACGTATTGCATACAGTTGTAGACAATGAAGTAATTTGTAGTTTTCTTACAATTGAAGATCACCACAAAAGCACAGTGTTTGACAACAATACTATCTCTTTGTCTTACACTTATGATTAAGACCTGAGCCTTAGAGAAACAAGAAGGTAATTGATGGCAGCGACTTGGCACTGTGAGCCCTACATAGCCAGTTAGTCGTCTGATTATTTCCACCGCACATCAAACAGCTGTCAATAAGCTCTCAGACCTGGCCATCAGCAAATCCGGCAAACTGAAACGACCTCAGAAATGCAACTCTACTAATCCACAAGTCTTTCCTCGTTCTCACCGTAGCTCTCTTGAATTTAGAGAACATCTCTCATGATTTAAGACATATCTCTTGAATTTAGACATCTCTCATGAATTTAGACATTTCTCATGATTTTAGACATCTCTCTTGAATTTAGACATCTCTCTTGAATTTAGACATCTCTCTTGAATTTAGACATCTCTCTTGAATTTAGACATATGTCATGATTTTAGACATATCTCTTGAATTTAGACATCGCTCATGAATTTAGACATATCTCATGATTTTAGACATCTCTCATGAATTCAGACATCTCTCATGAATTTAGACATGTCTCATGATTTTAGACATCTCTCATGAATTTATAAATCTCTAATGAATTTAGAAAACATCTCTCGTGATTTTAGGCATCTCTGATGAATTTAGACAACTCTCATGAATTTAGACAAAATTTATCATGAATTTAGACAAAATCTGTCATGAATTTAGATAACATATCTCATGAATTTAGATAACATCTCTCATGAATTTAGACATCATCTCTCATGAATTTAAACATCATCTCTCTTGAATTTAGACATCTCTCTTGAATTTATACAACATCTCTCTTGAATTTAGACAACATCTCTCTTGAATTTAGACAACATATCTCTTGAATTTAGACAACATCTCTCATGAATTTAGACACCATCTCTCATGAATGTAGACAAATTCTCTCATGAATTTAGACACAATCTCTCATGAATTTAAACATCTCACTTGAATTTATACAACATCTCTCTTGAATTTAGACATCTCTCATGAATTTAAACGTCTTACTTGAATTTATAGAACATATGTCTTGAATTTAGACAAAATCTTTCATGAATTTATACAACTTCTCTCTTGAATTTAGACAAAATCTTTCATGAATATATACATCTCTCTTGAATTTAGGAGATATCTCTCTCTCGATGTGAAGATCTTGGAGTCACACCTAGAATTGCAAATTCAACAATTAAATCTTTATGTCGCCATACATTGGGTGACACATCCATGCTATTACTCGGAACTATTTCCTGATCATAACTCCGAAGCTTTCACTAAATTCCCAGATTAAATCTGAGGTAATATTTCGTACTTCAATAATGGTAGAGTTTATACTGCCTGATATTCATAATTGGTGTATACAATAGGCTAGTTGTAATGTGCATTTACCATGGTTTATTTTGAGTATTAAAGTGAAAAATTGGATTTGCCTCGGCATGACCTCGACAATCGCATCCATTTGTCCAAAGATAACCAACTACGAATACAAAATTGTTTGTCTCACCATAAGATATTTCAATAACACAAGAACCTTAACTCACTTTAGAGTTAATGCTTAGAATGACTCTCAGTATTCATCGTAGCAAATACAATTTATTTTATTTATGCTGATTATCTTCTGTTGTGAAGCTCTACATAAGTGGTTTTATACAATAGTAATGTTCTTATTACTATTACTATTATTATAACCATTATTTATTGTACACACGATTGCACTTAATAGTCGCGTTATTGAGTTATTTGAAGGTCATCATTATTACTGCACTTCGAACATGTTCATTGGTGCCAAGATCACATCCTCACCAAATCTCGCAGTGTCCAGCGACTGACGACTCCATTTCTGTGTTGATTGATAAGTCTTCTTATACGTCCATAGAAAAGATCATCTGCTACCTTGCAGGAAGATTGGGGACAATCAAAGGCTAAGGAAAGCTAACCTGAATAAAATGCTGGCTGAAATCGGATGCACTGGGCCACTGGCGCAGAACACAGTGCAACGTTTTAACGGGTGTTCAATCAGAGTGGATCTGGCAGGCTCTAATTGTGATGTTCTGTCTGTGGGGCGATCAACACACTTTACCTGACAGCTGACTTCATGTGAGAGTCTGGAATCTTGCTCTGATTGAGTCCTGATCGCAGAGAGAGAGAGAGAGAGAGAGAGAGAGAGAGAGAGAGATACGTCCACTAAGTTTCTGATTTCTGGCTATGCCCATCTTAACTCCTATCTCTTTCATCCGAAGGAGTGACGTGGACTCATGGGGATCGAAGTCATGTTCCCTATGCACATCTCGGAGGGCATTGATGACGTCCGCCCGATCCATTAGTTCTTCTTCCTCTTTTCTCTTTCACCGATACCTAAAAGGTGTCGTGGTTTATATCATTTGTCGTTCTTGTGCTGCTCTAATTGTCTGAATTAGTGATTTTCCTTTGTTGTTACATGTCTCTGTCACTGCATCTATCCATCTTCTTCTGGGTCTTCCTCTTGGTCTTTTCCATGCATTCTCGAGAAGAACGCCCTTGATGGTGATTGGTGAGGATTCATTCTGACCAGGTGGCCCAAACCATTTAAGTTGTTGTTGTTCTATATATTCTTGGCAGGGTTTAGTTCTTACCATTTTTCTTATGGTTTCGTTTGGTATTCTATCTCTTCTTGTGTTGTTTGTTTTTTTTCTCAAGAATCGCATCTCACATGTATTGATCTTTCGTAATTGTGATTTAGAAAAGGTCCATGTTTGACTTTCATAGTACAAAGTTGGTATGAAGATGCTATTTATCATTTGTTGTTTCGCTGGCATAGAAATGTTTTGATGTCTTAGCAATGGTGAAAGCTGGTATATGACAGCATTTGCTCACACAAAAAAATCCATTTGAAATAGCACAAGAACGCTTGAATTTCTTTTACTACGGGCATTGAAATTCACTTATAACTTAAATATGACTCCCATCGAAAATTGTGTCGTGTTGCCAGCACAGTCACACACCGAATCCATAAGTTGACCGTCTTTAATTAATGCGCAGCTAGCCAACCTGTCCGCACTTTCATTTCCCCGTACTCCAGCATGTCCTGGGACGTAAACAAAGGTGACCTTACGTATTTTTGACTTCTGCATTGACTCTACCCATTGCCTACGTACAAATCCCGCCTCCACGTTTCGTATCATGCTGATCGAATCACTCAGTATGCAGGCAAGAGTGTAGTCTTGTGACTCTAACCAGATGACTGTCCTGGTTACTGCATTACCTCCATCGTCATCCTACTCGTGGTCATAACGTATGCACCACTGTCATCTTTACCTGTTTTGCTTGCCGAGCGTGCTGTAAATGCCCATGCACTCCTTTTGTGTTGTATTACAGATCCGTCTGTATATATGACTGCGTCTTTTTCCTTAGTGTTATCCCAGATGAGACCGTCGACCTCTGCATTGACTACGGCTGAGTTCCGTTCCCTACATTTCCTGTCGAGTGTGACTATACACAAGAATGTCCCCCGGAATGACGTAGGCACCGGTATACACTCCTCGTCAGGACTGATATTGGTAAGCCCACAAACCTGTTTGATGACATCTTCCGTTCGGCCCACCCATGATTTACCACTTTTTAGCCTGATACCTTGGGAATGTTTCAACAAATAAAACAGGGTGTTATGCAAGGTTGTGTGCTGTCACCAGATTTGTTTAATAATTATAGTGATATTATTTTAAGATCCATAAGGGGCATGTCTGGAATAACAATTGGAGGTTATAATATAAATAATCGAAGGTATGCTGATGATACAGTATTAATCGCTAAGAGTAAAAATGAGTTACTAGAAATGTTGGACATTATAGTGAAGGAAAGCAAAAAGAAAGGACTCATCCTTAATAGCAAAAAGACAGAAGTAATTTTAACAACAAAGAAAAAGACATCACCTCAGTGCACAATAAAGACAAGTGGAACAATATTAAACCAGATAAATGAATTTAGATATCTGGGAACTTTGTTAACCTCAGACGGAAGATGTACAAAAGAGGTGAGATGCAGAATGGCTCAGGCAAAAGCAGCTTTCCAGAAAATGAGGAAGATACTATGCAATCCATTCTTGACTATCGAAACAAGAAAAAGAGTTCTTAAATGTTATATAGAGCCAGTCTTGACATATAGATGCGAATCATGGACAATAGGACAACAGACAAGAAAATCACTGGATTCTGTAGACATGTGGTTTTACAGAAGAATATTGAGAATACCTTGGGCGGCTAAGAAGAGTAATGAAAATGTTCTGAAAGAGGTCAAAGCAAAAAGAGAGCTAATTTCCAATATTAGCAAGAAACAAGTATAATTTTTTGGGCCATGTAATGAGAAGAGAAAAGCTGGAATATATTGTTACAACTGGAAAAATTGTGGGACGAAGAGATAGCAAAAGAGAAACAATAACAGACAGCTTAAGAGAATGGCTTGGCAGAAGGTCAACAACAGAAATGATAAATAGCTGCCGAGATCGAAAGCTGTGGAGAGACATGATCACCTACGCCAGTAGGCCCGGTACATGATGATGAGTCTGATACATATAACAGTGTTGAGTTGTTCGTGGTCCAATGTTCGTGGTCCAATGTTCGTGGCCCAATGGATGCTCTTTATCCTTGGGATTGTTACTTAACTTCAGGTATTCCCGAGCTTCGAGATCTTGATCATGTCTCCCATAGTTGATAAGTCTAGAATCGATAACCATTTCGTAATGATAACTCTGAGTTATCAACTTTTCACACTATGTATTGTTTCTATTCATGTTATGCTAGAATCATTATTATTGCACTTCGGACACGCCCATAGATGTTCCAATAATCTCTTCGATACACTGAACCTTCAAGAAGAACTCTGACCAACGTGCACAAACTTTGTTGCGCGGATTGGAATCCATTGCGAACGATTTTCTCAGCAATTCTTTTCCCTGGGCGAAAAGTGTTTGGCCTATTCTTTTCAACTTTTAACTGGCAAGGATTCTTTAACGTGTGCAGAATGCACATGTGACGACCTGTCTTTTCCCGCTTTCTGGTAGTGCTAGACATTTGGTCTCAGTATCCAGAGACTGCAAAATGGTATAGCGGCGATTAAACCACGAATTCTAAGGGAAAACCATGAATTCTAAGAGAAAACCACGAATTCTAAGGGAAAACCACGATTTCCTAGGGAAAATTACCGCCTGAATTGTACATGAGACCTTCATGTTCATAGGTCAAAGTCTTACCTATAGACCACCAAGATGCCCAAAATAAAATATCTGGCCATGGGGCTCCTTGCCGAAACCTAGGAACGAACCAGAAACAATTAGGTCTTCAGTCTTACGTTTTCCTATCTGAGCTGTTTTGTTGGCCAATAATTTGGGACGCTTCACGAATGTGCGTGACATTCTTGTGCACAGCTCACCTTGAACTTCTCGTATCGTTCCAATTTGCTTAACTATAGTTGAGGTTCGTGTGGCCGTGGAGCTAAAAACCACTGTTTTGTTGGCTGAAAAACTGGCGACGGTGTTCGAATCCTGCGGTAGACAAATGATTTTTTTTCTATCGGGGGTGAAATAAAAATCCTGAGTCTCACACGTCGTGGCGACTGCTTTGACCAGCGCGGCCTTCATCCCTCTGGTTCTATCATGAGCCCCCCGATATTCACCAGCAATAGTGGTACTATGCGTCGTAAAGATAGTTTTTGTTTCTTTGTTTGTTACAGTTATGGCTAGTCGAAGGCCCCGGTATCACCGCAAACGAATGAAAATCCATAATTGCTCCACCGCCAGTGAGAGTGGAATCATCTGAATTAACATCTCATCGAATATCCAAAAAAAGAGAGGCAGCTGCAGTCTCCATCGTAGCATATACACCACAGGTTAAAAAAAGACATATGACGTATCAGCAACGAAAGTGAATGCAGATGAACTATCCGTCATACGAAAGCATCATTTGAAACATGAATGTCGTCATACAAAACACAATCTGGATGAAAAACACAGCTCACAGTGTGCAATAAACTTAGTAGCTCCAGCCGCAAGCCTCACTTGGAATATGTAGAAACTGCAACAAGGAACACATGGACAACAAGGGCACTGCCTCAACACGTCTTGCTGCCTATCCACCATATTGACCTTAAGTCAGTTTGCTTTTCTGCATTGCGGGAACAGTACAGTGTTTTTATTTTTTTTTTTTAAATATGTGCTACAATATAAGGAACAGCACAGGCTGAGTCGAAAGTAATTAGATAGCAACATTTACGTCAGTAACAGCTGCTTCTAAATATCTTCTTCTTTGAAATATTGTTTCTCAAAACCATTAATGTTATTACATCATTTATGTTGCCCTTTAGAGTCACAGGGAGCCGCGATAGCTCAGTGGTTAGTGAACTGGACTACAAAGGACAAGGGGTAGGGTTCGATTCCAACCGGTGGCTTCCGGGTTCACCGAGCCTTAAATGGGTACCGGATTTTTTTCTGGGAAAAAAAAGCGACACGGGCGTAATACTGACCACATTACCCCAAAAATCATGTGCCGAAGGTCTGTAAAATTTATGGTTACTAACACCATATATTCCCTATACGCCACTTGGCGTGACGGAGGTACTTTACTACTTTTACCTTACTTTTAGAGTCACCGGAAAGTGGAAGGACACATAAGGCGCTCACTGTGGTTTCCGCTTTTCTTATCTCATTGTCTAATAAATCTTGATTTTCCTTGTTCTTGTTGCTTCACATTTTTCCAGGTATGCTCTCTGGCGGTAATTGTGTTGTAGGCCCATAGGCGATTGATCTGTTATTTCTTAATATAACACTATACTGGTGCGTGTTTCTATCTTCACCTGCTTCGCTTGCATTGTCGTTACTATGTCTCTTCTTGCCACGTTCAGTATTCTTCCTAATCATCTACATCCCTTGTGATAATTTTTCTTTCTAATTTTCTTATGGCTGCTAATTCACTAAAAAAAAAGTAGCGAATTAATTAATTAATCAAATCAATTAAACTAACATGTATTTTTTTTTTCGTACCACAAATTGGAACCCTCCCATAACACAACATTTTAAAGAGTAAGTGGTATATAACAGGCAGGTCATCCTCACCTACATAAAATACTTTAAATTATTGTTAGGAATGTTGCTATTGCTACATTACTACTTTAATATCTAAAACAATCAAGACGTGGCAACTGGAAAAGCTCAAGAGACAAGAAAAGGTCTGGTTACTTCAGTAATTAGAACAAAAATAGGCCAGCAACTCTAATGGATTATTTATTAAATGGTTCGTTGTTTTTCATTACACAAACAACTATGGCATTTTAAGTAATCATTAAGTAACTATAAAGGAATATATTAATCAAGATCACGGTGGTTGAAATACATTAACGCGCGTTAGTAAACACTCAATTCCTCCATCGTTTATTTTTCCTAATTAATATAATTTTGAGACTTGAAAAATTTGTTTGTTTTTTTCCTATTTGGGAAAAAGTTATTTTTCTTTCTTCTCTGGCAAATATAGTTTATTTTCCTCCGGCAAATATAGTTTATTTTCCTCTGAAAAATATAGTTTATTTTCCTCCGGCAAATATAGTTTATTTTCCTCTGACAAATATGGTTTATTTTCCTTTGTCAAATAGTGTATATTCCTCTTTGACAAATATAGTTTATTCTCCTCTTTGACAAATATATTTTATTTTCCTTTTTGGCAAATATTTATTTTCCTCTTCAACAAATATAGTTATTTTTTCCTCTTTCACAAATATAGTTTATTTTCCTCTTTCACAAATGCAATTTATCTTTCAACAAATAACTATAGCTTATCCTCCTTTATTACATAAAATTCACTTTCATGTTCTCTTCGGGCCAAACCTTACATGGAACTAGATCCATTTCTCCTAGTGTTGAACACGATATTCACGTACAAATTGGACATTACAACTCTATAGATAAAAAAAAAGACAGAGGGGAAATAACTGTTTCGAATTATATTGCCCTAATCAACCAAATACTACATGGTGAACTAATACACAGAAAAAAAGACAAATCGACCCAATACTACGATATAGAGATATCTTTAAATCATAACTGAATGACTTGATCTGTGAAAATGACTGGGCACATCTGACAAGTGATCGCACATCATTGAGAGCAAGTCTAAGGAATGGTATAACATCATTTGAGACTGTGCTAAGGCAAAACTTAGAAGAGAAAAGACTCATAAAAAAGGATGGAAAACCCTGTGGATCAGTGGGCCTGACTTGTTAATTCTGTGGCTGTGTGTTTGTCAAACATTGGTAGAATTAGCCACGAGAGAAGCTGTTCGACAAAAACAAATCTAAAAAAAAAAACACACACAATAGCCCCCACTTGATGTCTGGCAAGACGAAACGGGCCATATATCAGTTAAGTGATAGAAAGACAACACAACGGATTGCATGAAAATCAGGGACACCACAAACTTTAGCACGACATTGATTGATTATGCAGTTGACCACTGATTTGTTTGGCCCTCTTATTTCCTAAGTAGGTTAGTAATATCAGCATTGCATGTTTGATGTTGGGACATCATTCATTGAGTGCAGTCCCAACATCGAAGGCTAACTACCATGGAGCGCTATTTTACTCTGCTTCTTTTCCTTATGATGCATCAGTCCATCTTTTGATGTTATATGTCTACTATAGTCTTGTTATGCATCTACATAGTCTGCAATGTCCCTCCGCTTCCAAGATGACTGTTAGTGGGGTATTGTGTCTCTTCACATGTTTCACACATTTCAGTTCTCTTTTGCGAATGTTTCGTACAAAAACCATGGTCAGGTTTTCTCAGTTGTTCTACTTTTTTTTATTGCGACTGTATGGGCATTTGTTGTTTCCTTAAACCACACATGACACTTGTGTAAACAATGTACGAATTGTTGGTTCCTGAAGCCCCAAATGACACTTATGTAAACAATAAACGAACTTTTGTTTCCTTAAGCCACAGATAACACTTATGTAAGCAATGTACGAATTGTTATTTCATTAAACCACAAATGACACTTATGTAAGCAATGTATAAATTGTTCTTTCCTTAAACCACAAATGACACTTATGTAAGCAATGTATAAATTGTTCTTTCCTTAAACAACAAATGACACTTATGAAAGCAATGTATAAATTGTTCTTTCCTTAAACCACAAATGACCCTTATGCAAGCAATAAACGAATTGTTCTTTCCTTAAACCACATATGACATTTATGTAAGCAATTTATGAATTGTTCTTCCCTTAAACCAGAAATGACACCTATGCAAGCAAAATACGAATTGTTGTTTCCTTAAACCACAAATGACATTTATGTAATGTACGTATGTTCCCAAATAAGTAGAGCTGCAGTTGCTAGTTACCTAAATGTTCAAAAAGACTGATAACGACAAACAAACTCGACATGTGTATTCAGTGCTCCACGTTCGTGTAACGTGTTAACTATTCCCCGTTGATAGATGGAAAACAATCATGTAATCTTGTAATGGATGTATTAAAAGATCTCCAAACCATAAATGTGTATGTGTATTTGTATGCATATTTCCTAGTATCCGTGACATTTTACTGCTTTGCTTGTTATTTCAAATTGCACATCAAAGGAAGTGTGTCACAATAGATCAAATATAAATATTATGCGATCATTTTTATTTTATTTGGAGAATAAAGTCCTTGGTTAATGCAGTATAGAATTAATATCTCCATTTGGAAGCGACATTTGGACAAAAGGATAAAATATAATTTACCAGTTGCAAGACACGGAAACATGATATAAGGAAGGCAGAAATGCTTGTCTGTGTTGACAGCTACAAAGGGTAAAGAGGAGACGTTTAGAGACAGGCTAGAGGAAGACAAAGAACACACAATTACTAAGATAAGGAAGATATATTTTGGTTCTGTAACGTAATATTGTGTGACAGCGAGAGAAAAAAAATAGTGCAAGAATAAAAGAAGACACGGAGAAAAAAACGGATTGCAGACAAATTTTGCCACATAATGGTTTGAAGTACATAGCAGATGATAACAGTAGAGATAGAGGAAGTTGTGGAGAAACATGGTTACCTAAATACCTCAGTAGGCACGATACTATGAGATAACATTTTTTTCAACATAACTTACACTTTTGTTGTGAAAGCTTTGAGAACACTTGTAGAGTCTCTCAGATTTCTTTTTGCCGCTGAGTGTTCAACTGAGTGCTGTGAAAGCTTAAAGAACACTTGTAGAGTATCTCAGTTTTCTTTTTTCCACAAATTAAGAAAAGCACAAGAACAACAAAATGTTATATATTCTCAACATTCATGTGTGGTGCAGAAACATTGACACTAAACAAGAAAACAGAACACAAAATTGATGCCATTGAAATGTGGATTTATATTTATAATAGGAAGAACTGGATGGAAAGAAAAGAAAAAAAACGATGTCTTAAAAAATGAAAAGAGAACTAACTACTAAACACAAATTAAACAAGAAAAGAGAGATTTTTGAGAGATGTTAGAAGACACAGCAACCTATTAAAAATAATCTTAGAAACGAAAATACAAGGTAAAAGAAGCAGAGGCAGACCAAGACTAAAGTATACGAGTAGCATCAAAAGATGAACAAGTTAGCCTATGATAACCTGCCCCATCAAAGCATAAGTCAGAGCGGAATGGCGCTCCATGGTAGCCAACCTTCGATTCGGAAACGGCACTCATGAGATGATTATGATGATGATGATGATGATATACAAAATCTGTAACATTTTTGTTTAGTTTCTTCATATGTTAACTCGCTTGGAATCGTCGCCTCTGTCGCCGTTAAGGCTTGCATGGTAGTCGACCGTATCATAAGAATTTTTTTGACGCCAATGCGTTTTGGAGGTGGCACGAGGGGAGCGTACATGGGGAATTATCGACTGCAATTATATTGACTCCATAAACAGAATAGAATTCGTTGTGATAAAATTATAGTTCAGAAGAAACAATTTTTTGCAAGCTACATTTTTCTAAAGTTTAAAGTTACCACACAGGTGTCTTTGTAGACTTTCAGCTGTCCCAAGGTAACCATATATCTGTCCCCGTTTAACCTGAACTCCGTCTCTTTGCCTAGTACTTTGTAATTCTGAAAGCTAGTTTCGCTGTTGAATGCCTTTAGAAGCTAATTTGATGCAGGTGGGTTGTCATTTGTTTATATAGTCACATTTTGTGAGTTTATTTTCAAGAGAAATAAGTCAATCCAACTTGTAGTATTTTAGCGAGAAAATATTCATAACTTTTATACAAAATAATGAACTAATGTTTAAGTTGAGATATTTCAACACTGAAATATGAATCGTATGTTTATGAAGCTTCAAGTTTCCCATGTATAAACATATAATTGGTATGCATCGATGGTTCAAATAGCGAAAATACATGTAATATAATTCAGAGAGAAACTTCACAAGATCAACATAACGATCTTCTTACAATTGTGAATAAACTAAACGCAGCCTTCTCATCTGGGACTCGTAAAACAATAATGAATGTAATAAATTTCTGGAGTAAGAAACAAATAAAAAACAACAAAGATGAAGGCAGAAAAATAAATTCAATAAAAGGATTGTATTTTCCTTCCTCGATCTGTTGGAAGCTGAGAAAGACAGGGACAGACGGACGTTAATATTTTTGGTTTAAAACGTCCTCGCTTCAATGATTCCACAAATAAAAGGGACAAGTGAGTGAAAGCTTATAAGCACAGCTCAAAAATGTCCAAATGACATACACAACATGCTTCATAAACTGCAAAAAAATACTCTTGATATATCTCGGCATTAAAAAAAAAAAAAAAAAAAAAAAAAAAAAAAAAAAAAAAAACTAATTTAAACGTTCTGGCTCCCATGTTTGGAAATTCGAGACATTCATGCCAATTTCTGCGATAAACTTCACACTTCACGTTTCCTTTAGAGAACAAGAGAACTTATCTTTCGGACCCGTCTCAGGGGACCATGGTTGTATCACATTCAACTGTTCGGGTTCCTGACCTGGAGAATATGTTCCTTATTTGCTGGAGATTAAGTAAATAGGACAACGATCTTTATCTCCGGGCCTGAATTTATGAAGAATATTCAGGAACACGAAAGTTAAGAAGTCAAGACAATATTCAGGAATACGAAAGTTAAGAAGTCAAGAGAATGTTCAGGAACACGAAAGTTAAGAAGTCAAGAGAATATTCAGGAACACGAAAGTTAAGAAGTCAAGAGAATATTCAGGAACACGAAAGTTAAGAAGTCAAGAGAATGTTCAGGAACACGAAAGTTAAGAAGTCAAAAGAAAATTCAGGAACACGAAAGTTAAGAAGCCAAGAGAATGTTCAGGAACACGAAAGTTAAGAAGTCAAGAGAATGTTCAGGAACACGAAAGTTAAGAAGCCAAGAGAATGTTCAGGAACACGAAAGTTAAGAAGTCAAGAGAATGTTCAGGAACACGAAAGTTAAGAAGTCAAGAGAATGTTCAGGAACACGAAAGTTAAGAAGTCAAGCAGGAAAAAAAACAAAAACATAGGATTGGTAAATAGCGGTTTGTTATTGACAAAAGATCGACAGTTAATACTTGGGGCAGCGAATGAACAATTTGCAATAGGGAAACATCTAAATTAGACTTCAGAAACAGTTAATCAATAATTTTAATTAGAAATAAAACATAAAGTAGACATCAGAAACGGCTAATCAACAATTTATACTTAGGAAGACATCTAAATTAGACTTCAGAAACAGCTAATCAATAATTTAAAGTACAATAACATCTAAATAGACATAGGTATCAGGCTATCACAAATTTATACGAGAAAAAACATCTCAAACAGACATCAAAAACAACAAATCAACAATTTAAACTAGAAAATATCTAAAATAGACATTAGAAACAACTTATCGACAATTTATACTAGGAAAACATATAAAAATGGACATCAGAAAATGCTAATAAATAATTTAAGTTAGAAAAACATACACAATAGACATAAGTAGCAACTTATCAACAATTTATATTATGAAACTATATAAAATAGACATCAAAAACAGCTTATCCACAATTTATACTAGAATACATCTAAAATAGATACTAGAGACAGTTAATCAACAGTCTATACTAGAAAAACACTTAAAGTAGACGTAAGAAATAGCTAATCAACATTTTATGTTAGAAAAACATATAAAGTGCAAATAACTAACAGTTAATCAACAATTTATACTAGAAAAACTTCTAAAGTAGACATCAGAAACAGCTAATCATCTTTTTATACTAGGAAAACATCTAAAATAGTCATCAGAAACAGCTAATCAGATATTTATACTAGGAAAACATCTAAAATATTCATCAGAGACAGTTAATCATCTATATATATATATTAGGAAAACATCTAAAATAGTCATCAGAAACAGCTAATCAGCTATTTATCCTAGCAAAAAATAAGCCCCTGAAGTCTAGACAGCTGTTTGCTAAAAGTGAATGGTAAATAGACAAATTAAAAAGCGATGTATATTTGTCATGGAAGCACCTACACTAGAAATGTATAGTAATTGGTCTGTGATAACGATAACTAAATAGTTTAAAAGGATATGCAGTAAATATGAATTGTTCCTATTTGTCCAATGAATGCAGCAAAAGAAAATAATGCACAAGTGACATACCTCAAGAAATGAATTTGGATTGCCAACAACAACAACCGTGATGATATTTTAACATTGAGAAAAAAAAATAAAAATTATCAAGAATCATATTTACCTATACGAACCAGTAAAAGGGCAATTGGCGACACATAGCAAAAATAAGTAGATAAAAATAAAAAGGTAGATAAACAAATAAGTAGATAGTACAAATTAGAAACTAATTGTAGAATTATTGGAACAGTGAATAAACAATGATAAAGTATTGAAAACTCATCAATGAAAATCATTAATTAATTTGTAGCATGTTCTGCTTCAGTTTAGAGCTATTCACAGACAAAAAAAATAAATAATATTGTCGGTGCCGCAAGTAAAGCTGTAGAAAACATGAACAACAAACAATGTCGTGAAGTGCCGTAAGTAAAGCTGTAGAAAACATGAACAACAAACAATGTCGTGAAGTGCCGCAAGTAAAGCTGTAGAAAACATGAACAACAAACAATGTCGTGAAGTGCCGTAAGTAAAGCTGTAGAAAACATGAACAACAAACAATGTCGTGAAGTGCCGTAAGTAAAGCTGTAGAAAACATGAACAACAAACAATGTCGTGAAGTGCCGTAAGTAAAGCTGAAGAAAACATGAACAACAAACAATGTCGTGAAGTGCCGTAAGTAAAGCTGTAGAAAACATGAACAACAAACGATGTCGTGAAGTGCCGTAAGTGAAGCTGTAGAAAACATGAACAACAAACAATGTCGTGAAGTGCCGTAAGTAAAGCTGTAGAAAACATGAACAACAAACAATGTCGTGAAGTGCCGTAAGTAAAGCTGAAGAAAACATGAACAACAAACAATGTCGTGAAGTGCCGCAAGTAAAGCTGTAGAAAACATGAACAACAAACAATGTCGTGAAGTGCCGCAAGTAAAGCTGTAGAAAACATGAACAACAAACAATGTCGTGAAGTGCCGCAAGTAAAGCTGTAGAAAACATAAACAACAAACAATGTCGTGCAGTAAAGGTAAAGTAAAGTAAAGTACGAGACTTGAACCGGCGTCTTAGCACGCGAGTTTAAACCCATATGTGCTCGGCCGCCTATCCAGAAATGTTCGGAGATTTCTGTATAGTGTCGCCTCAAGTATCGAAACTCAGATACGAGGCGACATTACACACCTTCCCAGTGTAATACCCTGGTACCCATTTCTGCCAACGGCTGGGTCGACCGTGGGGGTATTTTTTTCCCAACCACGACTACAATTCACACTGCTCCCAGCGGGAATCGAACACGGGTTGTCCGAACGTCGGTAGTCCAGTCGAGTGGTTTTCCCAACTAGGCTACCGAGGCCCCCAATATATATCGTGCAGTGTTGCAAGTAAAGCTGTAGAAAACATGAACAACAAACATCAAATGGTATTAAACATATAAACCTGTAGAGAGACAAGACAAACTATGACGTTTTTAGATGCGAGAAGGCAAGATGTTGCCATCGTTACGACAAGGCTATAATATTATGAATAGAAAATATAATTTCACTATCGGAATAGAATTAGAATAGCACTCGTCTCTAAAATCAGGCCGATAAGCACCCGTAAGATATTATTATTTCTATATGATTGCAAAACATGTCTCTTACAGTGGAAGTGTAGAATAATATTCAAGCTATGGGGATGAAGTGTTAATGAAACATGTTACGCATCTCTTAATGTAGAATTTATCACGAACGAAATAGTTCACAAAGAGCACAAGCATCATACATGAATATATGATGGTCTTTTGTCCACTATGTAGAAATATAAAACGAAATGACTTAGCAACCTATGGGCATGTTCGGAGTTCAATGACGATGACATGCAAATTACTCAATAACTCAATTACTTGGCAAATTATCTCTATCATCCGGCCTAGCAAGAATTATATTGCACGGAACTAAGAAAGGAAGAAGTAAAAGAAACAGACAAAGAGATGGGAAGATAATGTAAAATAATGGATAGGCATCAGCTTTGCAGAGTCCTAGAAAATGAACTGTAGATATTTATTCCTCAACGTTGAACCCTTGTGATCAGGCGAACTTGACTCTTTGTCATGTTTCATGATGGAGGAGTTAGAACAACATCATGACACAAGATGAGCTGGTCGCATGGTCAGTGCTCGTATATGGAGGAGTAGGGACAACATCATGACACACGATGAGCTGGTCGCATGGTCAGTGCTCGTATATGGAGGAGTAGGGACAACATCATGACACACGATGAGCTGGTCGCATGGTCAGTGCTCGTATATGGAGGAGTAGGGACAACATCATGACACACGATGAGCTGGTCGCATGGTCAGTGCTCGTATATGGAGATGTAGGAACAACATCATGACACAAGATGAGCTGGTCGCATAGTCAGTGCTCGTATATGGAGAAGTAGGAACAACATCATGACACAAGATGAGCTGGTCACATTGTCAGTGCTCGTATATGGAGGGGTAGGAACAACATCATGACACAAGATGAGCTGGTCGCATGGTCAGTGCTCGTGTATGGAGGGGTAGGAACAACATCATGACACAAGATGAGCTGGTCGCATGGTCAGTGCTCGTGTATGGAGGGGTAGGAACAACATCATGACACAAGATGAGCTGGTTGCATGGTCAGTGCTCGTATATGGAGGAGTAGGAACAACATCATGACACAAGATGAGCAGGTCGCAAGGTCAGTGCTCGTATATGGAGGGGTAGGAACAACATCGTGACACAAGATGAGCTGGCCCATGGTCATTCATCGTATATGGAGGAGTAGGAACAACATCATAACACAAGATGAGCTGCTCGCATGGTCAGTGCTCGTATATAAAGGAGTAGGAACAACATCATAACACAAGATGAGCTGGCCGCATGGTCAGTCATCGTATATGGAGGAGTAGGAACAACATCATGACACAAGATGAGCTGGTCGCATGGTCAGTGCTCGTATATGGAGGAGTAGGAACAACATCATGACACAAGATGAGCTGGTCGCATGGTCAGTGCTCGTATATGGAGGAGTAGGAACAACATCATGACACAAGATGAGCTGGTCGCATGGTCAGTCCTCGTATATGGAGGAGTAGAAACAACATCGTGACACAAGATGAGCTGGCCGCATGGTCAGTCCTCGTATATGGAGGAGTAGGAACAACATCATAACACAAGATGAGCTGGTCGCATGGTCAGTCCTCGTATATGGAGGAGTAGGAACAACATCATGACACAAGATGAGCTGGTCGCATGGTCAGTCCTCGTATATGGAGGAGTAGGAACAACATCATGACACAAGATGAGCTGGTCGCATGGTCATTGCTCGTATATGGAGGAGTAGGAACAACATCAAGACACAAGATGAGCTGGTCGCACGGTCAGTGCTCGTATATGGAGGAGTAGGAACAACATCATGACACAAGATTAGCTGGTCGCATGGTCAGTCCTCGTATATGGAGGAGTAGGAACAACATCATGACACAAGATGAGCTGGTCGCATGGTCAGTGCTCGTATATGCAGGAGTAGGAACAACATCGTGACACAAGATGAGCTGGTCGCATGGTCAGTGCTTGTATATGGAGGAGTAGGAACAACATCATGACACAAAATAAGCTGGTCGCATGGTCAGTCCTCGTATATGGAGGAGTAGGAACAACATCATGACACAAGATGAGCTGGCCGCATGGTCAGTGCTCGTATATGGAGGAGTAGGAACAACATCGTGACACAAGATGAGCTGGTCGCATGGTCAGTCCTCGTATATGGAGGAGTAGGAACAACATCATGACATAAAATAAGCTGGTCGCATGGTCAGTCCTCGTATATGGAGGAGTAGGAACAACATCATGACATAAGATGAGCTGGCCGCATGGTCAGTGCTCGTATATGGAGGAGTAGGAACAACATCATGACACAAGATGAGCTGGTCGCATGGTCAGTCCTCGTATATGGAGGAGTAGGAACAACATCATGACACAAGATGAGCTGGTCACATTGTCAGTGCTCGTATATGGAGGAGTAGGAACAACATCATGGCACAAGATGAGCTGGCCGCATGGTCAGTGCTCGTATATGGAGGAGTAGGAACAACATCGTGACACACGATGAGCTGGTCGCATGGTCAGTGCTCGTATATGGAGGAGTAGGAACAACATCATGACACAAGATGAGCTGGTCGCATGATCAGTCCTCGTATATGGAGGAGTAGGAACAACATCATGACACAAGATGAGCTGGTCACATTGTCAGTGCTCGTATATGGAGGAGTAGGAACAACATCATGACACAAGATGAGCTGGCCGCATGGTCAGTGCTCGTATATGGAGGAGTAGGAACAACTTCATGACACAAAATAAGCTGGTCGCATGGTCAGTCCTCGTATATGGAGGAGTAGGAACAACATCATGACACAAAATAAGCTGGTCGCATGGTCAGTGCTCGTATATGGAGGAGTAGGAACAACATCATGACACAAAATAAGCTGGTCGCATGGTCAGTCCTCGTATATGGAGGAATAGGAACAACATCATGACACAAAATAAGCTGGTCGCATGGTCAGTGCTCGTATATGGAGGAGTAGGAACAACATCATAACACAAGATGAGCTGGCCGCATGGTCAGTCATCGTATATGGAGGAGCAGGAACAACATCATGACACAAGATGAGCTGGTCGCATGGTCAGTGCTCGTATATGGAGGAGTAGGAACAACATCATGACACACGATGAGCTGGCCGCATGGTCAGTGCTCGTATAAAGAGGAGTAGGAACAACATCATGACACAAGATGAGCAGGTCGCATGGTCAGTGCTCGTATATGGAGGAATAGGAACAACATCATGACACAAGATGAGCAGGTCGCATGGTCAGTCCTCGTATATGGAGGAATAGGAACAACATCATGACACAAGATGAGCAGGTCGCATGGTCAGTGCTCGTATATGGAGGAATAGGAACAACAACATGACGCAGGATGAGCTGGTCGCATGGTCAGTCCTAGTAAATACGTGTGTCCTTGTTTGTCCATAAACCTGCGCCGTGGCTGACACTCTTTAGCGGGTATGGATCTTGGTTTGATCCAGAAGATACAAATCAATGGAGAAATGTGATGAATTATGTCGGTAGTACGTCAATGGACCCCCCCCCCCCCCCCAAATTGGGTGAGAAAGGAAAGATATCATTATGAGCTAAACAATAATAAAATGTATTAATATAATAGCAATGCAAGACATAATAGTGTTAATACGAAGATAGCATGTAACATTACACCATGTTTTTCGCGGGATAAACTAATTAAACTACAGATGTATGGCTTCCATAATAAATATGGCTTCCTATGCATATATCTGCAATCTCAATCTTATAACTGATAACTTGTAAATATATTCTTCATCCCAACGCTGTGTTATCAATGCCAGTCCTGGACTCTAGATGGAAGAACAATAAGAAAAATAACCTCTACCTATATGAAATGTGCTAGACAAATGGCAGGAAACAACCAGAGAGACAAGATCAGAAATGAAGAACTAAGAGAAAAAAAGCTAGGAAAAACCCCCGCCATAGAATATATAAAGAAACAAGAGATAAAATGATTTGTCCACGTGACAAGGCAGTCATCAAAACACAACACAACGAGCCCTCAATAAACGTTGCGAGAACACCAGACCTGAGGGTCAACCACGAAAAAGATGGATTGACAGAATATTAGAAACACTAGGAAATATAACAGCAGTAGAGGCGAACAGAAGAGCAAAAGACCACAAATTATATCTCTCTCGACGCTGAAAGGCAAATGTGGAAGGAAAGAAGAAGAAGAAGACGCATATATACATTAAAGTAAAAGCTCCAAGTTGTAAAGTGTAAAGGGGGACTGGGGGGAGGGAATGATGCTAGTGCCGATATATATCAATGACCTACAGCATAAAGATTTAGGTAGTATGGTCAGTATCACGTCAGGCATGTTTACGTTCCTCGAAAATATAAAACGGTACCCATTTTTAGAGGTTGGGTGAAACCCAGAAGATGTGTCCGCACTCCCCCACCCCTTCCTCACCTAACAATAGTTCCTTGCATCTTGGAACTGAATCCATAATCTTCTAGTCAATAGTGAATGCTTTAACCACTCAGCCGCACAGGCTTCTTACATCAAAACCGCTTGTAATATGATCAAGATATTGAGAACATCAGAACATTGTCAAGGGTAGCAAACTGTGGTTGTAAACACACCCTAGTAGTCCAGATCACACTATACACCTTCTTAAATGGAACTTGAAATAAGCGATAACAAGAAATGGGGAATATGAGGTCGAGCAAATGTACAGGTCTTGACTATTTTAACGAACAAACAATTTCTTCTTCTTCTTTGCTTCCTCATCTGCCTTTCAGCGTCGAGGGGAGATATAATTTGCGGTCTTTTGCTATTTGTGTCGCCTCTGCTGCTGTTATGTTTCTTAGTGCTTCTAATATTTCATCCATCCATCTTTTTTCGTGGTCGATCAATGGGTCTGGTATTCTCACAACGTTTGCTGAAGGCTTGTTGTGTTTTGATCTTTCTGCTTTGTCACGTGGCCAGACAACTGTATCTGTTGTTTCTTTATATATTATATGGCGGGGACTAGTCCTAGCTTCTTTCTCAGTTCTTCATTGCTGATCTTATCTCTCAGACTGTATCCGGTCATTCGTTTGACACATTTCATCCAAGTAGAGGTTATTTAACAAATAACTGATATATATATATATATATATATATATATATATATATATATATATATATATATATATATATATATAAAACAAGTAGAGGTTATTTAACAAATAACTTTATATATATATATATAAAACAAGTAGAGGTTATTTAACAAATAACTGATGTATATATAAAACAAGTAGAGGTTATTTAACAAATAACTGATATATACATAAAACAAGTAGAGGTTATTTAACAAATAACTGATATATATATATATATAAAACAAGTAGAGGAATAAGATGGCTTGCAGGCATTTATTTGTCCAAACAACCTGGATGCTATTAGAAAGTAATTGAATTTAGGAAGGAAGGATTGAAGAGTGAGGAAGGAAGGGACGAATCTCTTAAAGGAAGAAGGAAGTAATTGTTAAATAAACACATTCTAACATATAAGATTCGGCAGGTGAGTTGTACTAACGGACACGCTTTGTCGCAACATACGTTTCAATTGATTAATTGGTGACTGTTTGGTCTAGAGGCAGGACGCCGGTCTCGAGACAGAGATGTTGTGAGTTCAAATCCCACCTGCACCAATTGGGATTGTTATTTGTGATTTGTCTCTCCAGCAACCACTTCTGGTCTCAGCAGCGAGGCCTAGTCTCACACGTCAATTACTTATCGGCGTAAAAAAAATATGAGTACCTCCACAGACGGAGTTATCTGCCTGTGTGGCGAGGGACCGTTGTGCACACGGATGTCAGTGGAAAACGGATTAACGCGCAAAATTCGGTTCCTAGTCTCTAGGGACTTCACAAGAGGTGAAAAATTGCGAACGCAACAAAAAACAAAACACACGTAGAATTGATTAATTGCTATAAAAAAGGAAACATTTTTTAGTGATTATTATTAACTGACATATTGAACCCCAGCATGCCAGGTATACATTATGTACACAATAAAAAAAAAATCAAACAGTGTAATTGAATGTAATCGATGCAGGATAAAATGAACATACTTGATGAAAGATCACAACAACTAGGAGTGAAATTTTTTAGAGATAAGACCAACATTATGAGAATTAATGCAGTTGGCAATAACCAAATAAAAATAGGAGAAATACCTCTACTAGACGTACAATCTTACATATATGTGGGTAGTAATATAGATAAGAATGGAGGAACAGAAAATGATACCAAAATAAGGATATCAAAAGTAAAGTAGCTTTTGTTGCACTGGGAAACATATGGAAGGACAAAGAAATTAGGGTAAATACAACAATAAAAATTTTCAACTCAAATGTTAAGGCGGTCCTATTATATTGCTGTGAAACACGGAGAACAACAAAAATGACAATCATGAAGATACAGACTTTCATTAATGGATGCTTACGCAGAATAAAAGGATGGAAATGGTAGGACAAAATCACTAACATAGAATTATGGAAATGTACCAGTCAAATACCAGTGGATAAGGAGATACAGCGAAGACGATGACGCTGGATAGGACACACTGAGAGTATTACACAACATGCCTTTTTTTTTTTTAGTCCCCAGGTGAAAAGACAAAGAGGAAGACCAAGGAATTCTTGGAGAAGACAGATAGAAGCAGAGATGAAGATGATGGGGAAGACATGGAATGATCTTAAAAGAATGGCACGAAACAGAACGGCTTGGAAAGTTTTTGTTGAAGACCTATGCTCCACAGGGAGCTGAAAGGTAGAAGAAGAGAGTGTAATCGAATATTTCACATATTCATTGTGTTTAATTAAATAATTCCAAATGTTTTTTTTTTCCACATAATACAATACATTATTCAACATAGTCGGTTGGTAATTATTATTCAACTATTTACAATTATTAAACAATTTATTATTAGACTGATCGATGTTTAATAGAGGACATAGATTTTAATTTATGCCAGGATGAAAAGCAAACTCTGACAGCGTGATATTATCACGGGTACATTAAGTGGTTCAGAATAGGCCATGCGGCCTATATACTCCAGCTGCTACAGAAATGTCTCCGTTTTCTCATTCTTTTTTTTTTCTAGCTGTCTCTCTGTATGTCGCTTCAACCTAATCTGTCTCCCTGTCTGTCTTTTTAATCAAATCTAGTTTAATATAATCTTAATCTAACATTAATCTAATATAATTCAATAAAATATAATCCGAATTTAACTTAATATAATTTAGTGTATGCTTCTATCCATTAGTATTTCCATTAAAGTATATCCATTTATTGATAACATTAATCAGAGCTTAACAAAAGGAATCTGACCAGCAGAGGCATGTTTTCGGAAAGCCGGTATTTTGGCCCTTAGCTTTCTGATTTTCGTGGGAAGGGGGATGGGAGCCTATGTCATGACCCCAAGTCGTCTTTCTCCTGCTTTGGAATCTGACATTTCTCGTTGTGTCTCGCATATTATAGGACATAATCTGGTCTACACCAAACTTCTGATAAATACTGCCGTCCATATCGAGGCAGTAGATTTGATCGGAAGTGATGTAACCTAATGTAATATGATAGAATATGTGACAGGAAATGATATATTATATTATAATATGAAATAGGATATGAAATAGGATATGATATGATCGGCAATAAATATAATATAGCCACCTGATTGCTAATCTATTCGTATCACTCATCACACATTACTATCAATATACATTTATATATATATATATATATATATATATATATATATATATATATATATATATATATATATATATATATGTCTGGGAGCCGCGATAGCTCAGTGGTTAGTAAACTTGACTACAAATGACAAGAATTAGGGTTCGATCACAACCGACGGCTTCCGGGTTCACCCAGCCTTAAATGGGTACTGGATTTTTTTTCTGGGAAAGTAAAGCAGCACGGGCGTAATACCGACCACATTACCCCAAAAATCATGTGCTGAAGTTCTGTAAAATATAGGGTCACTAACACCATATATCCCTACACGCCACTTGGCGTGACGGGGGTACTTTACTTTATATATATATATATATATATATATATATATATATATATATATATATATATATATATATCTACACTTGGAGCTCTTTGAAGCTGGTTATCTTAGCCCGTTAGACACAATTAAAGAGCATTCTGTGAGGAGTAAAGGCATCACGATGCACCAAGATGCAAAAAGATGCGAACCACGTAAAGATGTTACCATACCACTTTTTTCTTCTGTTTTAAAAATTGTCACCATTATGCGAGGAACTGTGAAAGGAGAGAGAATGAGAGGTAGACAAAGAAAGAAATTAAAAGATAGATCAAAGAACGGACAAGCCTCAATTTAGAAGAAAAAAAATAATTTTTGAGAATAGAGATCCGTGAAAGAATCTCAATTATCTCGTTTAATCTGTTTCCTTCTCTCAAACAGCAGAAAATGATTAAATGAGAAAATTGAACGAGCCAAAAAAAAAAACAAGTGAAGAGCAAATGCTCTATCTAGATATACACAAAACCAAGATAATTTGCTTTGACAAAGCAAAAAGCTAGCCCAATATCATCATCACCAGCAATGAAAAACTTGCAATTGTAACAAACAATATAAATATCGTGGGTATGTAATAAATAACAATGGAGACTCCCAGAAAAAGATCACAAGAGTAGCAATAGTAACATACAAAGTAAATGACGAAGAACATTTCTAGTAACCAGTACAATAAAAAATGCTAATGAATGTATCTTCTTAACATTAACTGTTGGTTATGACTCAAGGACAGTCTCGCAAGCAGCAATGAAGACAATTGGTTCATTCGAAATAAAATGCTGCATAAATATTCTTAAGTATTAAAATATTATCTGTATTAAGATACATTGGAGAATGGGAAAAAAAAAAAAAAACCAACGAAGACATATTAAAAGACCAGCATCAAAAACAATTGGCTTATAAACAACATTCTGCAGAGGAAAGAAAAATACTATGGCTATGTTAAAAGACGCAGCGGGCTGGAAATAACTGACGGAATAGTTCCAGGACAAAGCATCAGGGGCAGACAAAGAAGGTGGTTTCAAGACACCAAGTGAGACCCTGAACATGACAACAGAAGTGGGAAATCTGGCTAGCTACAGATAGAGTGGAATCTCTGATCTTTGCCCAGTGGCCGATACGTTGACTTCTTAAGATCGGTGTCCCAATTATTACGGGGTTCGGCTAGCGACTTCTCTCTTTCAAAATTCGTTTCGTCCTCTTGTTATTCTCTCTCTGTTGCTTCTTGATTTCACCTCTAATTGCTCACTCTATCACAACGTTACAAGGCCACCATCATGCCGTACTCGTCTTAGACTCACAAGAAATTGGTAGGGCATAAAGCAGAATAGGCTGATTTACGAAATAGTGTACATATCTCCGTGCTTGAGTCAGGTGTAACAGTGACAACACAACATGATTAATACAACACAAAGTGTAGAAAAATATGAGGGTCCAGACAACCGTGGTCACTAGCAACGATTCTCTGTTTACCACGTGCTCAAAACAACACAGAAACTGACTGCAACAACTCCAAATATTCTGAGCAACAGTTGTGTTCGGCACTTCATATGATGACTCAAGACACCGTCTAGATCTGCAACGTTTAATCCACACAGTTCTTTAGTCACATTTTATAAATCACCTCAATATATGACTTGGTTGTAAATAAATGTCAATCTTTACACATAACGTTTCGCCATGGCCGATAAAATATCTATATCATTAGTAGAAGTTATGTATCCGTTATCTAGGTTACCTTAAATGACATTCTTCCAGGTTCTGTTGTAGTTATGGTTATTCGAAGGCCCCAGTATCACGGCAAACCAAGGGAAATCCAGAACTGCCCAGCCCCGTGCCAGTAAATTCACCCAAATTAACATCTCATCGAATATTCAAACACAGAAAGGCAGCTGTAGTCTCCATCATAGTCGCTATAGCACACGCCAAATTACATAAGGCCCCGAAAGTGAACGCAGCTGAACTGTCCTTCGTCATACGATATCATCATTCATCGTAAGAAATATGAATATAGAAACACGATCCGAATGAAACACACAGCTCACGGTGTGCACAGAGAATTACTTAATAGCTCCGGCAGCAATCCGGACTTGGTATATGAGGAAACTGTAACAAGGAAAACTTTATAAATACGTAACCCGAGGTAAGATATAACAGAACATACGTAATCCGAGGTCAGATGTAACAGCAAATACGTAACCCGAGGTCAGATGTAACAGCAAATACGAAACCCGAGGTCAGATGTAACATCAAATACGTAACACGAGGTCAGATGTAACAGCAAATACGCAACCCGAGCTCAGATATAACATCAAATACGTAACACGAGGTCAGATGTAACAGCAAATACGCAACCCGAGGTCAGATGTAACAGCAAACACATACACCGAGGTCAGATGTAATAGCAAATACGTAACCCGAGGTCAGATGTAACAGCAATTACGTGACCCGAGGTCAGATGTAACAGTAAATACGTAACCCGAGGTCAGATGTAACAACGAATGCAACACGGTCAATCAAGGCAGGATAAGAAACATTCAGTAAACGAACACTTCGATAGTTGCTGACACGGGCGGCAAAGCAAATATGAGAATATCCTGAATGCGGCGACGCCAGTCCAAAACAAAGACTAAAAATGTAATAACAGATAACACAATAAAAATAAACAAATTAGGTAACTGTAGACATGTCAAACATCATTCTAGAAATAACGTCATCTGCTCAAAAATGATAAATATTCAAAACAAACACATAATTATACCTTTCGCAATACAATGCTAATCATTATTGTTACCAACTAGTAAAGATTCATTAATATTACTTATTTAAAGAGTAATATAATTTCTGAGTTAATTTATTAAATTAAAGATATTGGCCATGAATGCACGACATTGCAAGTTGTAGAGTATTGTGCAAAACAAAGCAGTTTTATTAAAAGGGAAAAACGTATTGCACAAATCTTCCAGAAATACAGAAACTGTTAAGCAATATAGCTCACATGTATTTGATAACGTTAAATGCCAATAAATATTACACTAGTCTCAAATTGTGTCTTTATTTATTTTAAAAAATACGTTTACGTGAAAATACGCAATTTACTTTCGTTAATAAATATTTTGTTACGAATCAGTGATATTAATGGTAATTATAGACGCGCAATAAGCCCTCCCGAACATGCATACGCTGCTCAAACGACGTAAGTTACGATGACGTGGTCACGTACACCGTATGAAAGAGTGTCGCATATCAAAAGATATACTCGAAGAACAACTAGCAGATGGCAAAAGAACTAGGGGGCGCCCAAAACTTTGATTTGTAGACGTGTGTAAACGTGACATAAAGTCTATGTATATAAACCCTGCAGCCTGGGAAGAAATAGCTGCAGATCGCATTCTTCAACTCAAACAAGAAGCAGACAGATTCATAGAAAAAGAGAATACACGGCGAAAGAAAAAAAACAAAATTTCTAGGTGCGTTGAAAAATTCATAGTCAACTATGACTGAATGAGGCTACTGTACTATAGACACGCATGAGAACGCCAGTAATGTAAACGTGTTGTAACTGTTCGAACTTAACAGTTGAGTGACTGAATATGGTATAACATTACAGTCGACATGACTTATCTGGAAACATTTCTCAAAGAGTTTAGAATCGTTTTAATAGCACACACGAGTTTGGGTTATCTTATCAGATAGTGTTGTTTTAATAGCGGATACGAGTTTGGGTTATCTTATCAGATAGTGTTGTTTTAATAGCGGATACGAGTTTGGGTTATCTTATCAGATAGTGTTGTTTTAATAGCGGACACGAGTTTGGGTTATCTTATCAGATAGTGTTGTTTTAATAGCGGATACGAGTTTGGGTTATCTTATCAGATAGTGTTGTTTTAATAGCGGACACGAGTTTGGGTTATCTTATCAGATAGTGTTGTTTTAATAGCGGATACGAGTTTGGGTTATCTTATCAGATAGTGTTGTTTTAATAGCGGATACGAGTTTGGGTTATCTTATCAGATAGTGTTGTTTTAATAGCGGATACGAGTTTGGGTTATCTTATCAGATAATGTTGTTTTAATAGCGGACACGAGTTTGGGTTATCTTATCAGATAGTTTTGTTTTAATAGCGGACACGAGTTTGGGTTATCTTATCAGATAGTGTTGTTTTAATAGCGGACACGAGTTTGGATTGTCTTATCAGATGTTGTTTTAATAGCGGACACGAGTTTGCGTTATCTTATCAGTTATTGTTTTAATAGCGGACAGGATGTGGGGTTATCTTATCAGATATTGTTGTTTTAATAGCGGACACAAGTTGGGGTTATCTTATCAGATATTGTTGCTTTAATAGCGGATACGAGTTTGGGTTATCTTATCATACATTGTTGTTTTAATAGCGGACACGAGTTTGGGTTATCTTATCAGATAACGTTGTTTTAATAGCGGACACGAGTTTGTGTTATCTTATCAGATAATGTTGTTTTAATAGCGGACACGAGTTTGGGTTATCTTATCAGATAATGTTTTAATAGCGGACACGAGTTTGGGTTATCTTATCAGATATTGTTGTTTTAATAGCGGACACGATTTTGAGTTGTCTTATCAGATTTTGTTATTTTAAGAACGGACACGAGTTTGGGTTGTCTAATCAGATAATGTTTTAAAAGCGGACACGAGTTTGGGTTGTCTTATCAGATAATGTTGTTTTAATAGCGGACACGAGTTTGGGTTATCTTATCAGTTATTGTTGTTTTAATAGCGGACACAAGTTGGGCTATTTGATCAGATATTGTTGTTTTAATAGCGGACAAAATGTGGGTTATTTGATCAGATATTATTGTTTTAATAGCGGACACAAGTTAGGCTACATTATCAGATATTGTTGTTTTAATAGCGGACACAAGGTGGGCTATTTGATCAGATATTGTTGTTTTAATAGCGGACACAAGTTGGGCTATTTGATCAGATATTGTTGTTTTAATAGTGGACACAAGTTGGGCTATTTGATCAGATATTGTTGTTTTAATAGCGGACACAAGTTGGGCTATTTGATCAGATATTGTTGTTTTAATAGTGGACACAAGTTGGGCTATTTGATCAGATATTGTTGTTTTAATAGTGGGCACAAGTTGGGCTATTTGATCAGATATTGTTGTTTTAATAGTTAACACAAGTTGGGCTATTTGATCAGATATTGTTGTTTTAATAGCGGACACAAGTTGGGCTATTTTATCAAATATTGTTGTTTTAATAGCGGACACAAGTTGAGTTATCTTATCAGTTATTGTTGTTTTAATAGCGGACACAAGTTGGGCTATTTTATCAAATATTGTTGTTTTAATAGCGGACACAAGTTGGGCTATTTTATCAAATATTGTTGTTTTAATAGCGGACACAAGTTGGGTTATCTTATCAGTGATGATGATGATGCGGTCGCCCGATGTTTTGAGGTATTCTAGCGGATACGAACCGTAGACTTCCTCCTCGTCATCCGCCCTTAAAAGGACGTTAAGTGGACGTAGTTACGTTGTGTTGAAGTTTGCAGTGTAACACTGTGATATCTGCGCCTTTCGGCCCAACACATCCGACTTCAGCCGACATTTTTGAGTACCGGGTTTGTCTTCCCTCTACGATCCCTGCTCGCTTGGCCAGACGAGACAGGTTAGTCTGTTTCTGGAGGCACTGCGGAGAGGTTTAGCAGGGTCTGGATGGTTCTGGTTCACCGATCCTGGCGCAAGCCATCAGTTATGAGTCACTGACGACTTCCAGCTCTGGTGCAGGGTGGGGCGCGCCTTCGCCTCCATCTTATCAGTTATTGTTGTTTTAATAGCGGACACAAGTTGGGCCATTTTATCAAATATTGTTGTTTTAATAGCGGACACAAGTTAGGCTACTTTATCAGATATTGTTGTTTTAATAGTGGACACTAGTTGGGCTACTTTATCAGATATTGTTGTTTTAATAGTTGACACAAGTTGGGCTATTTTATCAAACATTGTTGTTTTAATAGTGGACACAAGTTGGGCTATTTTATCAAATATTGTTGTTTTAATAGTGGACACAAGTTGGGCTATTTTATCAAATATTGTTATTTTAATAATGGACACAAGTTGGGTTATTTTATCAGTTATTGTTGTTTTAATAGCGGACACGAGTTTGGGTTATCTTATCAGTTATTGTTGGTTTAATAGCGGATACGAGTTTGGGTTATCTTATCAGTTATTGTTGTCTTAATAGCGGACAGGATTTGGGGTTATCTTATCAGTTATTGTTGTTATAATAGCGGACACAAGTTGGGCTACTTTATCAGATATTGTTGTTTTAATAGCGGACACGAGTTTGGGTTATCTTATCAGATAGTGTTGTTTTAATAGCGGATACGAGTTTGGGTTATCTTATCAGATATTGTTGTTTTAATAGCGGATACGTGTTTGGGTTATCTTATCAGATATTGTTGTTTTAATAGCGGAAACGAGTTTGGGTTATATTCTCAGATAATGTTGTTTTAATATCGGACACGAGTTTGGGTTATCTGATCAGATAATACTGTTTTAATAGCGGACACGAGTTTGGGTTATCTTATCAGATAATGCTGTTTTAATAGCGGACACGAGTTTGGGTTATCTTATCAGATGTTGTTGTTTTAATAGCGGACACGAGTTTGGGTTATGTTACCAGTTATTGTTTTAATAGCGGACAGGATTTGGGGTTATCTCATCAGATATTGTTGTTTTAATAGCGGACACAAGTTGGGGTTATCTTATCAGATATTGTTGTTTTAATAGCGGATACGAGTTTGGGTTATCTTATCAGATAATGTTGTTTTAATAGCGGACACGAGTTTGGGTTATCTTATCAGATAATGTTGTTTTAATAGCGGACACGAGTTTGGGTTATCTTATCAGATATTGTTGTTTTAATAGCGGACACGAGTTTGGGTTATATTATCAGATGATGTTGTTTTAATAGCGGACACGATTTTGAGTTGTCTTATCAGATTTTGTTAATTTAAGAACGGACACGAGTTTGGGTTGTCTAATCAGATAATGTTTTAATAGCGGACACGAGTTTGGGTTGTCTAATCAGATAATGTTTTAATAGCGGACACGAGTTTGGGTTGTCTTATCAGATAATGTTGTTTTAATAGCGGACACGAGTTTGGGTTATCTTATCAGTTATTGTTGTTTTACTAGCGGACACAAGTTGGGCTATTTGATCAGATATTGTTGTTTTAATAGCGGACAAAATTTGGGTTATTTGATCAGATATTGTTGTTTTAATAGCGGACACAAGTTGGGCTATTTGATCACATATTGTTGTTTTAATAGCGGACACAAGTTGGGCTATTTGATCGGATATTGTTGTTTTAATAGTGGACACAAGTTGGGCTATTTGATCAGATATTGTTGTTTTAATAGCGGACACAAGTTGGGCTATTTGAACCTAGCGGACACGAGTTTGGGTTATCTTATCAGTTATTGTTGGTTTAATAGCGGATACGAGTTTGGGTTATCTTATCAGTTATTGTTGTCTTAATAGCGGACAGGATTTGGGGTTATCTTATCAGTTATTGTTGTTTTACTAGCGGACATGATTTGGGGTTATCTTATCAGTTATTGTTGTTATAATAGCGGACACAAGTTGGGCTACTTTATCAGATATTGTTGTTTTAATAGCGGACACAAGTTGGGCTACTTTATCAGATATTGTTGGTTTAATAGCGGACACAAGTTGGGCTACTTTATCAGATATTGCTGTTTTAATAGCGGACACAAGTTGGGCTATTTTATCAGTTATTGTTTTAATAGCGGACACGAGTTTAAGTTATCTTATCAGTTATTGTTGTTTTAAAAGGGGACACGAGTTTGGGTTATCTTATCAGATATTGCTGTTTTAACAGGGGACACAAGTTGGGCTACTTTATCAGATATTGTTGCTTCTTATGACGTTTAACCCACTAAGATTTTTAAAAAATTGTTTTCTGTACTTTACACTGGCTTTACAATAGTCAAGCATAATTATATACATTTATGTGTATTATTAAGCTTATTCTTAAGATCATTAACCGCAAGACTTTCGGATAAATGACCTTCCGGTTGTTAAATTCTGATCCGCGGGCCTTTGGTACAGAAAGTGAGACTGGGAGGTGGGAAGTGAGGTTCTCACAGAAGGTTCACAAAATCATGAACAACTTTGTTATCATCTTTCACTTTGAAGAATTGCTTGCTTACGTTCGCCCGATGACTAACGTATTCTAGAGTATTCGTAGACTGTAGAATTCCTCATCGTCATCCGCCCTTAGAAGGACGTTAAATGGACGTGTCTGCGTTGTTTTGTTATTTGCAGTATAACTGTTATATTTGCGCTTTTCGGCCCAACACATCCGACTTCAGCACGACATTTTTGAGTAACGGGTTGTCTTCCCTGCTCGCTTGGCCAGACTAGACTGTTTAGTCTGTTACTGGAGACACCAAGGAGAGGTGGAGCAGGGTCTGGATGGTTTTGGTTCACCGATCCTGGCGTAAGCCATCGGCTGTGGCCGCTGACAACTTCCAGCTCTGGTGGTGGGAGGCGCGCCTTAGCCCCCTGAAGAATTGAATAAATGAATGCAGGAAAGAAACCCGAACGTAAAGTGAAATCTCAGTCCTAGTATAAACTTTGTATTTTTTTGCTATATCTACTGTCTCCACTAAAAATAAATAAAAAATATAAGAAATACCTTCTCTTCATCGATTTCAACTTACAAAACCGCTTGACTACTGCCGGTTCAAGTGACTGGGCTATCACAGTGAGTTTCGTAACACAATATTTTGTATGAGTCTCACGACGAAATCCTGGCTCAGTTTGAACATTGTTAAAGAAACATGATGCTGATGAGGGTATATCTTGTTCAAAGCAAACGAGAGCGTCTAACAATCCTTAAAAGTTTCTGCAATTATACAGGAAGTAGTGGGGTTTAGTAAACATTTCTACAAAGAATGGATGCAGCTTTACAGGAAAGGACAATATAGATCATTGACGTTCAACTTGAAATGAAAGTATATCTGGCAGTTGTTTTGACTTAAATAGATTTTGAAAACAAACAGCTACCGCGCCCTGTGTTCTCTACTATATGTTTTCCAGCTTAAGCCAATCTGTTATGATTACTTTTTTTTTACTATCTAAACGAGTAAGAAGAAGTACAGGTTTCGGTAAAGTAGAAATGTGACGAAGAAAATGTAACTACCCGGGAGATAATGAAAATGTTGCTAGCCGGAAACAAAAACGTAAGTAACGGGAAGAGAAAGAAAATGCAACCAGCTGCAAGAATAAGAAAATGTAACTACAGGGAACATAAAGCAAATGTAACTGGCGAGAACATAAAGGAAATGTAATTGGCGAGAACATAAAGAAAAATGTAATTGGCGAGAACATAAAGAAAAATGTAACTGGCGAGAACATAAAGAAAAATGTAACTGGCGAGAACATAAAGAAAATGTAACTACGGAACATAAAGCAAATGTAACTGGCGAGAGCATAAAGCAAATGTAACTGGCGAGAACATAAAGAAAATGTAATTGTCGGGAACATAAAGAAAATGTAGCAGCCGGGAACATAACGAAAATGTAACAAAGGGGAATATAAAGAAAATGTAACTGACGGGAATATAAAGAAAATGTAAGTGACGGGAAAAAAATGTAACTTGGAGGGAAACAATGTAACTGGCGGGAAAAAAATGTAACTGGCGGGAAAAAATGTAACTGGCGAAAACTAAAACTGAAATATAACTGGCGGGAACATAAAGAAAACGTAACTGGCAGTAACAAAAAGGAAATATAGAGAAGGCTTCAATTGAAGTTATGCAACAAATAGCAAAGACCAGATAAACGTTGAAAATCCCAGATAAAATATTATATTATCAATTAAATTAACGGAGTCTGCACTGGGCAACTATATAGTTGTCTAGAACATTTCTGTAGTGACTTTTGTTGAATGTGACATTTAATAACCTAATCGATAGTTTGTAGCCAAAATCAGGGAAATTTATAACAAAATATTCATGTCTCCCCATAGTTTGCTCTGCAATTTAACAACAACATAGCCATAACAAACAAAACCAATTTGCTATGCTACCTTAAACATGAGCATTAAAGACGTGTTCATCTCCTTGTTGGTGCGTGCTGCAGCTAAAGAAGTATATATTTATTCACTTAAACGAGTTTATTACTTCTTATATCACGGACTAGTTGAGATGCGCTGGAATTACCACAGACTGAACACTAGCAATATCTGGCAATCTTACCGAATTTATAGCATGTATTAAGGAAACGATATATCGGTGACTGTGTACTAGTGCGGCATTCATAGGAAATGTCTAGTTGTTAAGAGGATACCAGACACCTTAAAACAGAACTTAAATCAGGCGTTCTCAACATTTTTAATAGGTGAGCGCCGCACACAAGTAATATTAAGTGCGCGAGCATTATGAAAAGGCGAAGATATGGACATGCGTATGTATGCGCGAGCGTGTGTGTAGTATTATGGTAATAATTATTTATTTAAACACGTGACTAATTAGACCCTTGTGCTTGATGTCGGTAAGTGATACTTTCAGTGATGCCCAGAGAGAAGCAATGTTCAGCGTAAAGAACCATGCAGATGTGAATCAGTTAGTCGGGTATTTGCTTTGTTGTTGATGTGTTTCATAAATGAGAAAGGTGTTCCTTACAGAGAGGTTCTCCAGAACATCATCATCATCAGCAGCATAGTATCATGCCTGCTGGTGTAGGTGATTATGTCTCTTCGCAACTTTTGATCTCCACAGTTATTTATCATTTCTGTTGTTGAGCCTCTGCCAAACCATTCCCTTAAGATTTCCCGAACATAACTGAGCATTTGAGAGAAACATTCCGAAGTATATAGAACATTTTTGTTTATTCTACTCCCCAAAGGGGAGCCGCGATAGCTTAGTAGTTAGTGAACTGGAATACAAAGGACAAGAGATCCCAACCGACGGCTTCCGGGTTCACCCAGCCTTTAATGGGTTCTGGATTTTTTTTCTGGGAAAGTAAACCGGCACGGGCGTAATACCAACCACTTTACCCCAAAAATCATGTGCCGAAAGTCTGTAAAATTTATGGTCACTAACACCATATTCCCTATACGCCACTTGGCGTGACAGGGGTACTTTACTTTACTTTTTACTCCCCAAAGGTTTATGAATGTTTCCTTTTCAAACGAATATTGAAATATTAAGACCAAAGCAAGAGACAGAGCATAATTGCGCTCCATGGTAGCCAACCTTCAATGCGAAGATGGCACTCTATGATGGTGATGATGATACTAGCTTCATGTTTAATTCATAAATGTTGAACAATTTGAAAGAATAAAACTAAAGTGCGATTTTTGGATTAAAACAAACAGCCGTGCAACGCACTCAGAAAATCGTTGCAGCTTCATCTCAAACATTAGCACGGCAATTTGAAAATCTAAGGCATGTTCTTAAACGAATGCCAGTCATATTTACGAGAACAACTGAAGAGGAAGAAAGTAATAATAATAAAACAGCTGAATAGCAGGTCAACAAATCGAATGCAGGCTCCCGGCTATGTTATGTTGTTCAACAAGAGAACAAATCAGTGACAGGGGGGCTAAGAAGTGGCACCTCAAGTTGCCGATGGAAAAATCAATCGCCGACAGGGGAAATTAGAAGCCCGAACAAAAATATGTGTATTTCTTAACGTTGTTGTGATTTTATAACGGAAATGTTCTGTAATAAAATCATTGGTTCGGAGCAACATTTAATAATGCTTACTTTAATGTGTCTGCAGATAAATTTGAGATTAAAGTGATGGCCACGAGTAATTGCGTCACGAATGAGGTATGTATATAAGTCGAGCTTTGGCTTTTTGCTCTAACATTTTTCAGGGAAAAAATAAATGTATTTAATTTGAAGTTCTTATTTGTGAGAAAAAGATAAGTCTTGACAATTAAGTTGTTAATTTCTAACCACTTAAATAATGTTTTCTGATGTTAAAATTATCAGCGATCAACTTTCGTTTTTGTTTCAGTAAAAAAATTAGAAAAGGCAATCGGAAACCTTTAACCTGAATGTATTTAATGTAGAGCGTGTAATCTATACAAAGAAATACGAGACATGTAATAATATAATAAAACCAGAAATAAGTGAGGAACAATGTGGATTTATGGATGGAAAGAGCACCAATAATGCAATATCCATAATGAGAACATTAATAGAAAGAGCTATAGAGGAAAATATCAATTTATGTATGTGCTTTATATACTACACAAAAGCATTTGACAAAGTAAAGCGTGTGGAAATAATCAATATGCTGGAGAAACTAAACATTGATGACAAAGATCTGAGAATAATAAAATCATGTAATGTCAACATACAGCAGCATACGAAATAACAACGAAAAGGAACAGTTCCAATATATAAAACGAGGAGTCAGACAAGGTTTTCATCTGTCGCCGGATTTGTTTTCACTTTACAGCGAAAATATTATGAGATCAATAGTAGACAAAAAAAAGAATTGAAATCAACGACCACAACATAACTAATTTGTGATATGCGGTTGACACAGTCTTAATAAATGAGAGAAAGAGAGAGAACGAACTACAACAAATAATAGACATAATAGTATAAGAAATCAACAAGAAAGATCTCAGTCTGAATAGTAAGAAAACAGAAGTAATGGTCATATCGAAGAAACAATCATCACCATCATGTAGCATAAAAATAAACAGGACAACTATGAAACGAGTGCAACGCGTCAAATACTTGGGCACAATAATAACATCAGAAGGAAGATGCACCACAGAAATAAAAAAAAAAAAAATAACTCAGGCCAAAACAGAATTTTAGAAAATTAAAAACATCTTATGCAACAAATCTACGTCAATAGAAGTGGGAAAGAGAGTTCATCGGTGATATAGAGAGCCATTTCGGACTTATGGAAGCGAATCATGGACAGTAGACAAACAAATGAAAAGACGATTAAAGGCCGCAGAGGTGGAATTTCTCAGAAGAATGTTGAAAGTTCCCTGGACAGCTAAAAGACCAATAAGGAAGTTCTTAAAGAGGCCAACACAAAAAGCTCCTAAGAAATATCAGAAAAAAATCAACATTTTTCGGGCACATCATGAGAAGAGGAAAGTTGGAATGCTTGGTTACAATTGGCAAAATACAGGGAAAGCAAAATCGCAGACGACAAAGAGAGAAATTACTAGATAGCTTGGTGTCATGGCATGGAAAACGGCCAACAACAGAATTGATACGATGCACTGTGGATCGAACGTCGTGTAAGGACATGATCGCCTACGCCAACTGGTAGTGCATAAGATGATGATTATGATAATCTATTGTATTCGAACGTGTGTAATGTTTACAAATGAGATGAAACTCAAATTTATTTTTTGCCACTGCCGGAACAATTTGTTTTTATTTAAATCCCTGCTAATTTTAAAACAGTAGAAACCAAAACATTTATTTTAATGTTTTAAAATGACTGCGCGAGCACTACAAAGACCACACTGTACCCAGATTTGTCTGTTCAATCAGAACAAATCTTCACCCCAACGTTGTGCTACCAATGCCAGACCTGGACCCTAGATGCAAGAACAATAAGGAAAATAACCTGTACAGAGATCAAACGTGTTAGACGAATGACAGGAAAAAGTCTGAGAGATAAGATCAGAAATGAAAAACTGAGAAAAAAGCTAGGAATAGCCCTCGTCATAGAATATATAAAGAAACAACAGATAAAATGGTTTGGCCACGTGATACGACAAAAAGATCAAAACACAACACAATTAGCCCTCAATAAACGTTGCGAGAATACCAGACCCAAGGGTCGACTAAGAAAAAAAGGGATCGACGGAATACTAGAAGCACTAGGAAACATAACAGCAGCAGAGGTGAACAGAAGAGGAAAAGACCACAAATTATATCTCCCCTCGACGCTGAAAGGCAAATAAGGAAGGAAAGAAGTGGAAGAAGAAGAGGAAGAAAAAAGGTTTAGAGTGCAGATGTATATGCTAAATGTTAGTGCCCACATTTATATGATCGCGATATTTAGTTTAATCATCACTACTTTCCTTGCTGTGAAACATCCATCTTGACGACAATCACAGTGTGATTCTGTCTGACATTTATGTCTTAAAATCAAAACCAATGGACAAGATCTGGAAACAGTTGACACATTTAAAAACGCGTTGATGTTGACGTAATGCCATGAATTGATGCGGGCACGGTGCCCTTCTCCTCATTGATGTGGCGAGTCGTAATTCGCATGACTTTCTTGACATTGCAGGCTCTTACCGGAGAATGTGGAGTCCGCCTATCCCATGCTATGCGGGGTAACTACTAGTCCAGCCCAGATGTACTTCAATACTTGGTCTTCAATAGTAGTAACAGCCACCACTACAGGGAAAACAACGATACTTGTGTCTATAACATGATTCACTGATCTATCGCCTCGGAAGCTTCTATCCTTAGCGTTATTCATTTATTATTATTATTTGTCTTTTGTTAGACAGCCTGCTTTAACGCAGAATGTTACCGAGGGAGACTTCTAGGAGGTAGAACTGTTAGGTCTAAGTCATCTGATGGTGCGCCAACCCTGCTATTGAAACCGCTTTTGCTCCCGATCAATTGTCAGCGATGAAGGCTCAAAACCTGAAGTATATGCTATGATAGCGCATAATATAACAACCTTTGCAATGCTAAAACCTATCTGGAAAAATAAGAACATCACTCCTCGCTCTAAAATAAGGCTGATGTGCATCATTTGTTATATCATTTTTCGCTATATGCTTGCGAAACAAGGACTATTTCAGCAGAGCCACAATAGAAAACAAGATATGGAGATGATATTGTAATATTTTGGATATCAGCTACTTAGATCATATCACAAATGAAAACGTTCGCACAAGAATACAACAAGCAATCGGATTACGTAATGATCTATCGACTATTGTGAAGAAGTACAAACTTAAATTGGTTGGCCACGTATTTAGATCGTCTCGCCTAGAAAAGTCCATTACATAAGGAACTATGAAATAATCAAGGAGTCGTAGATAGAGAAATAGATGAGAAGATAATATTTAAAAAAAGACATGTTTAGATTTTGCAGAGTTCCAAAGAATGACTGAAGATAAAGACAGACTTGAAGAATGTTGGCTAAATCTGTTGGAAGCGCCCAAAGACCCCCGATGATCTCGGATAAAGAGAAGAATCATCTCGAAGGCGTAAAAAAAACAACAGATAAATGAATAAAAGAAAACCAGCAAATTATAAACAAACACAATACATTGCTGGGGATTGAAGAAACTATTAATTTACATCGACACCCAAAACTAAAATAAAAACCTAAAGAAAAAAAGAATGAGCTATTCATGTTAACTATTTTTTCAAAGCCATCATTATTTGAATATCGCTATTCACTTCCTCTCTGGAATGTGATGACTTGCACTGTCAATTACCAAATACTCCACACGCCTACACCATTATATGGTCCTACATTCACAAGATACTGTATAATCCCCTCGTAATTGAGAAAATTGTCCAATTCAGATCTTGTTGCGTTATTATTATTTCCAAGTACTTTCTTTTGATTACAGCAAATTTCTGAATTCGTTATATTCTGAATAACACGTGGAGTAAAATGAGAGCACTTTGTTAGCATTCAATGCTTGTTCGTAGTATCTCGCACTGCGCTCGGTAACTATCAAGTATTCGTGTTGGCTATAATCGACCCATCATACAATATCGCTTGGTTCCTAGGACGATAACTTATAGTAATTGATACTAACAATGCTCAGTATCTTGGTTTAACTATCGAATAATCGATTGTTGTTTGCTTCGCAAAGAAATAAATTAGAGTAGCAATTCTGAACATTTTTTTTTCACTAAAGACCACAAATTATATTCCTGCAACAATTTTTTTTTTAAAGATATGGCTATAAATTCCATTCAATATTTATAAAATCTCACTCGAAAGTTTTCAGATTTGAAGAGAACGGAACAATAATTTCCCAAAGTTGATTCCTTTCTTCAGTGCTAACAGCATGATTTCTTCTTGTTTGTGTCAGTCTTTGAAAGGAAGTACAATAAGCGCAACTGTGGTTAGTTGCTGTTGACAGCATTCTGTGTTTGCTAAGTTGTTGTGTCGATTCGTATTCGCTTCGGCAGACAAATCACGAATGATCTTGATCAGTTTTGGTTCACTGTAATCAGCAGACTTCTTCTGGTGTTGTCTGCGGGCTCAGACCACATACATTCACTATATAACAGTGGTTTCTAAACTATCAACAAACGCTTTCTTATCGCTGCTGATCATAAAACGGAGGCGCCATCATGGCAGATATGATCCTAGGGAAGTGCCGTCATGACAGATATGATCGTAGGGAAGCGCCGTCATGACAGATACGATCGTAGGGAGGCGCCATCATGACAGATATGATCCTAGGGAAGTGCCGTCATGACAGATATGATCGTAGGGAAGTGCCGTCATGACAGATATGATCGTAGGGAAGCGCCGTCATGACAGATACGATCGTAGGGAGGCGCCATCATGACAGATATGATCGTAGGGAGGCGCCATCATGACAGATATGATCGTAGGGAGGCGCCATCATGACAGATATGATCGTAGGGAGGCGCCATCATGACAGATATGATCGTAGGGAAGCGCCGTCATGACATATACGATCGTAGGGAGGCGCCATCATGACAGATATGATCGTAGGGAGGCGCCATCATGACAGATATGATCGTATGGAGGCGCCATCATGGCTTGCTGCCGGAGCTCCTGAGTTAAATGCTTTGTGCACACCGTGAGCTGTGTTTCATCCGGATTGTGTTTCGATATTCCAATTGCTTACGATGAATGAAGATATCGTATGACGGGGAACAGATGGCTGTGTTCACTTTCTGTGCGGTTTCGCCTTATGTCTGTTGGCGTGTACTGAGACTGTTATGATGGGACTACAGCTACCTTTCTTTGTTTGGGAGATTAGTTAGTAATTCGGATGATTCCACTGGCACGGGCGGTTGAGCAATTCTGGATTTTAATTCGTTTGCATTGATACCGGGGCCTTACATAACCAAACCAAACCAATCTAATAATAGCAAAGAACATGAACTGTCAATAAAACCAGCCATAATAATTGGTAAACAATTGTGAATGATCAAACAATAAAACAAGATGTTAGGGTGTGTAGTGATGTTTATTATCTAATTAATTATCTATACTGAGTTTGTACTAAAATCCATAAAGGTCATGAGAGAGAATATCAGTCAATGGCCATATAATCTACAATATGACATACGCAGATGACATTGTCTTAATTATTAAGAGTGAAAATGAGGTGAAAAAAATATTGCCATTATTTTGATGGAAAATAAAAATAAAGATACTAGCTTCAAACCAGAACAATGAGTAATAACGGTTGCCACCTAGTTTAAGACATCTGCTAAAGGCAAATTAAAATAAATAGCACAGTATTAAAACAAGTTAATACATATATATATATATATACCCTGGACGATGTTGACTGCAGAAGGTAGCTGTACATCTGCTAAAAGGATTAAATGCATAATAGCACAGGCAAGCACATCATTCCAAAGAATGAGAAATATTATGCAAATCATTTACGTCAATGGAAATATGCAAAGGCATTGATCTATATTATGTGAAGTCTTCTTGAAGTATTTGTGTGAATCCTGGAAAGCAGACAAGAAAATCATTGGTAGCCATACCCAAAAAAAAAAATGTAATTTTATAGAAGAATATCATGATACCAAGGACGGGTAAAATCAGTAGTAAAAAACCCACAGCAAAATGAAAGCTAATTTTGAAAATGAAAAGAAAACTATCGTCAATCTTTTGTTATATACTGAGAAGCGAACTATCGTCAATCTTTTGTTATATAATGAGAAGAAAACTATCGTCAATCTTTTGTTATTTATGAAGAAGGAAACTATCGTCAATCTTTTGTTATTTATGGAGAAGGAAACTATCGTCAATCTTTTGTTATTTATGGAGAAGGAAACTATCGTCAATCTTTTGTTATTTATGGAGAAGAAAACTATCGTCAATATTTTGTTATTTATGGAGAAGGAAACTATCGTCAATCTTTTGTTATTTATGGAGAAGGAAACTATCGTCAATCTTTTGTTGTATAATGAGAAAGGAATAACTTGGATGTATTGTGATAACTGGAAAAAATGATGGAAGAAAAGATAGAGGAACAGGGAGAAAAAGAAGGGGGAAATTGAAAGAAAAGGTAGGGGGAACAGAGACAAAAGATAAAGGAGAACACAGAGAAAAGGCAGAGGGGAACTGAAAGAAATGTTAGGGGATATCAGAGAGAAAAGGTGGAGGGGAACATAGAGAAAAGATAAAGGAGAACAGAGAGAAAAGATAAAGGAGAACAGAGAGAAAAGATAAATGAGAACAGAGAGAAAAGATAAATGAGAACAGAGAGAAAAGATAAATGAGAACAGAGAGAAAAGGTAAATGAGAACAAAGAGAAAAGGTTGAGGGGAACATAAAGAAAGGTAAATGAGCACAGAGAGAAAATGTAGAGGGGAACAGAAAGAAAGGGTAGAGGGAACAGAGAGAATATGTACAGGGGAAAAGATAAAAGGTAAAGGGGAACTTAGATAAAATGTTGAGGGAAACAGAAAGAAAGGTAAAGGGTAACGGTGAGAAAAGGTTGAGGGTATCAGAAAGAAAGGTAAAGGGTAACGGTGAGAAAAGGTTGAGGGGAACAGGAAAAAGGTAAAGGATAACAGAGAGAAAAGGTTGAGGGGAAAAGAAAGAAAGGTAAAGGATAACATAGATAAAAGGTTGAGGGGAAAAGAAAGAAAGGTAAAGGATAACAGAGATAAAAGGTTGAGGGGAAAAGAAAGAAAGAATAGAGAGCACCAGAGAAAAAAGGTAGAGGGGAAAAGAAAGAAAGTTAAAGGATAACAGAGAGAAAAGGTTAAGGGGAACACAAAAAGAAAGGGTAGAGGTGAACAGAGAGAAAATATTGAGGGTAACAGAAAAAGGTAAAGGGGAACGGATAGAAAAGATTGAGGGGAACAAAAAAAGGTAAAGGGGAACGGAAAGTAAAGATTGAGGGGAACAGAAAGAAAGGGTAGAGGAGAATAGAGAGAAAATGTAGAGGGAACAGAAAGAAATGGTAGAGGGGAACAGAGATAAAAGGTTGAGGGTAACAGAAAGAAAGGTAAAAGGGAACGGGGAGAAAAGGTTGAGGGTAATATAAAGAAAGGGTAGAGGAGAATAACGAGAAAAGGATGAGGGTAACAGAAAGAAAGGGTAAAGGGGAACAGAGATAAAAGGTTGAGGGGAACAGAAAGAAAGGGTAGAGGAGAACAGAAAGAAAAAGTTGAGGGGAACAGGAAGAAAGGTAAAAGGGAACGGAGAGAAAAGGTTGAGGGTAATAGAAAGAAAGGGTAGAGGGGAACAGAAAGAAAAAGTTGAGGGGAACAGAAACAAAGGGTAGAGGAGAACATAGAGAAAATGTTGAGGGTAATAGAAAGAAAGGGTAGAGGGGAACATAAAGAAAAATTCAGGGAGCAGAAAGAAAGGTAAAAGGGAACGGAGAGAAAAGGTTGAGGGTAACAGAAAGAAAGGGTAAAGGAGAACATAGAGAAAAGTGTGAGGGTAACATAAAGAAAGGTAAAGGAAGAAGAGAAACAAAGGGTAGAGGAGAACATAGAGAAAATGTTGAGGGTAATAGAAAGAAAGGGTAGAGGGGAACATAAAGAAAAATTCAGGGAGCAGAAAGAAAGGTAAAAGGGAACGGAGAGAAAAGGTTGAGGGTAACAGAAAGAAAGGGTAAAGGAGAACATAGAGAAAAGTGTGAGGGTAACATAAAGAAAGGTAAAGGAGAAGAGAGAGAAAAGGTTTAGGGGAACAGAAAGAAAGGTAAAGGAGAAAAAAAGAGAAGGCAAAGGGGAACAGAAAGACAGGGTAGAGGTGAAGAGAAAGAAATGGTTTAGGGTAACAGAAAAAAGGTAAAGAGGAACGGAGAGAAAAGGTTGAGGGAACAGAAAGAAAGATAAAGGATAACAGAGATAAATGGTAAAGGGGAACAGAAAGAAATGTACAGGAGAAAAAGGCTGAGCGTAATAAAAAGAAAGGTAATGGTGAAAAGAGAGAAAAGGTAGAGGGTAACAGAAAGGATGGGTAGACGAGAACAGATAGAAAAGGTTGAGGGTAAAAAGAAAAACGGTAAAGGGGAACGGAGAGAAAAGTTGAGGGTAACAGAAATGATGTAAAGAGGAACGGAGAGAAAAGGTTGATGGTAACAGATAGAAAGGGTAGAGGAGAACAGAGAAAAAAGGTAGAGGGGAACAGAAAGAATAGGTAGAGGAGAACAGAGAGAAAAAGTTAAGGGGAACAGAAAAAAAGGTAAAGAAGAATGAGAGAAAATGTTGAATTGAACAGAAAGAAAGGTAAAGGAGAACAGAGAGAAAAGGTTGATGGGAAAAGAAAGAAATGGTAGTGGAAAACAGAGATATAAGGTTGATGGTAACAGAAAAAAGGTAGAGGAGGACAGAGAGAAAAGGTTGAGGGTAGCTAAAAAGAAAGGATAAAGGTGAACAGAAAGAAAAGGTTGAGGGTAACAGAAAAAGGTAAAGTGGAACGGAGAGAAAAGGTTGAGGAAACAGAAAGGAAGGTAAAGGATAACAGCGAGAAAAGGTAGAGGGGATCAGAAAGAAAAGGTTGAGGGTAACAGAAAAACGGAAAGAGGAACTGAGAGATAAGGTTGAGGATAACAGAAAGAAATTGTAGAGGAGAACAGATAAAACGTTGAAGGTAACAGAAAAAAGGTAAAGGAGAACAGAGAGAAAAGGTTGAGTGTAACAGAAAGAAAAGTAAAGGAGAACAGAGAGAAAAGTTTGAGGGGAACATAAAGAAAGCTGAAGGATAAAAGAGCGAAAAGTTAGAGAGGAACAGAAAGGAAGGTAAAGGAAAACAAAGGGAAAAGGTAGAGGGAAACAGGAAGAAAGGGTAGAGGAGAACATAGAGAAAAGGGTGAGGGTAGCATAAAAAAGGTAAAGGGGAACGGAGAGAAAAGTTTGAGGGGAAGGGGAAGAAATGGTAGAGGAGAACAGAGAGAAAAGGTTGGGGGGGGGAAGAAAGAAAGGTAAATGAGAACAGAGAGAAAAGGTTGGGGGAACAGAAAGAAAGGTAAATGAGAACAGAGAGAAAAGGTTTAGGATAACAGAAAGAAAGGTAAAGGGGAACAGAGAGAAAAGGGTGAGGGGAAGGGGAAGAAAGGGTAGAGGGGAACAGAGAGAAAAGTTTGAGGGGAAAGGGAAGAAAGGGTAGAGGGGAACAGAGAGAAAAGTTTGAGGGGAAGGGGAAGAAAGGGTAGAGGGGAACAGAGAGAAAAGTTTGAGAGGAAGGGGAAGAAAGGGTAGAGGGGAACAGAGAGAAAAGTTTGAGGGTAACAGAAAGAAAGGTAAAGAAGAACAGAGAGAAAAGTTTGAGGGTAACAGAAAGAAAGGTAAAGAAGAACAGAGAGAAAAGTTTGAGGGTAACAGAAAAAAAGTGTAGAGGGGAACATAAAAGGAAAGATAGACCGCGGACGACAAAGATAGAAAATACTGAAACGCTTGGTGTGATGGCATAGAAAACAGTCAACAACGGAACTGATACGATGCACTGTGGATAGAAGCTTGTGGAAGGACATGATCGCCTACGTCAACAGGTACCGCACATGATGATGAGAAAAGGGAAACAACATCCTATATTGTAATTGCTAGCTTGCGTTCAACCTATAATTAAAGACATAGACGACATCGTAATCCGTCCTTAAAAGGACGTCAAGTGGACGTGTATGCGTTGTGTTGTGGTTTGTAGTAAAACTACAATATTTGCGCCCTTCGACCCAACACATCCGACTGCAGTACTTTTTATTGTATTTTTATGTATTTTGTGAAAAATATTGATAATTTCTCATAGAAGGTTGACACATATTATAAACGTTTCTTATCATTTGTCTTACTAAAATACACACAGGACAAAAATTGAATCATGAAAACGTTACTTTCCCCCCTCTCTCTCTCTCTCTCTCTCTCTCTGCGATTAAGACTCAATCAGAGTAGGATTCCAGCTTCAGTAATTTGCCATTTGGACAGTATATATTAAATATCCTTATACTAGCGGAGTTAATGTATAGGTCTGTACCAATGATCTCTGCCTCTCCGTTTGTGACTACATCTATCAGTTTTGCTGGGATGGAATTTTTTATAAGTATAAGAATTCCACCCTTGTGACCTTCCCTGTCTTGTCTAAATGTTTGGTAGCCCCTGATCATAAATCTGTGCTGAGGATTAAGATGAGTTTCCTGGATGCAGGCAACGTCTATCTCCTACTCTGCTAGTCTGATTGTTAGAGTTTGTTTTTTGTGGTATATGCCCTACGCCTTCCAGTGTATTATATTCAGCTGCTTCTTGAAGCCTTTCCGGTCAGCGGTAGTTTATATCATAATTAGAGTGTTATTTCCAGTCTGATTGATTACTTGTTAAAATGATGCACTGTGTTCTGCGCCAGTGGTCCAGTGCATCCGATTTCAGCCAACATTTTATTCAGGTTTGCTTTCCTTAGCCTTTGATTGTCCCCAATCTTCCTGCAAGGCAGCAGATTGTCTTTTCTGTAGGGGGATTCTGCCCTTAAATGGTCGGCCCTCCCAGGTTTACGAGCACCATCTGCCTGAGCTTGATGTAGTAATTAGTTGGTGATTAGACCATCACCATCACACATCAAACAACAGACTATAAGACCCTCCTAACTATCACGAACTTCCTGGAGTCTCACCGATGCTGACAAGTCATGTTATGACAAGTATTTTAAACTAAAAGTTCAACCAGATATACATGAATATATGATGAAACATGTAATTTACTATTTGATATGACCAACCTCTCTTGTAGCAGGCCCGCCTGCTGAATGAGCAAGAAGTTATTGTACTTTCATGTTGGTTCTGGTGTCCTTTTATTATCTTGTTGTACTAGTCCTATACTCGTTTGTCAACTCCCTCTCTCAAGTGTCGTTCCATCTCTCTATTCTCCACGCGAAACCATGTCGCCAAATGTGTTCAGTCTTTTTTACTGATGAAGACATTCCTCATGGACACCTTACAAGCGTCTCTATGTAAGTGATTTGGTGAGTCTGTAGAACTCTCGCTATCCCAATAAGTGAAGTAAAGAGCCCCGTCACGCCGAGTGGCGCATATGGAATATGGTGTTAGTGGCCATAATTTTTACAGACCTTCGGCACATGATTTTTGGGTTAATGTGGTCTGATCCGTATTACGCCCGTACCGATTTACTTTCCCAAACAAAAAAAATCTGGTACTCCCTTGCTATCCCGAAGCTCTCCCTAGCACATACATGTGCAGTTAGAATAATTCAGATACTAGAATGAATGGATATAATTTGCATACTAATGTCGTAAATCTAAAAGTCAACGTTTTAATCTAGTCACATCGTCAACTGTTTGAAAAGGTTTTCTCTTCATACACACGCCTGCATACTAACACAAAAATACATATGATACATACATGCATGCACATACATCCAGGCGTATACACACACAAAGAAACAAACATGAATACACACGCATATATATATAATACCATAAACCTATGTGCCCACACATGCAAATACATATAAACACATATAAATGCATACACATGTACACATATAAAGACACGAACACACACACATACATACATACATACATACATACATACTTGCATCATACACAAATATACATTTACGTTGATTTGTGTGAGAACACCACTGTGTTTGATACAGCAGCTGATATAACGCTACAGCAGCTGATATAAGGCTACATCAGCTGATATAAGGCTACAGCAGCTGATATAAGGCTACAGCAGCTGATATAAGGCTACAGCAACTGATATAAGGCTACAGCAGTTTATATAAGGCTACAGCAGCTGATATAAGGCTACAGCAGTTGATATAAGGCTACATCAGTTGATATAAGGCTACAGCAGATGATATAAGGCTACAGCAGTTGATATAAGACTACAGCAGTTGATATAAGTCAACATCAGTTGTTATAAGACTACAGTAGTTGTTATAAGACTACAGTATGTTGGAATTTCAGCTAGGTACGAGTAGGAAGGGTAGACTGGGACGGGTGGATGAGAAGTGTATGCAAAGTTAGGGGTCTACAAAATCTATTTATATTCATAATAAGTGTCATCGACCGAGAAGAAATAAACACTTCTCTGTTTGCCTTGAGTTCAGTGACTAGGATGACAATAATTTTTTTATAGTAACGACACACATAAATAGGGATCCGCGATAGCTCAGTAGTTAGTGATCTGGACTACAAAGGACAAAAAAGGTAGGGTTCGATCCCAACCGACGGCTTCTGGTTCACCTAGCCTTTAATGGGTACCGGATTTTTTTCTGGGAAAGTGAAGCAACACTTAAGCGTAATACCAACCACATTAACCCAAAAATCATGTATCGAGTGTCTGTAAAATGTATGGCCATTAACAGCATATTCCCTATACGCCACTTGGCGTGACGGGGGTACTTTACTTTTTTTTTATTTACACATGTATAATATGTATGTATAATATGTATATATAATATATACATGTGTGTGTGTGTGTGTATGTATATACTCTTTCTCTTGTCTAAATTTTTATTCTAGCAGTTTTCAGTCCTTGTAAAGATCCTTTATCAAATCTCGCCATTTGTCTTTGTTCTTTGCAAGGCAACTCTATCTCATTGAGGGAGCCGATTACTGCTGCTCTTGCAGAGCTCTTTTTTGTTATAGGCAGGGAGAAATTGAAGGCCAACATTTTGTGATAACCTTTGACTTAGATTATTCGTCCCACGTTCTTATATTACGTCATTTCTTGAAGCATCAACGAAATCGAGAAGACTCGAAGCTTGTTTGTTTAAAACACGCGCAGACAACTCAGGTACTCTTGTCCCAATTCCTGCACCTGACCTCAAATCGTCTGCTGGCCTTGTTCTCTCATCGTCGAAATGACTTCGTTTTTTTTGTAGACCTCTTTACGAGAAACTCGTTTTCAGTCGAAATCTTCACAAAAATCATAATCGATCAGGAAAATAAGAAAAAGTGAACAGATCCTACAGATCCTTAAATAATTATCAAAGAAAAACATAGCCAGATGTTGCAAACAGGTTGTCTTATTAAGTGGAACAATGATGGCAAACTAGGTCGGGTTGGTAAGAGAAAAGGTAAAGTAAAGGTAAAGTACGAGCCACGATAGCTCAGGGGTTAGTGAACTGGACTACAAAGGACAAGGGGTAGGGTTCGATCCCAACCGACGGCTCCGGGTTCACCCAGCCTTAAATGGGTACCGGATTTTTTCTGGGAAAGTAGAGCGGCACGGGCGTAATACCGACCACATTACCTCAAAAATCATGTGCTGAAGGTCTGTACAATGTATGGTCACTAACACCATATTCCCTATACGCGTCTTGGTGTTACGGGGGCTCTTTACTTTTGTACTCTTTAAAAGGTAATGTACGAGACTTGAATCGGCGTCTTAACACGCGAGTTTTCACCCATAAGTGCTGGGGTCCCCTTCGAACACTTCTGGATAGTGTCGCTTCAAGCATCGAAACTCACGAAGCAAGGTGGCATTCCTCACCTTCCCAGAGTACTACCATGGTACCCATTTCTGCCAGCGGCTGGATGGCCCGCGGGGATATTTTTTTTTTTCTAACTACAAGTACAACTCACACAGCTTCCAGCGGGAATCGAACACGGGTTGTCCGAACGTCGGTAGCCTAGTCGGGTGGTTTTCTCAACTAGTCTACCGAGGAATTCCAGGTGGGACAGTGAAGTATGGTGCACTGATCACGTAGGTCAGGTAGTATTATCCTCATGGCAAACTATTGACTATCGCAAGGACGATTACATAAAGAGCAGTAAAAAGGCAACCGTCTATAACGTGGACAGGAGAAGTGCTCTAAAGATACTCTTAGGACCTCAGTAAATGCCTGCTATGTTTAACTTCTCATATAGAAAATATATAGCATTGGAAACAACTACATTGCGTATATATTCTCGACATGGAACTAATCTATCTAGTGACCTTTCGAGCCGTAGCCGGCCCATAGGGTATAGACCCAGATACTCGTTTTCTTTATATATATATATATATATATATTTTTTTTTTTATTCTAGCAGTTTTCAATCCTTGTAAAGATCATTTATCATATCTCGCCATTTGTTCTGTGCACGCAACTCATTGAGGGAGCCGATTCCTGCTGCTCTTGTCTCTATGACCAATGTTGTTCTTAGTGTCTCTCTGGGTCGGCATCTTTTCATCTTACCTGTTGTTTCCTACATAAGTGCTTGCTTTGTTATTCAGTTATTATCTCTCCTCAACATGGAACGACGGCTTGTGAACACCCAAATGAGTAACCGACGAACCGTGGAGACAAAATACACATGCTCATCAAATTGAACCTCAAACCAGCAGTAACTGTTAACAGCTGTTTATCTCTGATACTTTAGTTGACTTGCTCATCTGTGTCTCTCCAGGAAGTTACAACACATGCGCTCTTCTATTAAACATCCAAAGTGGTTAGAAGAAGCTGTATCATAACGTATCAAAACTTGTGTGATAAAAAAATACATTTTGCATTCTGGAAACTCACAGAAACACTCCAATATTTGACCATTTTGTTACGAATATTAACTCATCATCATCATCATCATCAAGTACATGGCCTACTGGCGTAGGTGATCATGTCTCTTCACAACTTTCGATCTCAGCAGCTATTTATCATTTCTGTTGTTGATCTTCTGCCAAGCCATTCTCTTAAGCTGTCTGTTATTTTTTCTCTTTGCTTCCCTCTATCTCTTCGTCCCTCAATTTTTTCCATTTGTTACAATATATTCCAGTTGTTCTCTTCTCATTACATGGTCAAAAAATGATGATTGTTTCTTCCTAATATTGGAAATTATCTCTCTTTTTACTTTGCCTCTCACAGAACATCTTCATTACTCTTCTTAGCTGTCCATGGTACTCTCAACATTATTCTGCAAAACCACATTTCTATAGACTCCAGTGATTTTCTTGTCTGTTGATCTATTGTCCATGATTTGTATCCATATGTTAAGACTGGCTCTACATAACATTTAAGAACTCTTTTTCTTGTTTCTATTGTCAAAAATGGATTGCATAGTATCTTCCTCGTTGTTTCGAAAGCTGCTTTTGCCTGAGCCATTCTGCATCTCACCTCTTTTGTACATCTTCCGTCTTAGGTTAACAAAGTTCCCAAATTTTTAAATTCATTTACCCGTTTTAATATTGTTCCACTTGTCTTTTTTTTTGTTACCATTACCTCTGTCTTTTAGCTATTAAGGCTGAGTCCTTTATTTTTGCTTTCTTTCACTATAATAATGTCCAACATTTCCTGTAACTCATGTTCACTCTTAGCGATTAAGACTGTATCATCAGCATACCTTAGATTATTTATATTATGACCTCTAATTGTTATTCCAGGCATGTCCCTTATGGATCTTAAAATAATCTCACTATAAATATTAAACAAATCTGGTGACAGCACACGACCTTGTCTAACACCCTGTTTTATTTGTTGAAACATTCCCAATTGGTTTCCACTTCTTATGGCCGCTGTTTGTTGCCAGTACATGTTCTTTATTATCCTTAGATCTATGCTGTCTACGTTTATCCTTTCTAAAATTTTGATTATTTCTTGGTGCTTTAATTTATCAAATGCCTTGGTGTAATCTATGAAACATAGGTATAGATCTGTTTGAAGATCAACTATATTCTAACTACTAAAACTGTATATTGATTAATAAAATATAATTCATATGTAAATAGATGCTTAACCTGAAAATATTACATTTTCTGTGCAGTGTCACAAATTTAAACCATCCCTTATAATAATAATTTGAAGAATTAGAGCAATCTACTAGGCTCATAAATGCTCCGATATTTATTTCCAAGATTATAAATCAAATTATATTTTCGATGAAAAGAAACAGCTGCTGATTATATACTCATATTGTCGTTGATTATACTGAGCCAGTAACAGGTTTAACAGTCAGAGTTGCACACACATGCTAATCTAACAATTTAATACAATGAGTGATCTTCAGCGCCTGTGGCGTGCAGTACAGGGGAATACATACCAGGAACAGAAAACACAAAACAACGTAAGAGAGTGAAACATTATGAGAAGCTGCATGTTATGTAATTATGTTGGAGAGTGACGTATTATGTGCTCTCCTTATCAAATATTGACATATGAGAGTGAAATAATAATTTGGCTCTCCATGTCCAATAATAGTAGTTGTGAGTGAAGCAATAATTTGGTTCTCCATAGCAAATAATGACATTTGAGAGAGACATAATAATTTGGCTCACCGTATCAAATAATGTCTTGAAGTGAATTAATAATTTGGCTCACCGTATCAAATAATATCGTGAAGAGAATTAATAATTTGGCTCACCGTATCAAATAGTATCTTGAAGTGAATTAATAATTTTGCTCATTATATCAAATAATATCTTGAAGAGAATCAATAATTTGGTTCTCCGTATAAAATAGCATCTTGAAGTGAATTAACAATTTGGCTCATTATATCAAATAATATCGTGAAGAGAATTAATAATATGGTTCTCCGTATCAAATAATATCTTGAAGTGAATTAATAATTTGGCTCACCGTATAAAATAGTATCTTGAAGTGAATTAATAATTTTGTACATTATATCAAATAATATCGTGAACAGAATTAATAATTTGGTTCTCCGTATCAACTAACCATATTTGAGAGTGAAATAATAAGCTTTTAAGAAAAAAAACCACAGAGTTTAGGTGCTAGACGTGCTTGTGCTCTTTCTTGCTCGCTGTTATTACATTATTCCAAGACATTCATAACTTCCTGTTTTACATCAGTCGACTGAAGAGCATGAGGTAAACCCCAAGAGATCTTTAATGTAAAGTAAAGTACGAGACTTGAATGGATGTCTTAGCACACAAGTTCTCCCATATGTGCTCAGCCGCCTATCTAGAAGTGTTCGGAGACTTCTGGGTAACGTTGCTTAAAGCATCGAAACTCACGATGCGAGGCGGCATTCCTCACCTACCCAAAGTACCTTGGTACTCATTTCTGCCAGTGGCTGGATCGACCAAGTGTTTTTTTTTTCTTTCAAACAGTTAGTACAGTTCACATTGATTCCAGCGGGAATCGAACAGGTCTTTAATGGTTATCACTGAAGATTGATTTAGGTAAATTTGTAAACGAATATTAATTTTATTATATTTGACTGCATGTTTTGATATAAATTTTGTAATGTAGCCCTTTTTTCTTCCTTTAAACTCCCTATGGACGGTCTTCAACAAACAATATCCAAGCCGTTCTGTATCTTGCCAATATTTTAACATTTTTCCATGTCTTCCACATCCTCTTAATCTCTGATTCCTCCTGTCTTCTTCGAGTATATTTTGATCTTTCTCTTTTGTCTTCTCCTCTGGGGATTCCAAAAAGGTAGTTGTTGAGTAATACTCTCAGTTGGCTTCCGCAGTGTGTGTCCTATCTAGCTCTATCGTATTTGCCAATTTGGCTTTAATAGTAAAATAAATAGTAACATTCTCTTGTTGAATAGATTTCCTGTACATAATTTTATGACTTTCTTAAAATGTATATTTTATGAATTTCTTAAAACGTATATTTTATGAATGTGTTAAAACGTATATTTTATGAATTTCTTAAAAAGTATATTTTATTAATTTCTTAAAACGTATATTTTATGAATTTCTTAAAACGTATATTTTATGAATGACTCCAGTTTGTGATAAAATACACATTTTAATTTTCCGAGCTTATTTCTGCATTTCTAATATAATGATACTTGAGTAATGGACCCTGCACACCACACATGTCCTTAGGCGTATGTGGAATATAGTGTTATTGAACACAATGTTTCAATTATCACATTGTATGCATTATTGTGTCGGCATTACTCCGAAGATGCTAAACTTGCTACAAAAAAAAAAAAAAAAAAATAACGCCGGTTCCGATCTATAGAGACTGGGTTTGTTACAAAAACACCTGGAAACCAGGCCTTCCTGGAAAGTATCGACGCTCTAATCGCTCCACCCATAATTCACTTCTAATTCTCTTCCAGTAAATTAATTATGATCACAGTAAATACTTGGAGGACAGTAAACCGTGTAGGTTCTATAGCCTTGAAGCTATGTCTAGTCTTGATAAGGAGCCTGCTTGTTAAAGAATGTTTTGCTGACGAAATGCCCTAACAGAATTCTCTGAAGAGACACTCCAGGGTCTTATAAATACATTGTCTCATGTACAGAGTTTGGGATTTAGCCTTAACAAAACAAGTGCTAGAACAAGTTGTTAGTGCAGTCTCTTCTATCAATAGCGACAATCGTACATTGTGTTTGGAGTGTACATCTCTCTAGGATTCACTCTTACCAACTAATTTTGTGTTTTAAATTTGGGTTTTTGAATACACTGGAAAGACTTGCGCTACGGCTAAAATAACTTTGGTATTTTGGAAACATGATTTGGCCATTCGGAGGAGAAAAAGAAGTTGAGGAAAGAGGAAAGTAAATCTAGTATTAAGTTGAAGAGAATGTGTAATAGAAAGTCATAAACAGAGTAACTACTGCATAGAAAGAAGCATGTCGACAGGCATAAGCATCTCTGTCAGCAGTCGAGCAACTAGATGATGATGATGATCACTAACGAGAACCACAAAGCGATGACACGATTCTCTTAGTCTTTAATATACTAAACGACATAACTAAAATAACATTTTCTTGCAGGCAACTATCCTTCAATCTTTCATAAAGAGATGCTGAGAGTTATTGTTTTTCGCTGTAGACTATTATGTACCTCTTTATCAACTATTCCTTTCACTTCTGTCCGTATAGACTATTCTGTCCACTAGTATTTGACTGGTAATATTTAGAGTACGTACATTCATTTCCAGGTGCCAATTCTGAAGGATTTCCTGGTAGATAAAAGGTGAGTCGATGACCAGTAGAGTGAGTTACTGACTTTAGTTTTATTAACCATCTTTTGATTTTCAGTCAGAATGAGAAACCACATGTTCAACAAACTCAAAATAGGAACTACCAGTCAATGCCACTGTACACTGGATAACATGACAACAAAACATGTTCTACAGGATTGACCCCAGAACACAGACCTGAGAAGGACAATGTGGCCCACACCCACCTCCCTAGAAGAGAAACTTTACGGTGAAACCGAATCAAGTAAACAGACAGCGGCCTTCATAAGAGAGTCAGGAGTCCTAGTCTGAATGAGCCATGATCGCAGAATAAGAAGATTTTCAACGGCGAGGGAAAATGTTATGCTCTAGCCAATGCTCTGTATGGTGCTCATTTTGATTAATTAATCTATTATTCTTCCGAGCTGATGACGGCACATATGACAGACATTATAGACTCTTCATGTCCGGCGATTTTTTCTATCAAGTGTGAGACCGTGGATTGGCGTTGTATCTCGCTAGACATCGCTGTTCTGGGACGGCCGCACTATATCAGCAAGGGAATAGATACCTGCTGTTGTTGCTGCTCGCCGCAGTGTTCTTCTTAGTGTTTCTCTTGGTCGCAGCTTTGCATTTATTTATTGATTCCATCTGAAGACGTACTTTGAGATCATTGTGATTAATGCTATTTCAAACAATCACCATTGTCTTATTTGTTTCGCTTATTTTACTGTTGATGTAAGTTTTAAAGCCCTCTGATGGGACATTACCTAGTGGTTACAGAACTCGGTAACATTCGGGTGATCAGGATTATTTTTCTTATTTATTGGACTCTCACTCTTCTTCGTTCTTCGCTGTTTAAGAGATTTTAACTGAGAGCAATTGTTTTGTGTTGTGGTTAACAAGAAGCTGCCTCTCGGCCCAATACATCAGACTACAAACAGCAATTCCGCATTCACCTACATCCCTACTCGATTGGTCAGTTTGGTTGCTCCGTTCCAAAAGTCAGCATGTGAATATTAAGTTAGATCTTGGTTAGCTTGTGGTTTCCATTCCTAACAAAATCAGTCAGCTATGAGTCTTTGACAATTTTCAGCCCGGGTACTATCTTAATAGTAGCAAAACACAGCGGTCATAAGAATTGGAAATCAACTGGGAATGTTTCAACAATTAAAACAGGGTGTTAGGCAAGGTTGTATGCTGTCACCAGATTTGATTAATATGTATAGTGAGACTATTTTAAGATCCATAAGGGGCATGTCTGGAATAACAATTAGAGGTCATAATATAAATAATCTAAGGTATGCTGATGATGAACATACATTCATGAAGAACACACTAACATCAAAACAAATAACACCAGGACTAAACCTAAGAATAGCAAAATGTTACATCTTCTCAATATTCATATATGGTGCAGAAACATGGACATTAGACAAGAAATAGAACAGAGAATTGAAGCCATGGAAATGTGGATATATAGAAGAATAGGTAGAGTTGGACGGAAGGAAACGAAAACAAACGATGAAGTCTTAAAACAACTAAAAATGAAAAGAGAACAACTAAACACAATTCAAACAAGACAAATGCGATTTTTGGGCCATGTTAAAAGACACAAAAGCCTACTAAAAGTAATCATGGAGGGGAAAATACAAGGTAAAAGAGGCAGAGGTAGATCAAGACTAACATGGACGAGTAACATCAAAAGATGGACAAATCAGCCTATGACAACCTGCACCATCAAAGCAAGAGGCACAGCAGAATGGTGCTCCATGGTACCCAACCTTCGTTGTGGAGATGGCACTCGATGATGATGATGATGATGATGATGATGATGATGATGCTGGTGATACAGTCTTAATTGCTAAGAGTGAAAATGAGTTACAGGACATTTTAAACATTATAGTGAAAGAAAGCAAAAAAAAAGGACTCAACCTTGATAGCAAAAATACAGAAGTAATGTTAACAACAAAGAAAAAGATATCAGCTCAGTACACACAATAAAAACAAGTGGAACAATATTAAAAAAGGTAAATGAATTTAAATATTTCTGAACTTTGTTAACCTCAAACGGAAGATGTACAACAGAGGTGAGATGCAGAATGGCTCAGGCAAAACAGCTTTCCAAAAAATGAGAAAGATGCTATGCAATCCATTTCTGACAATAGAGACAAGAAAAAGAGTTCTTAAATGTTATGTAGAACTAGTCTTAACATATGGATGTGAATCATGGACAATAGGATAATAGACAAGGAAATCACTGGAGTCTGCAGAATGTTGTTTTACAGAAGATTGTTGAGAATACCATGGACAGCTAAGAAGAGTAATGAAAATGTTCTGAAAGAGGTCAAAGCAACAAGAGAGTTAATTTCCAATATTAGGAAGAAACAATCATCATTTTTTGGCCATGTAATGAGAAGAGAACAACTGGAATATATAGTAACAACTGTGAGAATTGAGGGACGAAGAGATAAAGGGAAACAAAGAGAAAATATAACCAAACAGCTTAAGAGAATGGCTTGGCAGAAGGTCAACAAAAGAAATGATAAATAACTGTCGAGATTGAAAGTTGAGGAGAGACATGATCACCTTCGCCAGTAGGCCCGGTACTTGATGATGATGATGCTGATTAACTTAATGTCTTAGCTTAAAGTACAAGATCCGAATTGTGGCTAACTTTTTTTTTCTGATTGAAACCGTTTGCTGGATAATTCAGCCTTTACAAATAGGAACAAGAGTTTATTCGTTCTTTGTGACGTGGTACTGATCACACCGACTATGGATGTGTTATAGGCACCGATTCACTAAACTTACGAAGACTAGATGTATCATGGTATCAGGGCGAGAACGGTATAGTGATCTTCCTCCATTTAATGCCTTCCCCAACTAAGCGACGCAAAGTTTCTTTTATTACGTTGTCATGTCTGTAGACCACCCAACTATAGAGATAGGGTGGATGTAACACCACAATAGTGACGTCAACGATCAATGTTTCACCTTTATAAGCTATACACCGCTGACATAATCCCAGGCTCAGCCGCTTGTAATCGCAACGGTGTAAAGTTCTCGCTGGTGATTTTGCACTTAGGCCTTCTCAATAGATAACTGTGGCTGTGGCATTACACCAGTTCTATTGTTACTCTACCTCTCGTCCTTTGTAGTCCAGTTTACTAACCACTGAGGAGCTATCGCGGCTCCCAAAGGATATATGCTCAGACCAAATTTGAAAAACAAGGAAGACTGAAGCCCCCCCTGAAATAATTACAAAGAAAAAGTTCAAAAATGAGACGCTGTCTCTCGAGAAAGAAAAGTGAGATAATAAACAAAATACAGTAAAGTCAAAGTTAGAGGAGATTCAAGCAAGAAGAGCTTAGGTAGTAAAAAGTAAAGTAAAGAGCCCCGTCACGCCAAGTGGCGTATAGGGAATATGGTGTTAGTGACGATAATTTTTACAGACCATCCATGATTGTTGGGGTAATGAGGCCGGTATTACGCCCGTGCCGCTCTACTTTCCCAGAAAAATTCCGGTACCTATTTAAGGCTGGGTGAACCCAGAAGCAGTCGATCAGATCGAATTTGACCTGATGTTCTTTGTAGTCCAGTGCACTAAATTCTGAGCTATCGCAGCTCCCAAAAATCGTATATACTTAAACATAAAATTGTTCTGTTCACAATTTTTTTTTTCCCAAGCCATCATTCCAACAAGGACTCAATTTTCCCAAGCAATCATTCCAGCAAGAACTGTATTTTCCCAAGCCATCATTCCAACAAGGACTCTATTTACCCAAGCAATCATTCCAACAAGGACTCTATTTTCCCAAGCCATCATTCCAACAAGGACTCAATTTTCCCAAGCAATCATTCCAGCAAGGACTCTATTTTCCCAAGCCATCATATCATTCCAGCAAGAACTCTATTTTCCCAAGCCATCATTCCAGCAAGGACTCTATTTTCCCCAAGCCATCATTCCAGCAAGGACTCTATTTTCCCAAGCCATCATTCCAGCAAGGACTCTATTTTCCCCAAGCCATCATTCCAGCAAGGACTCTATTTTCCCCAAGCCATCATTCCAGCAAGGACTCTATTTTCCCAAGCCATCATTCCAGCAAGGACTCTATTTCCCAAGCCATCATTCCAGCAAGGACTCTATTTTCCCAAGCCATCATTCCAGTAAGGACTCTATTTTCCCAAGCCATCATTCCAGCGAGATTATACTTTCCTAAGCCATCATTCCAGCAAGGTGTTTTCCACGTCCCTATTGAAAGTGCATGTGACTGTTACAATAAATAAATGAAAATTCTACGCATTCATTTTCCGGTTGGTCCGTTTTTCCGTGATCATTTCTCCTATTACTGAATACATTACCAGAGTAATTATAAAGATATAATCTATCAGCAGAATAATGATGAGCAAAACAAAGTCAAGCTGCTACGTATATGAAATATAGCTGAGTTATTTAGTTTCACAGCGATTTAGTCGTGACCCTTCACAATTTAAGACATATAAAGATAAAGACGTTCCGAATCTACTAGCTTCTATTTTTTCCTAAATTTAAGTTTTTTTCTTTATTTTTGAAGTGATTTAAATTGCTGAAAGTGCACACACACAAACGTGGGGTATATACAGTTAATTAATGTAGTGGTAATTGATAATGTAAGGAGGGGTAAGGGGGATAGATAATGAACAATTTGGGATTTATAAAAACATTTCGCAGGTTACAAAGACATAGGCAAGGAAATTAAGTGCTTCATTCTTGGAAGAATAAACATCGGCACTATCGCTGAGAATGAATAACTCGCCAAGAAACAGAGATTTGTACTGAGGTACAGTGCGGAGCCTGTGCAAGGTCTGATGACTGATAACAAAGATTGTCGAACACACAATCTAGAATTACTGTGTATGTTTGATTCAATAGGATATTAGATAGATCTTTGAAAAAGGAAGGGACTCTTGAAACAGAATATGAAATCATGTAGTCAAAGCCAAAATTTACGTCTTTTGGAAGAGTCATCATGGAAAATTTCAAGAACATTGGCCTAGACTAGATTGAAGAAGAAAATATGTCCAGGAAGGGGGCAGATAAAAATGATGATTATTTCTTCCTAATATTAGAAATTAGCACTATTTTTTTTTAATTTGTTCTCTTTCAGAACGTGTTCATTACTCCTCTTAGCTGTCCAAGATATTCTCACGACCATGGCGCTGTGAAATTAAAGAAAGAAATATTGTATGTGGCCTATGTTCAAATACAAAAGTTAAAAGGACGCTGATTAATTGATCGTAAGTGATAATTGACTACATATTATGACTTCATTTGATTCGTATTACGAGTGGGGCCTTTAAAGATTGACTTGAATGTCGCGGTTTGATGTATGTCGTTAGCTTTTATATCCAAGATGGTTTGGATGGGAGGGTCGGGTCTGCAATGGCTTTCCTGGATAACACTTGAGAATTTGTAGATTGAGCTGCCAAGATTTATTGTCCAGTCCTTCAAATAAAGAAACACTTCTCCCCCCTTATTTTAAGGTAACACCTTGCTTTGAATGAATCACTTTTCTCCTTTGTTGCTTGCGAGATTGTCTGTGACTCACAACTACTCGTATATGTTGTTTTTTCGGTAAGTTGCAAGCTGCTAGTTATTTCAATGTTTACTGTATGAGAAATGGCGCCTCGATCTTAAGTCACGATGCTTGAAGCGACACTTGAGAGGAGTCTCCGTATACTTCTGGATAGGAAGCCTATTACATATGGGTAACAAAGAAACTGTGTGCTAAGACGCCGATTCAAGTCTCATACTTTTATTTTTCCTCTTTTTTTGTGTTAATATTGTGCCACATGTAATTTAATGCATCAAATGTATGTGTTGCTATGTATAGATTTCTTCTGAAAGTCAGCAACATAATTAGTAACCAACTGTTGAGACAGAACATTCTGTTGTAACATGATCGGAGACACTATGCATGATGATGATAACGATTAATCGTTTCACGCCGTCCCATTTTCCCCAACAGCATTCTTCGATACCAGTTTCCCCAACAGCATTCTTCGATACCAGTTTCCCAACAGCATTCTTCGATACCAGTTTCCCAACAGCATTATTCGATACCAGTTTCCCAAAAACATTCTGCAATACCAGTTTCCCAAAAAAATTCTGCAATACCAGTTTCCCAACACCATTCTACAATACCAGTTTCCCAACACCATTCTACAATACCAGTTTCCCAACACCATTCTACAATACCAGTTTCCCAACACCATTCTACAATACCAGTTTCCCAACACCATTCTACAATACCAGTTTCCCAACGCCATTCTACAATACCAGTTTCCCAACACCATTCTACAATACCAGTTTCCCAACACCATTCTACAATACCAGTTTCCCAACACCATTCTGCAATACCAGTTTTCCAACACCATTCTACAATACCAGTTTCCCAACACCATTCTACAGTACCAATTTCCCAACACCATTCTACAATACCAGTTTCCCAACACCATTCTGCAATACCAGTTTCTCAAAAACATTCTGCAATACCAGTTTCCCAAAAACATTCTGCAATACCAGTTTCCCAAAAACATTCTGCAATACCAGTATCCCTACAACATTCTGCGGTACCATTTCCCCAAAAACATTATGCAATACCAGTTTCCCAAAAACATTATGCAATACCAGTTTCCCAAAAACATTCTGCAATACCAGTTTCCCTACAACATTCTGCAATACCAGTTTCCAAAAACATTCTGCAATACCAGTTTCCCAAAAACATTATGCAATACCAGTTTCCCTACAACATTCTGCAATACCAGTTTCCCAAAAACATTATGCAATACCAGTTTCCCTACAACATTCTGCAATACCAGTTTCCCTACAACATTCTGCAATACCAGTTTCCCAAAAACATTATGCAATACCAGTTTCCCAAAAACATTATGCAATACCAGTATCCCTACAACATTCTGCGGTACCATTTTCCCAAAAACATTATGCAATACCAGTTTCCCAAAAACATTATGCAATACCAGTTTCCCTACAACATTCTGCAATACCAGTTTCCCAAAAACATTCTGCGGTACCATTTCCCCAAAAACATTCTGCGGTACCATTTCCCCAAAAACATTATGCAATACCAGTTTCCCAAAAACATTATGCAATACCAGTTTCCCAAAAACATTATGCAATACCAGTTTCCCAAAAACATTATGCAATACCAGTTTCCCAAAAACATTATGCAATACCAGTTTCCCAAAAACATTATGCAATACCAGTTTCCCAAAAACATTCTGCAATACCAGTTTCCCTACAACATTCTGCGGTACCAGTTTCCCTACAACATTCTGCAATACCAGTTTCCCAAAAACATTCTGCAATACCAGTTTCCCTACAACATTCTGCAATACCAGTTTCCCAAAAACATTCTGCAATACCAGTTTCCCAAAAACATTCTGCAATACCATTTTCCCCAAAAAACATTCTGCGGTACTAGTTTCCCAAAAAAACATTCTGCGGTACTAGTTTCCCAAAAAAACATTCTGCGGTACTAGTTTCCCAAAAACATCTTGCGGTACTAGTTTCCCAAAAACATCTTGCGGTACTAGTTTCCCAAAAACATCTTGCGGTACTAGTTTCCCAAAAACATCTTGCGGTACTAGTTTCCCAAAAACATCTTGCGGTACTAGTTTCCCAAAAACATCTTGCGGTACTAGTTTCCCAAAAACATCTTGCGGTACTAGTTTCCCAAAAAACATCCTGCGGTACTAGTTTCCCAAAAACATCCTGCGGTACTAGTTTCCCAAAAACATCCTGCGGTACTAGTTTCCCAAAAACATCCTGCGGTACTAGTTTCCCAAAAAAACATCCTGCGGTACTGGATTCCCCAAAAAAACATTCTACGGTACTAGTTTCCCCAAAGTTAGGTCTATCCTGAAGCCGTGTGGCCAGAAAACAATTAAAAAAGACCACATCTTGGATTTGTAACCCTGACACTTCTGGTCGAGACTAAGTACAATTACCACTCAACTATTCGGCATTCTCGATATAAGAAATAACTTTTAGAAATTACCTCAGGAGCCCTTGTATAGGGGTTCGCTCACTGTCTTCACAATTTTTCTGTTTTAAATTAAAAGCGATTCAAGTCCTAATAAACATTCTTAGAGACCATTAATGGCGACTCCTTATACAAGAAAACAAGCACTGTTTAAATATGTGGAAGAAACATAACGTCAACCAAATAGTAATTAACGTTGACTCGTCATTGTTTGAACACGAATGACGTTTATAATCTTACCTTAAATCATTATCCAGATGTAACACATTGTAAACAGCTGCTGCTTTCCAGAAAGTTCAAGATAAATCAAAGGTTAATGCTGCAATCCCACCAATAAGTGCTGCAGTCGGATACACTAGGAAAAACACAAGATAACGATATCCACTAACAGGTGAAATAACAAGTCGCAGCATCAGAGAAATATTGCAGATAATATAGAGTAAGTAATATACGGTGACTAGTTGAAACGATATCGAATCGTGTCACCGATGATGTAGAGCAGTTAATGTAGATTTATTGTTGATTAATTTCGCTTTTTAACATCAACATCAAGAGTAGAATTAGCATAAAGTTATGCGCCACTACATACAAATATATGGGTTAAGGAAGAGAACTAGTATGTTATGTATCGTTATCGATTTATAATGTAGAAATATAGGACCTAGACGGGAGCCGCCGCTGCCGCGGTTAGATGTAATCTGCAGCATACACAATTGTCACCTGGGGACTGAGTATCTAAGACGTCCGCATATGTACAAGAAGGTTGCTTATTCGAAGATCTACCACAGTGGCAGGAATGTTTCTTTCCGAATGTGTGGTTTCGTTGTGGCATTGCCCTCGCCTGGAGAGTGTGCTCTAAGCCAAAGGTGACTAGTTGCTTGCAAAAATTAACGAATTTCCGCCCACAGATGATTAGTTTCATTCTTTTAGCATTTCTCACTGTTCATCAATGCTGTGTTATCTTCTCTATTGCATTGTACTGGTTCTGAATTGTGATTTTTTATTTGTCTTGCAGCTTATTCATATGGATGTGAATCACGGACAATAGGACAACAGACAAGAAAATCACTGGAGTCTGTAGAAATGTGGTTTTACAGAAGAATGTTGAGAATACCATGGACAGTAATGAAGAGTAATGAACATGTTCTGAAAGAGGTCAAAGCAAAAAGAGAGCTAATTTCCAATATTCGGAAGAAACAATCATCATCTTTTGGCCATGTAATGAGAAGAGAACAACTGGAACAATTGAGGGACTGAGAGATAGAGGGAAGCAAAGAGAAAAAATACCAGACAGCTTAAGAGAATGGCTTAGCAGAAGGTCAACAACAGAAATGATAAATTACTATCGAGATCGAAAGTTGTGGAGAGACATGATCATCTACGCCAGAAGGCCCGGTACTTGGTGATGATGATGTGATTAGTTTCATTACCTCGATATTTGTCCACATAGCCAGCATACCCTAGCATCGTTCGAAAATATACTCAGAAGTGTTGTATTCTCAACTATTAGTCACACACGTTTTGTAGTCTCAACTATTAGTCTCAGAAGTGTTGTAGTCTCAACTATTAGTCTCAGAAGTGTTGTAGTCTCAACTATTAGTCTCAGAAGTGTTGCAGTCTCAACTATTAGTCTCAGAAGTGTTGTAGTCTCATCTATTAGTCTCAGAAGTGTTGCAGTCTCAACTATTAGTCTCAGAAGTGTTGTAGTCTCAACTATTAGTCTCAGAAGTGTTGTAGTCTCAACTATTAATCTCAGAAGTGTTGTATTCTCAACTATTAGCCTCAGAAGTGTTGTATTCTCAACTATTAGTCTCAGAAGTGTTGTAGTCTCAACTATTAGTCTCAGAAGTGTTGTAGTCTCAACTATTAGTCTCAGAAGTGTTGTAGTCTCAACTATTAGTCTCAGAAGTGTTGTAGTCTCAACTATTAGTCTCAGAAGTGTTGTAGTCTCAACTATTAGTCTCAGAAGTGTTGTAGTCTCAACTATTAGTCTCAGAAGTGTTGTAGTCTCAACTATTAGTCTCAGAAGTGTTGTAGTCTCAACTATTAGTCTGATACTGCCGTATCGACTTCAAACATTATGCCGTTGAGAGCTTTTGAAGGTGTAGACTATGTAGATGTCGTACAACAAACACGTCGCCAACCGAACAGCTCTCTCATTGGAATGTACATCTGATTGACAATGACAGTGTCGTCTTCATCAATGAGTGTCGTCTCCGAATCAAAGCTTGACTACCATGGAATGCCATTCCGCTCTGACTCTTGCTTTGACAGTGCAGGTTTCATAGGCTGACGTGACCATATTTTGATGTTACTCGTCCACGTTAGTCTTGGTCTGCCTTTGCCTCTTTTACCGTGTATTATCCATTCTAATCTTACTTTTAGTAGGCTGGTGTGTCTTTTAACATGCCCACAAAATCTCATTTGTTTTGTTTGAATTGTGTTTAGTAGTTATCTTTCCATTTTTAGTTGTTTTAAGACTTCATCCTTTATTTATTGAATCAGTATATCTCTACGATAAAAGCCACTATGTTAAAGAAATATTAAAACACGTGTAAAAACATAAATAGTCACTTCCATCAAATCAGAATAAATGATGAAACAGAAATGAGCGCTATAAAAGTGCATATGGGTAGGCAAATTTCACGAGATAATATCGAGTTTTGGAGATATAAATTATGCTCTTCGGCGCAATGATGCGTCACCGATATTTCTTTCAAGTCGGTCATATTTTGTAAACCAGTGAATGATCCAGTTATGTCTAGTTCTTTGTATCACTTGTGTGTTTAAAAAAAAAAAAAAATCTCCCTCTGTCTATTAGTTATAATCAACCAAACAATGCTTTAAATGTGTGCCGGCTTCACTAAGGTTAGGAGAGAAAAGAATAGAGCCTCTATGACGTAGCACGTGTGTCGTAATAGGCAATTAATGAGGTTTGGAAACGTCGCCTGTGCAGTCGCGTGGAATATGCACGGAGCGACCTTGTCAACAGAATTCACTAAAACATTGCTAACACAAGTGGTGGAACGGATATGGGAAATTCCTAACTGCAACAAAATTGGTTCTATGGCTGGAATGTAATAAACTGTTTTAAAGTAAAAGAAACTGGTTGTATGAATAGAATGTAATATCACTGTTTTAGAGTATAAGAAATCGGTTGTATGGATATAATGTGATATAACTGTTTTAGAGTATAAGAAATTAGTTGTATGGATAGAATATGATATAACTGTTTTAGAGTATAAGAAATTGGTTGTATGGATAGAATGTGATATAACTGTTTTAGAGTATAAGAAATTGGTTGTATGGATAGAATGTGATATAACTGTTTTAGAGTATAAGAAATTGGTTGTATGGATAGAATGTGATATAACTGTTTTAGAGTATAAGAAATTGGTTGTATGGATAGAATGTGATATAACTGTTTTAGAGTAAAAGAAACTAGACTCTCAAGTTTCTAGTCGCGAAATATTCATTAAAGCTCCATAAAAGATTATAATGTACGACCAACCTGTACAAATGAAGGACAGTAACAATGTATAGAGTGACATGATCACCTAAAGGGAATGGCATATATTATATGACCAATATTACAATGTTGAAGAATCATATTTTAAAGTTTTATAGAAAAGGCGAGTCCTAATCGCTAAGATTGAGCATTTCTTACAATAAATGGTGGACATTATTATATGGCCATTGGCGCCTTGACAGACGGTTGGTAAAGCAATCATGATAAGTCAGTAGTTTGGTAAAGATATTAGTATCTTATGCTGGATGCTGCTTTGCTGAACAACTTCTCTTGTGACTAAATCTGCAAATATATTGGATAGACACATCCATCTGCAGAACGATCAAGATGTAATCGTGGTGCCTGGCCTCGTCTCCTTTCACCTGCGGCTTTTGTCTTCTGAATTTGATATCAGCACTGCCTCGAAAGATGATGTGCCATTTCTTATTTGTGTTCTCCATGTACTACGATCTGCAGCCAGATTATGCCAGTTTCTTTCACTGACAGAGAATTGATACAAAGGCGCCCAGCAAACATCCTTATATCTCAGCACTGTTCTCCCATTTGTTCTCTTTCCGTCCATAGGTTCTCCATACAATTTTGTTTGGGAATACTAATGTTTGCCATTCTTATTATATGACCCAGCTACCTCAGTCTACGACTCCTAAGTGTTGCCATGATGGATGGGAGCTTGGCTCGTTTAGAGTTGGTTAGTACACAGCTTTGGTAGATTTGAATCTTAGCCTTGAGTGTTAATTTGGTGTTGGCCCATGCTCTATCTTTAAGTTTACCAAATGTGGAAGCTGCTTTTCCGATTCTTAATTCCGAATGTATTTCTTATTAATGGGAGACAGTGGTTGTGACCTTAGAACAGAGATAAATGAACTTTCTCACAGCCGCACTGGGTTATTGTTATTGAGTTATTAGCGTGTCGTCATCATTGCACTCCGAACATGTCCATAGGTGCTCAGATCCTCTCCTCAGCAAGTCTCGAAGTGTCTAGCGACTGACGACTCCAGTTCTGTGTCAGTTGATTAGTCGTCTTACACGCCCATTAAGTTTCTCGTTTCTGGCTGTGCCCATCTAACTCCAATCTCTTTCATCCAAAGGAATGGCATGGACTCATGGTTACGGAAGTCCTGTGTCCTTCCAACTTCCCGGAGGGCATTGATGATGTCCGCCCGATCCATTGGTTGACCGTCCTCAACAATAGCGCAGCTAGCAAACCTGTCCGCTCTTTCATTTCCCCGTACTCCATCATGTCCTGGGACGTAGACAAAGGTGACCTTACGTATTTTTGTCTACTGCAATGACTCTACCGATTGCCTACATACAGATCTCACGGGGTGTGTTATTTAATGATATAGCTGCGGGGCTGGCTACACCTTGTCTTCTGTAGCACCAAAGTCTTCTGGATACTTATTGACAGGGATAATAAATCACGTGATCAAGCTAGAGTGTCAAACATTGACTGCAGGACGGATTCATCGTTCGCAACCAGTGCTACATCATCAGTGAATAGAAACTCCTTGATTAAGATCCCAGTTGTTTAAAATTCTGACCTCAGACGTACTAGATTGAATAAAGAGCAGTCAAATCTTGTAAGTGTGTAGATGTCTCCATAGACGGTTTCAAACACAATGTGTATAAAGGCAGCGAAAAATATTCCGAATAGAGTAGGGGCAAGGGCACATCCTTGTTTAACTCCACAGTTCATCTCAAAGGGCTGGGCAGATCTACCGTCGAACTGGATGATGGCAGACATGTTGTGAAACGACTTGATCAACTTGAGTAATGTAGTAGGGCAGCCAACATTTTCCAACACTTGTATAGACCTGCTCTGCTCACGGTGTCAAAAACCGTTGTGAGATCAACAAAGGCTACAAATAGAGGTCTTCTCTGTTCCTTGGATTTTTTCTGTAGTTGGCGGAGAGTAAAAATCATATCGGTGATTAACCGTCAGGCTCTAAACCCGCACTGGGACTGGTAGGGAACGTTCTGCTAGTTGATGTTGGCGCTTTAGAACAATTCCTGAGAATGCCTTTCAAGTTATATTCGGGAGGGAGATACCCCTAAAGTTGTTGCAATCACCCTTGTCCCCTTTATTTTTGTATAAAGTGGCAATCTTGACATCTTTCATGTCCTGGGGTATATCTCCACTTCTCCAGCAGTCAACAAGGAGTTTGAAGAGGTGGGGCAGGAGTGTTTCAAGATTTTCCTTGAGTATTTTGGCTGGGATATTGTTATAAGACGCGTTTCCACTTGAGAGGTCGTGGATGACATAATGAAGTTCCTTCTCAGTAGGTACATTATCCAGTTCTGTCTTCAGAATAGACTTGAGTAATGTTCGACACATTTATTCCAACTGTCTAGTTTTGTTACTGAAACGCTCACCGTTTGCGTCTTTTAAGGAAGCAATTTCTTACATGTTTCTTACTTCTCTAGCTTGTTTGAATTTGTCTTGTGCGCTTTAGTAAGGGTAAATCTTTAAGCTTAGGAAAGCCATGTTCTCTTCTCTACAAGTGACATGAGTTGCATCGAGTTTTCTTGAACCCAATCCTTGGTGGAGTGTTTATCTTTATCAAAAGAAGAGATTGGCACAGTCAAGGATGTACGATTTTAGTTGGTTCCATGAAACATCTACATTGTCTAGATTTTCTGCTTTCTCCGTGCATTTCTGGAAGGCATTTCTGGAAGGCATTTCTGGAGGGCATTTCTGGAGGGCATTTCTAGAGGACATTTCTGGAGGACATTTCTGGAGGGCATTTCTGGAGGGCATTTCTGGAAGGCATTTCTGGAAGGCATTTCTGGAAGGCATTTCTGGAAGGCATTCCTGGAAGGCATTTCTGGAAGGCATTTCTGGAGGGTATTTCAGGAGGGTATTTCTGTAGGGCATTTCTGGAGGGCATTTCTGGAAGGCATTCCTGGAAGGCATTTCTGGAAGGCATTTCTGGAGGGCATTTCTGGAGGGCATTTCTGGAGGACATTTCTGGAGGGCATTTCTGGAGGGCATTTCTGGAAGGCATTTCTGGAAGGCATTTCTGGAAGGCATTTCTGGAAGGCATTTCTGGAAGGCATTCCTGGAAGGCATTTCTGGAAGGCATTTCTGGAGGGTATTTCAGGAGGGTATTTCTGTAGGGCATTTCTGGAGGGCATTTCTGGAAGGCATCCAGGAACAGGATTGGTTGTCGGGTACATTTGTTGCAGCGATATTAATCATCGGCATGGATGGTTCAACAAAGATGATGAAGATACTGTATAATTCATTTTTTAAATAACAGAATCAACAGAAAGAGTTCTTAAATGTTATGTAGCGCCAGTCTTAAATATGGATGTGAATCTTGGACAATAGAACAACAGACAAGAAAAGACAACAGACAATAAAATCACTGGAGGCTGTAGAAATGTGGTTTTACCGAAGAATGTTGATAATACCATGGACAGATAAGATGAGTAATGAAAAAAGTTCTGAAAGAGGCCAAAGCGACAAGAGCTACTTTCCAATTTTAGGAAGAAACAATCATCATGTTTTGGCCATGTAATGAAAACAGAACAGCTGGAATATATTGTGACAACTGGAAAAAAAATAAAGACAAAAAGAAAAGATACACTCTCGAGATAGAAAGTTGTGAAGAGACTTGGTCACCTCCGCTAGCATTCATGGTACTTTTTGATAATATTGACGATGAGAAAATGCGAACATATATCAAACAGGAGGTAAATAGTGTTCATGAATAGCCAATGTTTCGTCTATCCGCTGGTCGACCAACCAGATGTACGCTGAAACGTCACGTGCAGACAATCAAGCAATTACTGCACGAGCACCATATCACACAGTTTTGGGTTACAAATTGTTCATATATTTTGTTACCTGAAGTAATAGCCATGTATTTATATTATCAGAAATAATTGGCAGCAATCACGTGTCAACGGTTCTCACGATTTGACTCCAAGCAACCTAGTGTTTTGAGGGCTTCTTATAATACACGCAAATGTAGCTATAACTAACTATCAATTTTCATTTCTCTGCTTTCGCAGTGGTCGAGATGGTACTTATCTACCAATAATAAGTGGTCTGAGTTCAATTTCTAAAATAACTCAAATATTTGTTGCATGTGCTTTCGACGTGTTTTTATCGATGTGGTTTCATTTTTATATGGCATCTAAATATGGCTATATGTGAATTATTTTAAGGAGCATGTAAAGTTACACATTTTATCTGCCTGGGCAACAAAATTAGCAGAGATGGATATATCACACGGAAAACATGACTCTCATCGTACTACAAACATGACACGTATCGCACTAGAAAACATGACAAACGTCACACCAGAAAAGATAACACGCATCGCACCAGATAACACGACTAGCATCGCAGCAGTAAACACGACTCGTATCGCACCAGATAAGATGACACACATCGCACCAGTAAAAACATGACATACATCGCACCAGTAAAAACATGACACGCATCGCACCAGAAAACATGACATACATCGCACCAGAAAACATGACATACATCGCACCAGAAAACATGACACGCATCGCACCAGAAAACATGACACGCATCGCACCAGAAAACATGACACGCATCGCACCAGAAAACATGACACACATCGCACCAGTAAAAACATGACACGCATCGCACCAGTAAAAACATGACACGCATCGCACCAGAAAACATGACATACATCGCACCAGAAAACATGACACGCATCGCACCAGAAAACATGACACGCATCGCACCAGAAAACATGACACGCATCGCACCAGAAAACATGACACGCATCACACCAGCATAAAATGTTTTCAACAAACTGATGGACATCTGAAGATCCCAATACTCAGTAAACAAACAAAACGTAAATTGTTCAGCTCCTGATACCAGTGCGTGTGTGATTCTAAATCCGTTCCAAAACTCATGCCCCTCTTCAACGTAACCGTTTGTTTTTAACGGTTGAAATTGTGTGTGTAATCTGTTTAATGTCATGACGTTATATAAACAAAAATTCATTGGAAACAAATAGATGGTTTTACTTTTGTCTTATTTTCGGTAAATACAAACAAATACACATAATGATACTAGACAATACAATATTTACAGTTTATACTGGTAAACATATCACGCGTAATTAAAAAAATCAAAAATAAAACTTAATTTTCATGTATTTGTCACACCGGTTCCGGTTAATTAACAACCGTGACGCTTAAATCGAAAACTGTAAGGAGTTTAAATATATCTATATTATTTCGTGTGAAATGTTGACCATTAGAAATTGTAAATATTTTTTTTGACTTGCACCGGTCAACAATGAACACATTTTTCTCATTGCTGCTGGCTTTTTATTGTCATAGTGGATGGCTTGTTATTGTCATATTTGCTGCAGCTAAATCCACTTTGAGAGCTTAGAACTCGTTTCGGTCTGACATCATTACATCATCAGCATTAACACGTACGTCGGATGTACCTGCTTATACTTTCTACAACCCGTTACATAAAATTACCCTTGTTGCATCCTCATACAGGATATAAGTCAGATCAATATATGTCTGCTAACGCCCGTATGCATTCTACAGAGCACATCTAGTGACTGCAAATGCGGTCGTTGAAAACAGGACTCAAGGGGTGTGGGGGGGGGGGGGGGGGGCAGGATACTCTAGCAGCGAATGCACCGGTTCATTTTGGACGGTGTATATTGTTAGCTATGTTGAGAATACCATGGACAGCTAAGAAGAGAAATAAAAACGTTCTGAAAGAGGCCAAAGCAAAAAGAGAGCTAATTTCCAATATTAGGAAGAAACAATCATCATTTGTTGGCCATGTAATGAGAAGAGAACAATTGGAATATATTGTAACAACTGGGAAAATTGAGGGACGAAGATATAAAGGAAAGCAAAGATAAAAAATACCAGGCCTCTCAACTCTTTCAGTACGGTAGAATTTTATCAATCTAGCGGTAGCGATTTCAGAGACACAATTTTTTATAGTTTTAGATATCGATCTACACGTTTATGTGTACCTTACACTTAATATATGTTATATTTTTAGATAATTAAACAAAAAATTATATTTCACCAATATCAGAATGACACAAGAACTTGAAAAAATATGATTTGATGACAGTTTACAGTAATCAAAATGAGAGTGACGCACTGTGCGGCTAAACGTACGTGACCGAAATTGGCATGGCGCATGGTGAGTCGAAACGTGCAGAAAGAGTTAGGAGAATTGCTTGGCAGAAGATCAACAACAGAAATGATAAATAACTGTCGAGATCGAAAATTGTGGAGAGACATGATCACCTACGCCAGCAGGCCCGGCACTTGATGATGATGATATTATTAGCTAAACACAAGTGGAGACAACTCACCCGACTGATTGATGGCAGTGAGAAATCACTGACTACTGTTCCCACACTTTATCTTCACACCGACCCCAGTACGACGGATCTCAAACTATGGAAGACAACATTCAAGGGCTTAAGTGTGTCCAAGCAGTGTGTGTCGGAGACAGATATTGTAGAGATTGTTTAGAAAGTACATTTATTTAGAGCTAACCTGACCACGAATGCATACATTTTTAAGAAACAAAAATATATTATATTGCTTTTTTGTTTGTATAAGGTCTTCACGAGTTAACTGATTATTACAAGGGGAAGTCCCAGGTTATTTTGATTTTATAAACGGAAATCCCATGTTAATTTGCTGTTAAAAAAGGGAAGTCCCAGGTTATTTTGATTTTATAAACGGAAATCCCATGTTAATTTGCTGTTAAAAAAGGAAAGTCCCAGGTTAATTTGAATTTATGAAAGCAAAGTCAGTTTAATACAAAAATAAAAATGTTAAACTCCAATGTTAAGTCAGTCCTATTATATGGCTGTGAAACATGGAGAACAACAAAACTGACAACCATGAAGATACAGACTTTCATTAATGGATGCTTACGCAGAATAAAAGGATGGGAATGGCTGGACAAAATCACTACCATAGAATTATGGAAATGTACCAGTCAAATACCAGTGGATAAAGAGCTACAGCGAAGACGATGACGCTGGATAGGACACACTGAGAGCATTACACAACATGCCCTTTTTTGGAATCCCCAGGGGAAATGACAAAGAGGAAGACCAAGGAATTCTTGGAGAAGACAGATGGAAGCAGAAATGAAGATGATGGAAAAGACATGGAATGATCTTACAAAAATGGCAAGAAACAGAACGACTTGGAAAGTATTTTTTGAACACCTATCCTCCATAGGGAGCTGAAAGGTAGAGAGAGAAGAAGATATCCCAGTTTAATTTGCTGTTACAAAAGGAAGTCCCAAGTTAATTTGCTTTTATAAAAGACATCCCAGTTTACTTTGCTGTAATAAAAGGAAGCCCCGGGCTGCTTGATTAATATAAATCAAGTCACAGTTACCTGATGCTTATATAGGTGACTCGTTATTGTCCTGTCCAGAATTATACAAAGTTATCGTTTACTTGGCTATTATATAGGAGAATTGCTGTTTACTTAGCTGTTATAAAAGGGAGTCACTGTGTATAGTCAGAGAAGGAGTGTGTGTGTGTGTATATATATATATATATCGACAAGTGATTGTAAAAGCAAATACTTTCTAATTATATGTATTCCATACAAACGTTGAAAGCATCTTATGGCTTTTATTATTCACAACTGAAACACATACTCAAGTATTGATTTCATTGGCAACAAAGAAATAATTAGGAAATAATTCGTTACAGTAGACTGGTGTAAAGAAATAACTCAGATACACTTGAATTATCGCAGGCTAATGGGGTAGTCAACAATGGAAAAATGTCAAATGCATTTTAATTGAGCTCTTTAGATTAGCTATTTGATGACATATTCGCACAGAGTGGATACTTGACTGGATAAATGAACAAAATTTCCATTGGAATAGTAGAGTCTCGGTTGCTACCAGATAATTGTCGTTCAGTGTTGTTAAGTTTTGAGATATTACAGTACCCTAAACTATATATATATATATATATATGTATATATAGACAGTAGTCGGCGTTAACCGTCTTTCTGGCATCCCCTGCACCTTCTTTCAATTCCGAACGTATGGACTTTGTCCCTCCTTCGGAAATCCTTGATACGAAGTCGAGAGGGGGATAGTGCGACTGGGTAAAGCACTATCACCATATTCCGTACGCAGGCAGAGTAGGCAAAGTGAAATGAGGAAGAAAGCACCAATGTTTAAACTTAGCACATGGAACGTACGGACCCTGTGTCCTGGGCTTGTTAAATTAAATAACTTCTCTTGAGGATAAAATAAACAGCCGAATTGGTAAGACAGCTACGTTTTTCGGCAAACTCACAGAAAGGGCCTGGAACAACACGAAACACTAAAGACTAAACTCTTAATGTATTAAACTTGTGTGCTTTAGCACACTATTGAATGGATCTGAAACCTGGACAACATGCTCAAATCACGAAACAACCAGACTAAATGTTTTCCACATGCGATGTCTTCGCAGAATAATAAAATGGCAAGACAAAGTAACCAACTTAACTGTCCTGCAACGTGCTAAAACCCCAACAATCATGTCGATGCTCAGATGTCGAAGACTAAGATGGCTAGGACACGTCCAGCGAATGGAAGAAAAGCGCATCTCCAAGCAAATACTATATATGGTGAACTAACACACAGAAAAATACAAATCGGCAGACCTAAACTACGATATAGAGATATCTGTAAATCATCTCTGAAAGACTTCTCCATATGTGAAAATTACTGGGAACATCTGACAAGTGATCGCACATCATGGAGAGCATGTATAAGGAACGGTATAACATCATTTGAGACTGTGCTAAGGCAACACTTAGAAGAGAAAAGACTCATTAAAAAGGATGGAAAACCCTGTGGATCAGTGGACCTGACTTATTCATTCTGTGGTCGTGTGTGTTTGTCAAACATTGGTAGAATTAGCCTCGAGAGAAGCTGTTCGACAAAAACAAAACCTCAAAAATAAAAAAAAGCAATACACAATAGCCTCCACGAGACCGTCTGACAAAGTAAAAGGGCCATACTAGTCTTGAGGTTATTTAATAAATGACGACAACGTGCAGGAAATAGGGACGGTAACTTGCAAGCACTAGCTAGCCATGCACAATCTGCCAGCAGCTGGAACTATTTGTGTTCACCGATTTCGCATTCTGTAGAATGTGACTGAACACCTGTCCTTGCCTATAGTTATGTGATATAAACGTATAACAATGAATAATGAATGAATGTTATCTGAACGCTTAGGGTCAACTGGCACCAGATCGTAGCACATTGAAAACAAAATAATTGAAAGAAAGGCACAACAGCTTTCGAGGCAACGTTGATATCAAATTCTACAGACAAAAGGTGCAGGAGAAAGGTGTCCAGTCCAGGCACGACAATTGCGCCTCATTCATTCTGCGCTCGGATCTGTCTATACAATATTGGTAGATTTAGCCACGAGATAAGCTGTTCAAGAAAACAACATCCATCATTAGACACTAATGTTTGACAAAACTACTGACATATCATAATTATACCATCCGTCTGTCAAGACACCAAAAGATATTTATTTATTTATATATACAGCATAGGGTGCTGTAATATCAAAACTTAACAACACTGAACGACAATTATCTGATAGCAACCGAGACTCTACTATTCCAATGAAAACTGTGTTCATTTATCTAGTCAAGCAACCACTCTATGCGAATGCGTCATCAAACAGCTAATCTAAAAATCTCAATCAAAATTCATTTGACATTTGTAATTGTTTACTCGAGGCATGTGGTCCGGCATTCTACCTGCATGGTGGGACTCCACAGAAAGAGCTCCACACCATAACCAAAGTCCGTTTGATCCACTCTGATTGAGTACATGTTAGAACGTTGCACTATTTTATGCACCAATGACCCAGTGCATCCGATTTCTGTCAGCATTTCATTCGAGTTTCCTTTGATTATCCCCAATCTTCCTCCAAAGCAGCAGATTGTCTTTTGTGTAGGGGATTCTGCCCATAGATGGTCGGCCCTCCCGAGTTTACGAGCACCATCTGCCCGAGCTTTGTATAGAGTTGTCTCTCTCATAGGTGGTCTGGTCCTCGGAGCTCTGGAGCACCATCTGCCGGTTTGATAGAGGACAGAAAGAGGAGAAAATACAGAGAAGCAATCAACCCATGAAATGGGGATGGATTACTTCAGACCAGAGCGTGTACCACTCTCAGGTGGGTTCTGCGTCTTCACTTAAGGGATTGCATCTACTCCTGGCTTAGCTATATATATATATATATATATATATATATATATATATATATATAGCTTAGGGTACTGTAATATTAAAATTTAACAACACTTAACGACAATTATCTGATAGCAACCGAGACTGTATTAATCCAATGGGAATTGTGTTCATTTATCCAGTCAAGTAACCACTCTATGCGAATGTGTCATCAAATTGCTAATCTGAACATCTCAATCAAAATTCATTTGACATTTTTCCATTGTTGACTGCCCCATTAACCTGCGATAATTCAAGTGTGTCTGAGTTATTTCTTAACACCAGTCTACTGTAACGAATTATTTCCTAATTATTTCTTTGTTGCCAATGAAATCAATATTTCAGTTTGTGTTTCAGTTGTGAATCATAAAATACTTTCAACGTTTTTATGAAATACAGATAATTAGAAAGTATCTGCTTCTCTTTTACAATCACTTACCAACTCATTTAGATAGTGTTATTAGAAATGATCATCTTTGTATAAAGAACATAATCAGAAATGAATACAACAATACTGTTTTGTCTTCGTTTAACGTTAATATTCTTGTGTGGTGCAGAAACATGGACATTAGACAAGAAAACATAATAGAAAATTGAAGCTTTTGAAATGTGGATTTATAGAGGAATGGGTAGAATTGGATAGAAAGAAAAGAAAACAAACGCTGAGATTTTAAAACAACTAAAAAGGACTGGAGAACTACTAAATACAATTAGAACAAGACAAATGAAATTTTTGAGGCATGTTAAAAGACACAACAGCCTATAAAAGTAATATTGGAAGGGAAAATACAAGGTAAAAGAGGCAGAGGCAGACCAAGACTAACATGGACGAGTAACATCAACAGATGACAAGTCAACCTATGACAATCTGCACCATCAAAGCAAGAGAGAGAGTGGAATGGCGCTCCATGGTAGCTAACGTTCGATGCAGAGATGACACTGAATGATGATGATGATGATGATGATGATGAACCTTAATAATATGTCTTGTTTGCCATTACCCAGTCGATTACAGCTTGCAGGTTTGTGGGTACTCTAAACAATAAATAAACATTTCAATATCTTCATAGAACTTCCCTGTCGTATTTTCATGTCCCTCTTATTATCACTTCCCCATGTTAATCATGTTCACCTATATTGTTGTATCTCTAGTTCCCTATTGATCGATCTTACCTACTCTTTGCAGATGTTTCCCTTTTCTCCGCATATTTGTTCTGTGATTGAGGAGAACTTTCTTTCCTCTCCAGTTTCCTTTAACGATATATCGGTAATTCAACATGAAAATTAGCAGACTCTTAAAACATAGCGCATCAAACTCAAAATAGATTATGATGACTTACATTATGTGTTTCTTCATCTAAAGGAATGTTGACAAATTATACTCTTCTTGTTTCCTTTAAAATTTGCCTTTCAGCGTCGAGTAAGAAAAAAAAAAAGTAAAGTACCCCCGTCACGTCAAGCGGCGTATAGGGAACATGGTGTTAGTGACCATAAATTTTACAGACCTTCAGCACGTGATTTTTAGGGTAATGTGGTCGGTATTACGCCCGTGCCGCTCTACTTTCCCAGAAAAAATCCAGCACCCATTTAAGGCTGGGTGAACCCGGACCCCGTCGGTTGGGATCGAACCCTACCCCTTGCTCTTTGTAGTCCAGTTCACTAACCAGTGAGCTATACCGGCTCCACTTTCAGAGTCGAGGTGAGATATAATTTGCGGTCTTGTGTTCTCCTGTTGGCCTCCTATGATGTTATGTTTCTTGGTGTTTCTAATTTCCACTAATCCATGTTATACGCGGTCGATCTTTGAATTGATGTTCTCGCAACTTTTATTAAAGGGTCGTTGTTTTGTTTTTTGGCTTTTCTATCTTTCACGTGGTCAAGCTTTTTTATATATTGTTTCTGTTTGTATTCTATAACGAGAATTCTTCCTAGTTGTTTACTTAGTTTTTCATTTCTGATCTTATCTCTGAGGTTGTTTCATGATTATCAAGGGAAATAAATGTCAACTGTACACATTTACACCCAAGTCATGGTAAAGTGCCACATAACACCGAAAATTTACCCTGACAATAAATAGTTGAAAGTAAACAAGGACGTATAACAGTCATAATAATAGGAATTATTCGACTGAAATCAGTTGATCAAACATTTGATTACATCTGACCTGAGATTTCTATATTCTGGATTCGTGAGAGATGAAAGAATAATCAAGGAAAATCAGTGAATAAGAAGATTACAGGAAATAGGCTCGCCATGTACCAGATTACACAACCTTACGTGCAGATAACATCAGTTTGTACAATCTTATATTACTCATCCGTACTCAATTTGACCCCTTGGCTCCGAAAGGCAAATAATGAAGGGAAGAATAAAATTCCCAACTTGAAATTGCAATTAATCAAGTAGATTTTTACAAAAGATTGTCACTTTCTCTTTGCATATTTTGTCTACGTTTATTTCTCTTTCTTTCTCTTTCCTCTTCTCCTACCTCTTCTTCTTCTTCTTCTTTTTGTCTCCGTTGCCCTTCTTAATTTTGTCTCTTCTTAAGTCTTCACATGGGAGCCGCGATAGCTCAGTGGTTAGTGAACTGGACTACAAAGGGCAAGAGATAGGGTTCGATCCCAATCGACGGCTTCCAGGTTCACCCAGCCTTTAATGGGTACCAGATTTTTTTTCTGGGAAAGTAAAGCGGCACAGGTGTAATACCGAGCACATTACCCCAAAAATCATGTGCCGAAGGTCTGTAAAATGTATGGTCACTAACACCATATTCCCTATACGCCACTTGGCGTGACGGGGTACTTTAATTTTTTTTTTTACTTCATGTCTTCACATTTATAGTTGCCTAAGTCAGTGGTTCTGATAGTGTGCGCTACCGCTCCCAGGAACGACGCCAGACTTGATTAAGGCCGGTTCGCCGAGGACGTTGTCAAATCTCTTTAATAAGAGGTTAGAAATAATAAAATAACATCAACATAGATCATATTTTTTCGTCGCATCAACGAGTTTCTACAGGACAGTGTTACATTTGTCGTCATTATCATCTCATATAAGCAACATCATCATTTCTCATCAGAACAGTGAGATTGAATGAAAGAATATACTCGTATTTGTTTGCAATAATAAGAAACACTTTTCTTTGTTTTTAAAAAAAATTATTATATTTTAATAACAGACCTTACGTATTTTCTTAGCCCGTGAAACGATTAATTGTGTTTTTGTGAAGAATTGTGGTAAAGCTGTTTGTAAATATAAACATGTTTTAGGATTTCTTTGCTATATATGTGTGTGTTTGTGATCAAATAGCTAATATACATTTATATTTACATATATATATTTACAATATATGTAATGCATACATATCTTTAGTTACTGAATTTCATTGCTTTACCAAAAGCAGTAAACTACCCAAATTAAATATAAGGTCAGAGTTTAGTAGACACACTTTCGCTACTGCCATGAGGGCGTCGATGGTATCACCCGTGTTCGATTACCGCTGGAAGCAGTGTGAGTTGTACACGTGGTTTAAACAAACAAAAAATACCCCCGCGGTCGACCCAGCCGCTGGCGGAAATGGGTACCATGGTAGTAGTACTCCGGGAAGGTGAGGATTGCCGTCTCGCATCAGGAATTTCGATGCTTGAAGCGACACTATCCAGAAGTCTCTGAACAATTCAAGATAGGCGGCCGAGCACATATGGGTGAAAATTCGCATGCTAAGACGCCGATTCAAGTCTCGCACATTATTTTTTCCTTTAAGTCTTTACTTCTTTCAGCATCCGTTTGCACATTTCACGGTCTGTAAGTTGCGCTCGCTTGCTTTTCTATGTATTATATGTTTATGTGTCTCTTACATCGTGTATCTCTGTATGAATAGTAAGTTAAGGAGAGTGCCTTGTCACGCGAAGTGGTGTATAGGGAATATGGTGTTAGTGACCATACATTTTACAGACCTTCATCACATTATTTTTAGGGTAATATGGTCAGTATCACGCCCGTGTCGCTTTACATTCCCCCCAAAAATTCCGGTACCCATTTAAGGCTGGGTGAAACCTGAAGCCGTCGATCAGGATTGAACCCGACCTCTTGTCCTTAGCAGTTCAGTTCACTACCCACTGAGCTAACGAGGCTCTCTGTGTGCGAATTAGTCTGTACATTTTCCCTTATCCCACCTTAATTGTTAACATGTGATAAATGTAACGTTGAAGCGTTCATTAAAGATAAATTATTATTTCTCTCATGTATCCATTTGCTGTTGCCTTGATGACACGTCGCAAGAAAAATAAGACTGGTTATTACTAGTCTAGACCTATTTGTTTTGTCATTAACGTGTCCATAAACATGTACAGTATTTTGACTAGTGTTTGTGTATGTAACATACTAATGTTCGCCTGGTGGCTACCTGGTCGCTGAACACGGTCACGGTTGTAAGAGTCGCTGTCACCCACGACGGAGATCAAGGATCAAATTCTTCAACAGATCGGCGGTGTCCGTGCTACTCGAGCTAAAGTCATCATCAGTGCTTTCGCTTATGTGTGAAGGGAATACTTCATACTGGGGAATGTGTTAAGGTAGGGATTTGAACACTATGGAATATTCTGTTCTAAATATAAGAGAGTATGTCGACTAAAGTCCAGTGTTTCTCAACATTATTTTTCTATCGTGGCCCACTTTCGAGTTTATTTACTCCCCCCCCCCCCCCCCCCATATTTCCGTTCGTAAAATATAACTAATTTAATGTTTCTGTGCAAATAGATCATGTGATACAGTGATACACGTGTATATACACACTCACAAATTAGTGTACCAACATTTCCTCTTTGCCAAGGTCACTTACAGATCTCAATACATTATGTAGTGCACATTGGGATAATATAGATAAAAGATAAAGACAAATTATAAATATGTTCGCATCTAAAGAAAAATTACAAAGATCACTTTTTTGTAAATAAAGCAGCATTAGAACGTCCAAATTAGAACAAATGCAAGATCCCACCTTTACAAAGCCTATGCTATCTAAATGTTAAGTCATTAAGTGCATAATGTTATAAACACATATCCATGTTACAAATTACATGACCATATATTATGCATATACTCAACACATGATCGGTTATTTCTATCACAATAAGCTTCAACGAAGCTAAGAAATTAAACACCAAAACAGCGAAATAACTGAGAACAGCATTTTTCTTTAACACAGTAACTGGCACACATATAACTTGTAATTCTGTTTTATACGTTTTCGAAGTTTACCAATAAACCTTTATCACCATTGTGCCACACCGGTTGGCGTTAGCGATAATGTCCTTCCACAATCTTTTATTGACCGTGCATCGTATCAAGTCTGTTGTTGACTGTTTTCCATGCCATGAAACCAAACTATCTAGTATTTTCTCTTTGTCGTCCTCGTCGTATTTCGCCAGTTGTAACCAAATATTCCAACTTTCCTCTTCTCATGACGTGCCCGAAAAATATTGATTGTTTCTTTCGAATTTTTTTTCATCATCATCTAGTATTGGGCCTACTGGCGTAGGTGATCATGTCTCTCCACAACTGTTGATCTTGCCAGTTATTTATCATTTCTGTTGTTGACCTTCTGCAAAGCCATTCTTTTAAGCTGTTTGGTATCTTTTCTCATGGTTCCCTCTATCTCTTCGTTCCTCAATTTTCCCAGTTGTTACAATATATTCCAGCTGTTCTCCTCTCATTTCGAAGCCCAAAAAATGATAATTGTTTCTTCCTAATATTGGAAATTAGCTCTCTTTTTGCTTTGACCTCTTTCAGGATGTTTTCATTTATTGTTTTTTTAGGAGCTCACTTTTCGTGTTTGCCTCTTTGGGAATTTCCTCGTTGGTCATTTTAGCTGTCCAGGAAACTTGCAACATTCTTCAGATAAATCACATCTCCGTGCCCTCTAATTGTCTGTTCATTTGTTTGTTTACTTTTCATGATTCGCTTTCCGATACACTTTGCATGAGACTAAGAGAAAGGGGACGGATAGGTTGAGCAACGGTCGAATTGTAGGGGAAGGATGAGACGTAGAAAAGGAAAATAATATTGCCGCAGACATCAAAGGCGTTCAGTACATTGAGGTTGGTTAATTTTAAGTTCACAAAAAATACTTCTGATTCGGCTTTCCTTATAAGCAATACTAATAAAACAATGAATAGTCATATCGAAGAAACAATCATCACCATCTTGCAACATAAAAATGACAAATCTGAAACAAGTGCTAAGTTTCAAATATTTGGGCATACTAATAACAATAAATGGAAGATGCGCACGGAAATAAAAAGCAGAATATATCAGGCCAAAATAGCATTCCAGAAAATTAAAAACATCTTTTGCAACACATCTATGTCAATATAAGTGAGAAAGAGAGTTCATCGGTGCTACATAGAGGCAATTCTGACGCATGGAAGTGAATCATGGATCGTAAACAAACAAAAGAAAAGACAATTAGAGGCCACAGAGATGGGATTTCTGTGAAGAATGTTGAAACTTGCCTGCCTGGACAGCTAAAACGACCAACGAGGAAATTCTCAAAGATACCAACACAGAAAGGGAGCTCCTAAAACACATAAAAAAGAAACAATCCATATTTTTTTTACACATCATGAGAAGAGAAAAGTTGGAATACTTGGTTACAACTGGTAAAATACAGAGAAAAAGAGATTGCAGACGAAAAAGAGAGAAAATACTGGATAGCTTGGTTTCATGGCATGGAAAACAGTCAACAACAGAACCGATACGATGCATGGTGGATAGAAGATTGTGGAAGAACATGATCGCCTAAGTTAACGGGTATGGCACATGATGATAATGATGAATGAAACACTTCACAGAGTGGAGAAAGTGATATTTGATCGAAAGTTATATTCTATATAAATATGGATCCCTGTGCATGGCTTTATAGTCTACAAAAACATGCATTCTTGTGCATGGCTTCCTAGTCTACAAAAACATGCATTCTTGTGCATGGCTTCCTAGTCTACAAAAACATGCATCAATGTGCATTGCTTCCTAGTCTACAAAAACATGCATTCTTGTACATGGCTTCCTAGTCTACAAAAACATGCATTCCTGTGCATAGCTTCCTAGTCTACAAAAACATGCATTCTTGTGCATGGCTTCCTAGTCTACAAAAACATGCATTCCTGTGCATAGCTTCCTAGTCTACAAAAACATGCATTCCTGTGCATAGCTTCCTAATCTTTTGTCGTGGCCTACCAATTACACTATTTTTACTTCTGGTAACCCCCCCCCCCCCCCCCCTCTTTCTCTCTCTCTCTCTTGATCTCTCTGTGGTCCCTAGAGGCCATATGACCCCCGGTTGAGAAACAAACTAATAATATATTCAGTCACTAAATGTCAGTCTGAAGTAAACAATTATTAGAGCTCTCTTCTGTTCTTTTTTTGACATCCTGTGGTAGGGTTGTTTTTAAATTAACATTACTAAATTATCGCCATTTTGATGCGAAGAAAGCACATTTTAACCGGAATTTTAAATGGTTGGTATAGAAAAACAGATTTTTGTGTCCAAAAATTCCATTCTCAAGCTGGTGATCGTCATTGATCAGGATGGAACCTGACCTCTTGTCGTTAGTAGAGAAGTTGGCTATCCACCATTTTTTACTGCTGCTCACTTTACTGAGATGTCTGGACAAATTATTGTTCATCTACTAGAAACATCACCTCCTAATTTGAAACTATTAGAAAAACAGAAGGTCCAGGATGCATCGACCAATAAATACATCTTTCTTAATAACCCTATTTCTTGTGCTTCCCTTTCATTCTTACTTCAACTACCCACCATCATTGTTCTCTCTGTACATGAGGTTATATGGGCAAAAATGCTGTGGTTATAGTTAACAGCACGCTGCGAAATCTACGCCTTTCGGCCAAGACATCCGACTTCAGTACGACATGTTTATGTACTATTTTACCTGCCCTCTCGATCCATACATACTCGGCCAGTAAGGGATCTAAGCTCACAATTATCAGATGGACTGTATTCCAATGTAAGTTGGATTCACGCAATCAGTGAGTCACTGGCAACTCTAGTCCACGTCCTCTCGATCGCTGCAGAAAGTGCATTCGGGGTCTGATTAATTTCGGTTCTCCGTTGCACTTTTCTGCGTTGAAGAAAAAATAATAATATACTTATTACATCTGCGCAGCTAAAGTGAAGTCGTACGCCGGCAACAGTCCCTTGTTGACAAATCAAGTGTTGCGAATGCGACCTTCCACCGTCTAGACTTGTTCTGCGCTTTACGTCACATCGGTGCTGTTCATGACCGCTGTTGGAATTTCTTGACGCAAGTTATTTATATGTTACTCATTAATGTGAAATGCTTCGTCAGCCGCAGTTTTATCTATTTAGGGAATTTGCACCGTGTTTTGTCCGTTGTAGGCTACATTCACTAGAGTATTCAAAAATCTAAAGTGCGCGTCATTGATGTGTGTGCTACGTTATCGCAATGGCTCATCGTAAATCCCTAGACCGACCTTACGCTAATCTTACGGTCTGTTTGATATGCGACGGGGATAATCTGACGACTAACTGTGTGTTTATATGTTCGGAATTGGAGTCAACAACGATGGCCTAACATCATCAATGACTATACATTTTTTTAAAAATATGACGATCATCATTTTCAGGAGGACGTGAACTTCGGGGTATATAGTGGATAGGTAGCAGGAACCATTGAAGACTATGCATGAAAATGTTCCTTTGTTGCAGTTTCCTCATATTCCCAGTCCATGGGGAACTTGTTGGTCTCGAGGCAAGACGCCGGCCTCGAGACAGAGAGGTTGTAGGTTCAAATTTCGGCTACACGGGTTGGGATTTTTATTTATGATTTCTCCCTGCGGCATCCACCCCTGGTCTGGGCAGCGAGACCCGGCTTGAAACGTCAGTTACTCATCGACAGAAAAAAAAAACATGAGTATCTCCGAAATCGGAGTTACCTGCCTGTGCGGCGAGGGACCCCTGTGCACACGGCTGCCAGGGAAAAATGGATTAACACGCAAAATTCAGTTCCTAGTCTCTAGGGACTTCGTCAGAGATGAAAGCTAGCGAACGCAACAACAGCAAAAACAACAACAAAATATTGATAGTTGTATATATACAGTTATATAGATCGTTATATATAGATCGTTATATATAGATAGTTATATATAGATAGTTATACATTAAATAAGGTAAATTCCAGGCCAAACGCAAGGAAACACAACTAAAAGACAGGCCATTTCCGGCGAAATCCTGACTTCCGGTAATACTAGTAAAAGCACTTCTAGGCTCTACCTGAACTAAAGTAACAAATATTACAATTGTGACCGCCTGTTCCTTTTGTATGTTAGATTAATCTCTACTTAAGTCATAACAATCAATAGTGTATTTACCTCATACCTTTGCAAGAACAAAAAATAATGTGTTCACGTGGTTATCCATTTTGCAAAACCACCATTAAATCACACATCACATCATTCCATTTTTTTTCCCATTCTATTATCCGCTCGGAAGGAAACTTAACAATAGACCCATTCCTTTTGATCCCATTGTTTCCTGCTACTTCATTACGTGGGTTAATCAAACTAGCTGTGTTGTTTTAACTAGTCTTCTCCAAAACAAATAGCATGACCAATTAACTGTAATTATTGACGCATTTCTCTGCGGGATATGTACGATGTCCTCAGCGGGAAATGTGAACCTTTCTCTTCGGGATGTGCATGGTTTTCATTAATGTCATGTGCGGGTAAATTGTGCGGAAGACAAAGCATGAATTAGAAGATGATAACGATGAGATTACAGTAGATAAAAGATGACTCGTATTTTAAAAAAATAATTAATAATTCTAACATCAATGAAGACAACACAACACCAATGAAGATAACATCAATGAAGATAACACCAATGAAGATATAGCAAGGAAATTTCAACAGTAGAACGTTCGTTGTTTGAGAAATGGAAGAAAATGTGTGGGTGTGTGTGTGTGGCGTGTTTGTGTGGCTTGTGTGTATGTGTCGTGTTTGTGGGGTGTGCGTATGGCTTGTGTGTATGGCTTGTGTGTTTATGTGGGTGTGGCTTGGGTGTGTATGTGGCTTCTGAGTGTGGCTTGTATGTACGGCATATGTGTGTGGCTTGTGTGTGTCGCTTGTGTGCGTATGTAGCGCGTGTGTGTGGCTTGTGTGTGGTGTGTGTGCGTGACGCCTAATTGTCGTGACGCGTTGCCTGACTCTCCTCTCTGCTGATTTGCCTGAGTGTGCCTACATAAGTGGATGTTGTTCAATGGAAGTGTTCATGTACAGAGTTTGAGTTCAAGCTAGATACTAGAAAATGTACTGGTATGTATTCGTGTAGCTTGGTGTCATGGCATGGCAAACAGTCAACAAGAGAACTGATACGATGCACTGTAGGTAGAAGACTGTGGAAAGACATGATCGCCTACGTCAACCGGTATGACACATGGTGATCATAATGGTGTATTCGTGTGTGTTGGTATATGTTGGAGGAGAGAGAGCATTTAGTGGTAAAGCTTTTCAAGAATGTCAAATCTGGTATTAACTGTGACATCTTTTTAAACAAGACATTGAAATAGGATAATATAAAAATGAAAAATAATTATTTAAAACAATGATAACAAAATAACCTCTGCTGAGATGAAAGTGCTTTAGACGAATGACAGGAAACAGCCTGAGAGACAAGAATAGAAATCAAGAACTGAGAAAAAAGCTAGGAATAATCCCCGCCATAGAATATATAAAGAAACAATAGATATAAAACGTTTTGACAACGTGAGAAGGCAGCAAGATCAAAACACAAGACATCGAGCATTCAATAAACGTTGCGAGAAAACTTGATTCAAGAGTCGACCACGAAAAAGATGGATTGACGGATAATTAGAAGCACTAGGAAACATAACAGTAGCAGGGGCGAACAGAAGAGCAAATGATTGCAAATTATATCTCCCCTCGACGCTGAAAGTCAAATGATGAAAGAAAGAAGAGGAATAAAAAAGAAGTTTGAAATAGGGAAAGAACAATAATAATTGTTGATTATATTCTCAGAAGTCCCACTTTGTTGCAGTCAAATAAGTCCATGTTCAGTTTCCAAATGTGATGGACTTTTTTTTCTCTCAGACCGGCACGGCTCTGGATTTCATTCATCCTCTGAATTTGTTTTTCCAGGAAGGTATGACAGAATGGCGTAGTATCTAGGACACGTTCAAAATATGCCATGAGTCATAGAAAAAACATAGGCAGTAACACCATATTATGTAAACGACAAGAGGCGTGAAGGGAGTTCTGACTTGCATTAGCGTCTGTGGAGACGAGTGGAAGCAGGTTGTTGTTGTTGTTATCTTGGGTCTCTTCTCCTTTTCTTCTTCCTTTTTTAACTCCCAGTGGAGCATAGGTCTTCAACAAACACTTTCCAAGTCGTTCTGTTTTGTGCCATTACTTTAAGATCATTCCATGTCTTCCCCATCATCTTCATTTCTGCTTCTATCTGTCTTCTCCAAGAATTCCTTGGTCTTCCACTTTGTCTTTTCCCTGGGGATTCTAAAAAAGGGCCTGTTGTGTACAGCGAACATGCCTGGTAGTGTACAGCGCCATAATTCTTTACTCCACTTTCGGGCCCCGGCAGCGCACGGGGGTATCTTGGGTAGTAATTAATAAATGCTAAATTCTATACATAACAGTTATATATTTTTAAAATGCTAAAATTATTGCACTTTTCCTCAAAGGATGATTCTGTCAACATTGAAAAAAACAGGCCTCACTGCAGAATGAATGAGACAGTTCGATATCGTGACATCTTAACTCTTACTCCTAGCGACTTTGATAACCTTCTTAGATCTTGTGTTGGAATATTGTTGTCTCAGTTTCTATTACATTTGCCGTGCTTGACTTGATTTCGTGTTGGAATATTGTTGTATCATTTCTTTTACGATTAACCATACTTGAAAGCATCAAAATGTACTACAGAAAATATCAGCGTACATACCTTGAGTCATCTGTTAAGTTTTACGTTGCGCATCTATGGGTCTGCCAAGAGTGCAATGAAGCCGATATTATTATTCAGTGACATTGGTCATGAAATAAGAAAAAAAGGTATTTTACTATGTGGCCAAAATATGTATGTTTGAGAAAACCAGGTAACGACAGAGAGAGAAAGAGAGAGAGAGATAAAGAGAGAGAGAGAGAGAGAATGAGAGAGAGAGAAAGAGAGAGAGAGAGAAAGAGAGAGAGAAAGAGAAAGAGAGAGAAAGAGACAGAGAAAGAGAGATAGAGAGAGAGAAAGAAAGAGAGAGAGAGAGAGAAAGAAAGAGAAAGAAAGAGAGAAAGAAAGAGAGAGAGAGAGAGAGAGAGAGAGAGAGAGAGAGAGAAGAGAGAGAGAGAAAGCAAATTAAAGACCGCAAAATATAAATTAAGCTATGTTAAAGCTTATATGAGTGATTTTGGTATATCATACTTAGATCTATCACAACTGAAATTTTGAAAAAAATAAAATTGCAACAAGCAATCGAAGTGCATAACGATCTTTTGACTATCGTGAAGAAATGCACAAAGATCTTACACCATTGTGAACAAACGCATAAAGATCTTTGACTATCGTGAAGAAACGCACAAAGATCTTTGACCATTGTGAAGAAACGCATAAAGATCTTTGACTATCGTGAAGAAACGCACAAAGATCTTTGACTATAATTAAGAAAGTCATAAAGATCTTTGACTATTGTGAAGAAACGTAAACAGATCTTTGACCATTGTGAACAAACGCATAAAGATCTTTGACCATTGTGAAGAAACGCATAAAGATCTTTGACCATTGTGAAGAAACGCATAAAGATCTTTGACTATCGTGAAGAAACGCACAAAGATCTTTGACTATAATTAAGAAAGTCATAAAGATCTTTGACTATTGTGAAGAAACGTAAACAGATCTTTGACCATTGTGAACAAACGCATAAAGATCTTTGACCATTGTGAAGAAACGCATAAAGATCTTTGACCATTGTGAAGAAACGCATAAAGATCGTTGACCATTGTGAAGAAACGCATAAAGATCTTTGACCATTGTGAAGAAACGCATAAAGATCTTTGACCATTGTCAAGAAACGCATAAAGATCTTTGACCATTGTGAAGAAACGCAAAATCTAATGTTTTGTCCACGTATCTCGAGGGCCTTGTCTAGCAAAGACCAGCCTTGTCTAGCAAAGACCATTGTGCAAGAAACTGTGGACTGGGCGATTAGGTAAGGTAGATGGGGAAGGATAAGGGAAGATAGCATAAAGCATGGGCAAACGGGGTCCCAAACAATGAATGAGGATAGAGGAAAGTTGAGAAGATTGACGAAATCTGTCAGTGGTGCCCCAAAGACATTTATTGTTATGGGAGGAAAAAGTGGAAGATTGTGTCATTCATTAGAATAAGGGAGCCGCGATAGCTCAGTGGTTAGTGAACTGGATTACAACGGACAAGGGGTTGGGTTCGATCCCAACCGACGGCCTCCGGGTTAACCCAACCTTAAATGGGTACCGCATTTTTTCTGGGAAAGTAAAGCAGCACGGGCATAATACCGACCACATTACCCAAAAATCATGTGCTGAAGGTCTGTAAAATATAGGGTCACTAACACCATATTTCCCTATACGCCACTTGGCGTGACGGGGTACTTTACTTATTCATTAGAATAAGGAGATATCTTGTACCTCTATATAAGACATGAGACACAAACAGAACAAAACATAAGATAATAAATGTTAGCAATTTGATAAACAAAAGGGAGCAGCGATAGCTCAGAGGTTAGTGAACTGGACTAGTTGTAGCAGTAGTAGCCCTCGTCAGTCATCGTTGACTATGGATTTTTCAACGCCCCTAGAAATTTTATTTTTTCTTTTCTTTTCTTTCGTCGTGTTTTCTATTTCTCTATGAACTTGTCTGATTCTTGTTTGAGGTGAACCCTTAGAGGTGAACTGGACTACAAAGGACGATAGGTCGGCTTCGATCCTGATCGATGACATTCAGGTTAACTTAGCCTTATATGGGTGCCGGATTGTTTACTGGGAAAGTAAAGCGGCGCTAGCGTAATACCGACCACATTACCCCAAAAATCATGTGCCGAAGGTCTGTAAAAATGTATTGTCACTAATACAATAGTTTCTATACGCCACTTGCCGTGTCGGGGCCCTTTACTTTTTTTTTTTTTTTTTACTTTATATTCCAAATACACCTGCGACATAAGTTGTAAATAAGATATATTTGACTTTTACAGTCATAATTATGATAACTATCGAGCATAGAGCATCATATATCTCTGAAATGAAACATATTTAGCAATAAAAGACATCTATGAAATTAAATGGACATACTATAACCAGTGATGGAAAATGTACAACTGAAAAAAAACAAAAGAATAGGAATGGCGAAAAGTAATTTTAATGTCGTGAAGAACATGCTAACATCAAAACAAATAAAACACGGCTAAAACAAAGAATAGCAAAATGTTACATCTTCTCAATATTACTATATGGTGCAGAAACATGGACATTAGACAAGAAAACAGAATAGAGAATTGAAGCCTTCGAAATCTGGATATATAGAAGAATAGGTAGAATTGGATGGAAGGAAACGAAAACAAACAATGAAGTCTTAAAACAACTAAAAATGAAAAGAGAACTACTAAGCACAATTCAAACAAGACAAATGCGATTTTTGTGCCATGTTAAAAGACACAACAGCCTACTAAAAGTAATCATGGAGGGGAAAATACACGGTAAAAGAGGCAGAGGTAGACCAAGACTAACATGGAAGAGTAACATCAAAAGATGGACAAATCATCCTATGAAAACCTACACCATCAAAGCAAGAGATAGAGCAGAATGGCGCTCCATGGTAGCCAACCTTCGTTGCGGAGACAGCACTCGATGTTGTTGATGATGAAATTAAAAATACATAAGACACATGACATCTGCCTTTCAGCGTCGAGGGGAGATATAATTTGCGGTATTTTGCTCTTCTGTTCGCCTCTGCTGCTGTTATGTTTCCTAGTGCGTCTAATATTCCATCGACCCATCTTTTTCGTGGTCGACCCTTGGATCTGGTGTTCTCACAACGTTTGTTGAAGGCTCGTTGTGTTGTAATTTGTTCTTTCTGCCTTGTCACGTGGCCAAACCATTTTATCTGTTGTTTCCGTATATATGCTATGGCGGGGGATATTCTAGCTTTTTTCTCAGTTCTTCATTTCTGATCTTATCCCCAACACAGTTTCCTGTCATTCGTCTAACGCATTTCATCTCTGTAGAGGTTATTTTTCTTATTGTTCTTGCATCTAGAGGGAGCCGCGATAGCTCAGTGGGTAGTGAACTGGACTACAACGGACAAGGGGTAGGGTTCGATCCCAACCGACGGCTTCCGGGTTCATCCAACCTTAAATAGGTACCAGACTTTTTCAGGGAAAGTAAAGCAGCACGGCGTAATACCGACCACATTACCCCAAAAATCACGTGCTGAAGGTCTGTAAAATATAGGGTCACTAAAACCATATTTCCCTATACGCCACTTGGCGGGACGGGTATACTTTACTACTTTACTTTACTCTTGATTCTAGGGTCCAGGTTTGGCATTGGTAGAACAACGTTGGGATGAAGATTGTATTGTATAGTGCTCGTTTTGCCTCCAGAGTTATTTCCTTGTTGGACAATAGTGGTGATAACTGCCCGATGATTTAACAAGCTTTGTTGCATCTTGATTCTATCTCTGCTGTTTGAGAATTATCGTTTGTCATTAGACTTCCTAGGTATTTGAATTCCTCTACTTGTTTTAGTTGTCTGCCTTCTATAGTTATGTTGATGTTCTGTTTATTTTTGGCGACATTCATGACTTCTGTTTTGTTGATGTTGATTTTCATGTTGTATTTTGTGCTGAGATATTGAGTTGTTCGTGTAGGTCTTCTATTGTTTCATGTATTAGTGCCTGATCGTCTGCAAATAGAAGCTCGTTGATCTCCTCTGTCTCTGATGGGTTGGCTAGCTTGCATATATGGTCCATGTATGTAATAAACAGTAGGAGGGATAGTACACACCCCTTCTTACACCTGATCTAACTTCGAAGTGGTCTGTGTAGCCTGCTGCTGTTCTGACCCTGCAGCTGTTGTTGACGTAGAGACTTTTAATAAGATTGGCTAGATATTGGATTACTCCGTATCTTGTTAGTATCTCCCACAGTTGTTCTCTGTTTACTCTGTCGAATTCTTTTTCCTCGTCAATGAAGGCTATGAATAAGTTTTGATTGTGTTCTGTCGTTTTTTTTCTGCAAGGTGTTTTAATGTGAATAGTCTACATCTTCTGTGTATTTCTCTGAGCATAAAACAATTATCCCTTACCGACCTGCTGAGTCAGTCGTAAGTTAAGGGCTTACTTGAGAATAACACGTTGGATGTTTAGCCCGACTGATGTTTCCCCCATCATTTGTATATATTATATGCGATGAAATATTCATAGCATGGGAAGACATAGCTGCAGACCGCAATCTCTGGAAACACACTCTAAATGTTCACCTCAGACAAGAAGTAGACAGATTCATAAAGAAAAAAGAATACACGACGAAAGAAAAGAAAAGAAAAAATAACATTTCTAGGGGCGCTGAAAAATCGATAGTCAACTATGACTGACGGAGACTACTGTATCATCATCATCAAGTACCGGACCTACTGGCGTAGGTGATCATGTCTCTCTACAACCTTCGATCTCGGCAGCTATTTATCATTTCTGTTGTTGACCTTCTGCCAAGTCATTCTCTTAAGCTGTCTATTATTTTTTCTATTTGCTTCCCTCTATCGCTTCATCCCTCAATTTTTCCGGTTGTTACAATATATTCTAGTTATTCTCTTCTCATTACGTGGCCAGAAAATGATGATTGTTTCTTCCTAATAATGGAAATTAGCTCTCTTTTTGCTTTGACCTCTCTCAGAACATTTTCATTACTCTTCTTAGCTGTCCATTGTACTCTCAACGTTCTTCTGTAAAATGACATTTCTACAGACTCCAGTGATTTTCTTGTCTGTTGTCCTATTGTCCATGACTCGCATCCGTATGTTAAGACTGGCTCTACATAACATTTAAGAACTCTATTTCTGTTTCTATCGTCAAAAATTGATTGCATAGTATCTTCCTCATTTTTTGGAAAGCTGCTTTTGCCTGAGCCATTCTGCATCTCACCTCCTTAGTACATCTTCCGTCGGAGGGTAACAAAGTTCCCAAATATTTAAATTAATTTACCTGTTTTAATATTGTTCCACGTGTCCTTATTTTGCACTGAGGTGATGTCTTTTTCTTTGTTGTTACCATTACCTCTGTCTTTTTGCTATTAAGGCTGAGTCCTTTATTTTTGCTTTCTTTGACTATAATGTCCAACATTTCTTGTAACTCATACCTATCTTTAGAGTTTGTTTCATCTTTATTTTGCTTACAGTAGCTTGATGACGATCGGGTATCACCTGTAGCACATGGTGTCCCCTACAGAACGAGGGTTTTCCATTAGAATCCCCCTTATCCTGGTTGTCGTTATTTCTATTGTTTTGGACTACTATATATATATATATATATATATATATATATATATATATATATATATATGAAAGCATCTGGTTAAAGTAATAGTTGTGTTTAGAAGTGAAACAGTCCAGACAAATACATTTGACATTGACATTAAAATAGACAACGTTGTGATAAAAATAGATTCAACATTTTATAGAAATCAAATCTACATTAGGAGCAGATTGCAGTAGCGAACCATCGCTTCGGTAGTTCAACTAAGGTCTGCGGGTTGAGAGGGAAATCCTTGAATCACCAAACATTTGTGTCGTCCTCAACTATACCAGCTATAGACAGATGATGTCATTTCATAATATAAAATTCTTTTCTAGCAATGCTAAGTCCTCACAAACTTTGGGTGATTCCTTTCATCCCTCAGACCTTACTAATATCATAGGTGGCTTTCAGCGAACATGTACAAGTTGTAAGGAAACCCAATCATGAATGATACATGTACTAATATTATAGGTGGCTTTTAGCGAACAGACAAGTTGTAAGGAAACCCAATCATGAATGATGCATGCACTAATATTATAGGTGGCTTTTAGCGAACAGGTACAAGTTGTAAGGAAACCCAATCATGAATGATACATGTACTAATATTATAGGTGGCTTTTAGCGAATATGTACAAGTTGTATGGAAACCCAATCATGAATGATACATGTACTAATATTATAGGTGGCTTTTAGCGAACATGAACACGTTGTAAGGAAACCAATCATGAATGATACATGTACAAATATTATAGGTGGCTTTTAGCGAACATGTACAAGTTGTAAGGAAACCCAATCATGAATGATACATGTGCTAATATTATAGGTGGCTTTTAGCGAACATGTACACGTTGTAAGGAAACCCAATCATGAATGTTACATGCAAACAAAAATTATCCACAGGCTAAACACTTTATATCAAAGAAGAATGCTTGATATCATTTCTGCCAAATATATAACAATTTGGTATGGTTTCACTTAAGCTCTTGGATGCCTCGGTAGCCTAGTTTTGAAAACCACTCGACTAGGCTACCGACGTTCGGACAACCCATATTCGATTCCCGTGGAAATAGTGACAATTGTACTCCTGGTGGGGAAAATAAATATCCCCGTGGAAGACCCAGCCGATGGCAGAAATGGGTACCTGGGTAGTGCTCTTAGAACGTTAAGAATTCTGCCTCGCATCATGAGTATCAATGCCTGAAGCGACACTATCCAGAAGTCTCCGATCACACAGAGAGTGTAAACTTGAGTGCTAAAACGTCGATTCAAGTCTCGTACTTTAGCTCTACTTCATCTCTGTAAATCTGTCACATCATTCTATACCAACATTGGCTACCACAATGTGTTTCACTTCGTTTATACCAAGATTGGCTACCACAATGTGTTTTACTTCATTTATACCAACATTGGCTACCAAAATGTGTTCTACTTCATTTATACCAACATTGGCTACCACAATGTGTTCTACTTCATTTATACCAACATTGGCTACCACAATGTGTTCTACTTCATTTATACCAACATTGGCAACCACAATGTGTTTTACTTCATTTATACCAACATTGGCAACCACAATGTGCTCTACTTCATTTATACCAACATTGGCTACCACAATGTGTTCTACTTCATTTATACCAACATTGGCTACCACAATGTGTTCTACTTCATTTACACCAACATTGGCTACCACAATGTGTTTTACTTCATTTATACCAACATTGGCTACCACAATGTGTTTTACTTCATGTATACCAACATTGGCTACCACAATGTGTTTTACTTCATTTATACTAACATTGGCTACCACAATGTGTTTCACTTCGTTTATACCAACATTGGCTACCACAATGTGTTTTACTTCATTTATACCAACATTGGCTACCACAATGTGTTCTACTTCATGTATACCAACATTGGCTACCACAATGTGTTCTACCTCATTTATACCAACATTGGCTACCACAATGTGTTTCACTTCATTTATACCAACATTGGCTACCACAATGTGTTTCACTTCATTTATACCAACATTGGCTACCACAATGTGTTCTACTTCATTTATACCAACATTGGCTACCACAATGTGTTTTACTTAATTTATACCAACATTGGCTACCACAATGTGTTTTACTGCATTTATACCAACATTGGCTACCACAATGTGTTTACTTCATTTATACCAACATTGGCTACCACAATGTCTTTTACTTCACTTATACAAATTTTACACTTGCCAATGTTTGTTTCCACGAGATGTATAACATTTGAGATATCACATTACATAAACTTCTTTCACTTAATTTAAATCGATGATACTAAAGTGTTAACATTTGCAATAGATGGAATAACAGTTGTAAAATTTGGATGTAAAGCTACTAAATTTACATTTCATTTGGATGTAAAGCTACTAAAGTTACATTTCATTTGGATGTAAAGCTACTAAAGTTACATTTCATTTGGACGTAAGGCTACTAAAGTTGCATTTCATTTGGATGTAAAGCTACTAAAGTTACATTTCATTTTGATGAAGTATTAAACAGTGTGTACCTCTTAGAGACTCAATTCTTTCCAAAGTGTAAATGTTTTGGAAAATGTAAATAATTACAGTTTTTTTTTAAGATGAGGTATTTAAAATGTAACCGGGAGCTGCGATAGCTTAGTGGTTAGTGAACTGAGCTACAAAAGACAAGAGGTAGGGTTCGATCCCAACCGATGGTTTCCGATTCACCCAGCCTGTAATGGGTACCGGATTTTTTTTCAGGGAAAGTAAAGCGGCACGAGCGTAATAGCGACCACATTACCCCAAAAATCGTGTGCCTAAGGTCTGTAAAATTTACGGTCATTAACAACATATTCCCTATACGCTAGTTGGCGTGACAATGTACCCTAGATGACATGACAAGAAAACACACCCTTAAGAAATGTCCCCCGCACATATGCCTAAGGAGGTTAATGTGATCGGCGCCCACCATCCTTGTAGTGAAACTCTACGAGGAGACCGATTCACTGAAACAGACAGCTGCCTTCATAACAGCGACCGGAATCTCTGGCTGAGTTAATATCGCAAAAGATGAAAATGAATTATAGCCAACATTCTTCATAGCTGACCATGGTAACATTAATATGTGAGTTTTGTAAAACGCTATCCTTTGATCTGGTATTTGACAACTTCGAATTACCCAACAAACTATCTTATCTAACGCACAGGTGAGCACTTCCAAAAGATATAGTTGGGAATGAAGGTTCAGTCGAATTCTCAAAAACAAAGAAGGATTAGCATCAGTGATCTTTGTGTTGAAAATCATTTAATCAGGTTGGAAATAATCCGATTTTTTTTTTAAATAAAAGAGCATCTTTTCACCCCAATCAGCAAGCAGAATTTGGGGACGTAAAGGTCTTGTTTCCTACCCATGACACGCCCTAGACCGTTGTCAAGGGCGTGCAGCTTCCGGTGTGAGGAAACTCAAGCAATCGTTGAAATCAAACACGCGATACAACATTGATCTCACTAGTACGAGGGTAAGGTGAGGGCTCACATTTTTAAATCTCGAGTGACAGATGGAAGAGATGTCGACAGGAAGGTTGAGATAGAATTCGACAGAGCGAGAGAGGCTCATTTTTAATTTTAAAATATTTAGAAAGAGGTGTCGGAAGTGAGAGGAAGGTAGAGAAGTAGAGAGATAAATCTGAATGATGTAAATATATATACAAAACCCAGACGGAAAAAAAGGGGAGCGAGGGAAAGAAAGGATCAAATGTTAAATAAATATAGAAAAGTAGATGGTTGAAGAAACACAGAGAGATTGAAATGGAGGGAAATAAATTTAGGAGGAGGAAATAAAGGAGGGGGAGGATAAGACAGAGGCAAGAGAGAGTGAGATAGAAATAAATCTGACAGTTTGAAAGACTGGTTGACGTATTGTTGTCGAGAGAGGGAGAGAGAGAAGGGGGTGGAGAGGGAGGGGGGAGAATGAACAACGTTGTTTTGTCTGACAGAGATAAGATGATAAAGATAAGATAAATATTTCTATCTTTTATTCGTCTGAAGTATTGTCTATATCTGCAATGTCGTTTCCTGTATACATTTTACTGTCTTTTGTAATTCTTGTAGTGGCCCATATGTTTTGTCTGCAAGGTTGCATCTACAGGTAACTGGATTTTCCTCAGTCTACTATATTCAGTAGGGAGCCGCGATAGCTCAGTGGTTAGTGAACTGGACTACAAAGGACAAAAGGTAGGGTTCGATCAAAACGACGCCTTCCGGTTGAACTAGCCTTTAATGGGTACCGGATTTTTAAAAATTGTTTTGTATTTTGAATATTTTGGGCGTAATACCGACCACATTACCCCAAAAATCATGTGCCGAAGGTCTGTAAAATTTATGGTCACTAATATAATATTCCATATACGCCACATGGCGTGACATGGGTACGTTACTTTTCTTTTTTTTTTTTTTTACTATATTCAGTACAGTTTTGGAGTAAGTGTTAATCAGTCTGGGGCGTCTATCCACATATACATGTAGCTGAGGTACATATCTTTAATTTTTTGTATACATGTGACTGTGGAGTCAATCGTGTCCTGTTCTGAGGCGTATAATGATAACGTATTCCCATCAGTTCAAATAGGCATCCTGATTTGGGGCTTGTGATCTCCTGACTGATTTCATTATCTGTTTCTTCTGATGGTATGTAACTGGTGCATCTAGTTGTGTGCCTGTTGCACCTTCCTTTGCCAGCTGATCTACTCTCTCGTTTCCAGGTGAGATGTAGTCCACTGCAGGGCAACCCTGTGGTGCTTGCAGAGTTCATGCAATAAGGTCTGCGAACGTGGCAATTTTCTGGATTGTAGTGCCTGGAGTACTGATCATGCATCTGTCAAAAACACTACACTCTGTGGGCTAAGATTACTGTTTTTCAATTGCCAACTTCATTGCACGGATTTTTGCATCGTAATATGTGTCAATATTTCCTTGTTGTTATTTTATTCATACCCCTAGTGTTATTTGGGTATTCTATGTAGGTCCCTGCTCCTCAATTCTTTACTGCATTGTGTGCTGATCCATCTGTGTCCATACGAACCCACAGATCTTTCTTTCTTTTCACAAGAAACTGAGAGTCATTGTTTTACGCTATGGTCTATTATCTTTCTCCTTGTCAAGTATTCCTTTCACTTTTGTCCGTATTTTTATCGAAAATCCTGATTCCTCTGTCCAGGGAGTCTGTTCTGGTATGGGCAGCAGGGAGCTGACAACTCTTGACATGTCTGGTGTTTGTCTACAAATTCGCTTGGCTTGATGGATAAAACTGCTTCTCTTATGGTAGGCCCCGGTATCACTGCAAACGAATTAAAATATAAAATTGCTCAACCACCCGTGCCAGTGAAATCATCCGAATTACTATCTCATCTCCCAAACGAAGAAAGGTAGCTGTAGTCCCCATCATATCAGTTTCAGCACTCGCCAAAAGACATAAGGCGAAACTGCGCAGAAAGTGAACACAGCCAACTGTTCCTTGTCATACGATATCATCATTCCCCGTAAATAATTGGGATATCAAAACATGATCAAAACGGATGAAACACACAGCTCACGATGAACACAGACCACTTAACTCAGTAGCTCCTACAACAAGCCGGACTGCTTCTCTTACGCCGTCTCAATGCAAGATTTTTGAATAGATTCTTCACTGGATGTCTCGGCATACATGAAGATTCTTCTGTCTGTATCTGCACTTTTGTGTGCCTCTCTTCTCTCAGTGCAGGGATCCTGCACAATTTCTCCTTTACCAATATTGGTGTTGATTTCATTGCTCCTGTGATAACCCTAAGCAATTGGTTTTGTACTTTACCCAACTCTTGAAGTGTGGCTTTTGATGCTGACCACCATGCATATGGTCCATATCCTAAATATGGGCATATTCTCTGTTGGTAAACTTTACTGAGTATTTTCCCACTTGAACCCCGTGTGGTTCAACACAGCTGTCTAAGGGTAAAGGTAAAGTACGAAACTTGAACCGGCGCCTTAGCACGGGAGTTTCCACCCATATGTGCTCGGCCGCCTATCTAGAAATGCTCGGAACATCGAAGCTCACGATGCGAGGCAACATTCCTCACCTTCCCAGGGTAATACCCTGGTACCCATTTCTGCCAACGGCAGGGTCGACCGCGGGGGTATTTTTTTTTTCCTAACCACGAGTAAAATTCACACTGCTCCCAGCGGAAATCGAACACGGGTTGTCCGAACGTCGGTAGTCCAGTCGAGTGGAGTGGTTTTCCTAACTAGGCTATCGAGGCCTCCAATGCTGTATTTGAACAGCAACCATTACCCTTGATTCTTGGGTTGCCTTATTTATCTGTTGTTTCCAAGATAGTTTGTTTTTAAATGTAACTCCAAGATAAGTAGGTTGTGTGTCTTCTTTCACAGGCTCATTGTTTATGTGGACGGCTCCGGCTTTCTGTTTTGGGATGAGAGTGAAAAGTCTCGTTCCGCATGTGTCTGTATTGGTGCTGATACACCATAAGATAGATACATGACCCCTCTTTCTTGCAAGTTCTACGAACAAGTAATATAAGTCGTGCCATATGTCCTCTGTGATGTATTGACTCAGTGTGAACATTAGTTTGGTTGCTAACTATGGTAAATTGGTAACTGATGTGTTGTCGCTGACTTATTTAATTGTAAGAAGCGAAAAAGACGAATATATAATTTAGTTTCATAACTGTGTGTATGACACCGTGTACTGACAATGTTTTGCGACTTGTAATGGATATTTTGCTTTAGAATTAGCCACAATAGCAATCAAGAAGCAACTCACTTTTTTGGCGACACTGGTAAGTGGCTAGCCAGCGAGGCCATTGGCGAAGTGACCCAGAGAGAAAGTGTCTCGATACTCAAACATGATATTGTGATAACGAGTATGTTGGGCTGAATGGCACAGACATCGCTTGCTGTAAAACAACGACGCAACTCATCTACGACTACGGGGGACTGGTTGGTCTCAAAGCAATGAGTCGGCCTTGAGACAGAGAGGTTGTGAGTTCAATACCCAGCTGAACCAGTTGGGATTTTTATTTATGATTTCTCTCTGCGGTAACCACCCCTGGTCTCAGCAGGGAGACTCGGCGTGAAACGTCAATTACTTATCGACGAAAAAAATATGAATCCCTCCGAAGACGGAGTTATCTGCCTGTACGGCGAGGGATCCCTGTGTACACGGATGCCAAGGAAAAAAATGGATTAACACGTAAAATTCAGTTCCTAGTCTCTAGGGACTTCGCTAGAGGTGAAAGCTGGCGAACGCAAAAAAAAAAAAAAATCTGCGCCTACTTCAGTCTAACGTCGGATGATGACAAACAGTAGCTATAGAGCAAACGCAGTAGAAAAAACACCATTGTAGAAATAGCAATGGGAGAAAACTAATAAGAAATAGCTATTTGATAAACATGATCATCTTTGGAGTATTGTGAAGATGCGCAAAATGAAAGTAATGCTTTGTGCACGTATAGCGATCGTCTTGATTATCATATACTATTATGCAAGGTACTGTGAGAGTAGCGAGAAGGAGAGGTAGGAATAGAAAGGCATGGGAAGATGGCATTAATGATTGGACAGGACTCGTCTTCGCAGAGTCCCAGAGAATGACTGAAGATAGAGAAGAATGGAGAAAGTTAAGGAAATCTGTCAGTGGTACACCGACGATCGCCATGATTATAGAATAAAAAAAGAAGATAAGATAAGGCATTAGGAAACATCCATTTAAACAAAAGGATAGGAGTGGAAAAATGCAATTTTAACAACATGAAGAATATACTCATCAAAACAAGCAACATCAGAACTAAAACTACGAATAGCAAAATGATATATTTATTCAAAATTCATGTATGGTGCATAAACATGGACATTAAACAATAAAACAGAGCAGAAACGTGTCTTTGCAATGTAGATCTATAGGACAATGGGGATAATTGGGTGGAAGGCAAAGAAGACCACAAGGAAGTTCTGAATCAGCTGCAAATTTGAAAAAACAAAACTGTTTAACACAATTAGATAAAGATAACTGAAATTTGTGAAACATGTAAAGAGACATACAATCTTCTAAAAGTCACATTGTAATGGAAGATACAAGGTAGAAGAGGCAGACCAAGAATAAAGTAAGCTAATAACATCAAGCGGTGGACAGGTAAACTTATGATAGTGTGCACTTACAAGACAGTGTAAAATGACGCTCCTTGGTAGCCAACCTTCGATGTGGAGACGACATGCAACGAATGAATGAATGTGGCACTAATAGTGGTAGTTAACAAAGCAGCGAGGACAAGAGAAATGAAACATTTGCAATACCCGAGACAAGAAAACAAAATAATGAAACGCAACCTAGTGTCAAAAAACAAAACGTGATAAAAGTAATTCGCAAGTCACGACGATAAGAAGTCACAGAAATTAAAAAAAAATAATTAAGTAAGTGGATAAAAGATAAAACTCGATAATGCAACACAGGACGAAATGACCACACGACAAAAGAATAAAGCATATCTCATTATCTATATAAATTATTTTTGTAAACAAATAATTATATTACAATTAATTTTACGTTTAGCAAACTAATACTACAAATAATTACCCTTTAATTTAACTTTTAACAAGGCAACGCAGCACATAATTACATTCCACTTTCACAAAAAAACAATGCCTTAGTGTTTCTTCCTTGCAATTATTGCTCAATTCGTGTACTGTGTGTGTGTTGCTACTGGAGCAAATACTTGAATCAGATCAATTATCCACATTATTGCCACCAGCAGATCGCTAGTACGTGGCGAGATGGCCGACGAGATGGCGTCATTAACTACCCTGATTGCGAAGTCGATACTTTAGATTAGTGGGTCACGATTTGCACTGGCTCAACACATTTTGTTCATTAATGTCATTTATTGCAGCAATGTGTACAACCTTTACATACTCTTATTTGTAGAAACATCAACTGTGCACTTCAGGAATATCCATTTATGTTTCCATTTATGTTTCCATTTATGTCCTGATTATGCAGGAAACTCTCAGCTCATTGCACAAACTACTTAACATTATAATTTGTCGCGCCAGCAATTTAAGAAAATATTGTATTTTATTGTAAAACTACATTTTTTTCTGGTATTTCTCGTAAATAACAAAAACAGCGTTAAAAAGTATGTTCTCGTCTATTTTCAATTACAGGTAAATTGTACTTAAATACGAATCTTCATTTTCTTTGTCCGTCTCCATGGGCCAGACTCTTGATCTAAGAAAAGAGGCACTGGTCCCAGAAAATATAAACGATGCGTCAGCATTCAATTCTAGCTTGTAATTATTTAAACATTGGACGAGCAGAACTTAAAATAGTTACCGCGTCAAACAGACAAGCAAGTGAGTTTAAATTAAACTTTCTTGTTTAAGTTCTGTTCTGGTCTTGACGGTTTTTTTTTCGTACTCTGTTTTTATTCTTCTATTTGTTTTCTTCTTTTCTTTTCCTCTTCTGTTTTATTCTTGTTTTCTTCTTTTCTTTTCTTTTCTTTTTCGGCCTTCTACTGATTTCAACCTGTTTTCTTCTGCTTTCTATCTCAGTTTCCTTCTACTGTTTTCTATCTATGTTTTCGTGTACTGTTTTCTACCGTTGTTTTCTTCTACTGTTTTCTTCTTCTCTTTTTTTTTCCAAGCAATGTGATTAGAGCTGGTAGCTCTGAGATGAAGGTTGGTGATGCGGCGGGTTCAATTTATTTCTCTTTAAAATGTGCATGATCTACTGAAAATGTTGGGAGCTTGTCCTTTCATGAAGCACTGCAATACCGGATCTTACGTATCAGCAGGCCCCACCCTAAGCAATGATAAACAGTAGCAGTAAATCAGTTTAAAAACAATAATTGTGGCTATAGAAAATAATGGTGGCTTTAAAAAATAATTGTGCCTATAGAAAATAATTCTGGCTATAGAAAAAAATTGTGACTACATAAAATGATTGTGACTACAGAAAATAATTGTGCCTATAGAAAATAATTGTCACTACATGTAATAATTGCGCCCATAGAAAATAATTGTGACTATAGGCAATAATTGTGCCTATAAAAATAATTGCGACTAACGAAAATAATCCCGACCACAGAAAATAATTGTACCTACAGAAAATAAGTGTGCCTATATAGAATAATTGTGACTATAGCAAGAAAAATTGTGATTTCAGAAAATAACTGTATTGTGTCTATAGAAAATAATTATGACTACAGGCAATAATTGTGACTACAGGCAATAATTGTGCCTATAGAAAATAGTTGTGACTATAGAAAATAATTGTGACTACAGGCAATAATTGTGACTACACGCAATAATTGTGCCTATAGAAAATAATTGTGACTACAGAAAATAATTGTGACTATAGAAAATAATTGTGACTACAGGCAATAATTGTGGCTATAGAAAATACTTGTGACTACAGAAAATAATTATGCTTATAGAAAACATTAGTTGTCACGACAATCCTATAATGTCCAGCAGTAACCGAGCCCCACTGTCCCAATCATATTGAGATGGTTTAAGAAATGGCGGTTCTGTGGCGTTAAACCCACATCTCCTGCTTGTGATGAGTACGACACTTACTCTATTTAGTTGCATGCCTCTACAAGGACGTTAACTGACGTTGTTGTGTTGTGGTTTACAGCAAATTACCATATCTGCGCTTTTGAACCAAAACATTCAATTTCATCATGACATATTTGAGAACACAATTAGAACAAGACAAATGAAATTCTTGAGGCATGTTAAAAGACACAACAACCTATTAAAAGTAATCTTGGCGGGGAAAATACAAGGTAAAAGAGGCATAGGCAGCCCAAGACTAACATGGACGAGTAACATAAAAAGACGGACAAGTCAGCCTATGACAATCTGCACCATTAAAGCAAGAGACAGAGTGGAATTGTGTTTCATGGTAGCTAACCTTCAATGCAGAGACGGCACTCGATGATGATGATATTTGAGAAACTGGTTGTAATTTCTTTCCTCATAAAGGATTAGTCTATTCAAAAAAAAAAAAACATGTGAAGAAAAAAAATGAATATAAAATGTATTGAGCAGCTGAATTAGTAGAGAGACGTGACAAACAACGATGTGTTGGCAAAACTCATCAGGCACAAAAGAAACAAAAAAATTTACAAATATAAACACTATAGACAAACACCATTCTTAAATAAACTAAAATATAAGCACGCAACCCAAACACTGAGTCTCACTTAAAAGTATTTAATATTTTATATATGCTATAATTGTGCTCATTCTCAAAACTACTGCGAAGTAGACTCTTGATAACATTCTGTTTCATGGATCATGAAACATACAGTCACGCTGGGTGAACCAGGAAGCCGTCGGTTGGGATCGAACCCTACCCCTTGTCCGTGGCAGTCCAGTTCACTAACCACTGAGCTATCGCGGCTCCTAATTTCGCCTTAGCTCGTCTAATATTTATATTTTGTAAATAATTCATCATATTTAGTAAACACCCTCCTTGGATATTTTGAACCTGCTAACACTTTCATAGCTGTCTTTAAGGTATATTTATCCTTTCCTTATGAAATGATTTTTTTTTCAGGCTGCTTTTCTCTCTGTTGCTTTACATTCTTGATCCACGCATATAATATAGTGCTTCGATTCTAAGAATGTCATATGACTGGTATCAACAGCAAGAAATTGAAGTGTCATAGATCAGGTGTTGGGAGATCGACTAGCAGCAGTACACGCCGATTAGGTGACAAGTTTGAATCTGAGCTAAAATCGTCCAGATTTGTACGTGTCTCCGCATAATTTAAATCGAGAATTTCTCTTTATTGCAAGTGATCAATAAAATACGTTCCTCGTGATAACATAATACAATATACAAGTGATATCAAAGTAAATGTAAAAGAACCTAGATAGAGTTTAGGAATATAATTATATTAGTATATTAGATATGTTATAGCAAATGATGGAACGTGTAAGACAGAAAAATAATAAAATATAGGAATGGCAAAATACAATTTTAACAAAAACAAAAATATGCTCACAAAAAAGCAAATAACATCAGAATTAACAATATACTTTGAATGAAAAAAAAGTTATATTTACTCAACATTCCTGTATGGTGCAGAAACATGGACATTAAAAAAGAAAACAGCAGAAAATTGAAACCTTTGAAGTGTAGAAATATAGACAAATTGGGAGAATTGACAAACAAAGAAGTTCTGAATGAGCTGAAAATGAAAAAAGAACTAACACAATTCGAAAAAGACAACTGAAATGCGTTGGACATATGAAGAGACACAATACCCTAGTTATGGTCATCTTGTAAGGCAAGGTTTAAAGTAGACACAACACAGTCAGATCATGACTGTGGACAGGTGTACACAGGATAATGCGCACTATCAAGACAAGAGAAAGAGTAAAATGGCGCTCCACGGTAGACAACCTTCAAAGTACAGGCAGCACCCAATGAAAAGAAAAAAAATAGTAAGAATGTAAGAATTAATTATGAAACTCAGTTCACAAAAATAGAAAACATCTAGCAAACGGTATTTTGATGATGTGACTGTAGGGATAATAAACATATCAATAAAGTGAAAAGATGTTATCTTCTTGTGAGGATAGGAAAAAGAACTGAAGTGATCAATACGAAGAAGTAAAAGCCGAGGAGAGCTTAATTTTTAAAAAAGCGGTTAAAATGAAATGGAAATGTTTGTTACAAGAATACAGCAGGAAATGCGAACTCTCATTTAAGGGAAAAGGAACTGGAAAACGATAAGATGTTAATTATTAATTTTTAAAAATGTAACAAAAAAAATAATTGCCAACGAAAAAAAACAAATAAAAATATTTTAAAAAGACAATTAGAAAAGATAATATAAATATCTGGCAGAGAGTTAATCAGAAAAGCCATGAGATTTTACAATAGGACAGAATGACAACAATAAAGACTTTCAGTTTTAAAACAATAAAAAAAAATTAATTAAATTTATAAAAAAGATTTATAGATTATAAAATATCCCGCAAGAAGGAAGATTTGAAAAACTTGCAAAGTGAATGATTTATAGCAAAAAGAAGGTACTCAAATATTGACAGGGTCAAGATTTTGTGACCAAATAACGGGTTTAAAATGACGATTGAGTTTTCATGTCTGCGAGAGCTCCAAACACCATCTGTTGATAAACCATGTCAGATTCTTCAACTTTTTCTTTAATTTGTAAATGACATCCATATCTGACTTCTGGCCCTCTCGGCCATATTGTGGACTAAAGACAAATTGATCTGATTGTTTCTAATCGGAAACTTTTGATAAAGAACAATTAACATAAATCTGTTGGCAATTGCTGTAAAGTGTGTGTACTTTGTTATCAGCCAATCGCAAAATACAACAAAAAAGGCAAATTTAAGTATTTTTATTTCTAGATTAATTAAAGCTGTTTATTATTTTCCAGACTTTTATTTATTGGAATGTTGACAAAATATGGCTTCAAGATTCATCTAATTAATTGCAGTCCCCAGACTGCGGTATCAGCACATTAAAATAAGGGTACACAACGAGCCCTTGACAATGCCAAGCGGTTTCTGAGAGAATAGACAAACAACAGCATATGTTGAGCTCTATAACGAGACTCAAGTTTACCCGTCAGTTCTATTTTCGTCTGACAGAATATAAAATGTCTGAAGGACCATGTCTGTGAATTTGTGGGCGCGTTGGCGGTATTGCTCACACTGGTCTTCTCTCTTCGTTTATTCATTAACACATCGCAGAGTCTGCTATTACATAAGCTAAGAAGAATCCATGTAACACTCCTAGCTTGTTATATTTCGTTTTTGTTGTTTACTGATGAACGCCTGTGGCCGAAACGTTTTCGTTTCTTCGGATTTCCTTTTAGTTAAGTTGTCACATTCAATTTCATGTTATTTGTCATACTTTATTCAGCTTAACAGCGGTGTATCTCCACTGAGTTTAACACCAAGCGGTCTAGGGCCAATGCACCCAGTTTCAACGCATTTGTTTGGATCTACATTCAAAACAGGAGCCGCGGTAGCTCAGTGGTTAGTGAACTGGACTACAAAGGAACAAGAGGTAGGGTTCGATCCCAATCGACGGCTTCCGGGTTCACCCAGCCTTAAATGGGTACCGGATTTTTTTTTCTGGGAAAGTAAAGCGGCACGGGCGTAATACTGACCACATTACCCCAAAACTAATATGCTGAAGGTCTGTAAATGTTATGGTCACTAACACCATATTCCCTATACGTCACTTGGCGTGGCGGGGGTTCCTTTACTTACATTCAAAACAGCTGCTTTATCTTAAACTTTCTTGCAAGCAGCACCTGAATGACGTCAGAGCTGACGTCATATTATCCTGCAATGGCTAGTCTCACAACACCCGAACACTCTTAGACCCATGGCGTTAATCATTTCGAGAGTGGTGCCTCGGTACCCTAGTTGGGAAAACCACCCGACTGGGGTTCCAACGTTCGGGCAACCAGTGTTCGATTCCCGCTGGAAGCAGTGTGAGTTGTACTCGTGGTAGGAAAAACATACCCCCGAGGTCGACCCAAACGCTGGCAGAAATGGGTAACATGGTAGCACTCTGGGAAAGGTGAGGAATGCCACCTCGCATCGTGAGTTTCGATGCTTGAAGCGACACTATTCAGAAGTCTCCGAACACTTCTGGATAGGCAGGTTAGCACATATGGGTGGAAGCTCGCGTGCTAAGACGCCGATTCAAGTCCCATACTTTACCTTCACAGTTCGGGAGATGGTGTGTAATGTTCTGTATGTAGAACTGATTTTTAAAAAAACACTAGTAATAATTTCCGCTATCGAATTCATTCAAGATCTACAAGAAATCATGAGTCGTGGAGAACTATGACTTCCGCCAGATGATTGGGCGAAGTAAATAACGAAATACATAAAGTTAAAAAAAAAAAAAAAGTAAAGACCCCCGTCACGCCAAGTGGCGTAGGTACTTTGGTATCCAATGGAAGCCGTTTCCAGATTTTCGGTTTCCATGGAAATTAGCCATTTTTGCCTTTCGCGCCATCTCAATTAACTCCGGAATAAACATCATATCAATTGTTTCCCGACGATGTTGTAAGGACGCCATGTACGGAAATTAAATTAGCGTTCTCACAACGAGGCTCCTTTTTGTTTTATAGCAGACGCCAAACCATCGGTGTCGATTATTACTTGTTTTTTTTTTAATTTTCCAGCTACATACTATGGTTTCATCACATTTTCTACCAAAATAAGGTAAGATTAAGTTAAATTAAATGGATAGTTAGATTTAGCGTCTATTTTTACATAAGTGTGTGAAATTTTAAAGTGATCCGTGTTAGGATAATGCGAAAATCACGAAAATTCATGAATATGCTTGCTCCATCGGCAAGCGTGGGCGATCGGCGACTATTTCCGCTGTTGACCTTTAAAGTGAAAGCAGACTAAAATGCTGCACCGATTGAAAGGAAATAATAAGACAACCTGATTGTAAAACCAATTTTACATATTTGTGAGAAATTTTTAATTGATCTGTCAGCGCTATTTGAAATTATTGGCATTTGAACGACCACACCATTATTATAAAATTTCCCCATTGATACGCATGGGCGATTTAGCGACTATTTCCACTCAGGTCCACTGTCGACCTTTAAGTCAAAGCAGACTAAAATACTGCACCGATTGAAAGGAAATAATAAGACAACCTGATTGTAAAACCAATTTTACATATTTGTGGGAAATTTTAAATTGATCTGTCAGCGCTATTTGAAATTATTGGCATTTGAACGACCACACCATTACCCCGAAATTTCCGGTTTTCCCCCATGTTTGTTACTTGGTCTCTTCAACCATCATCATGTGCCTCTAACTCACTCAACTGTATAACTAGTTATAGCAAATTTAAAATGTAGTATTTCCAGTTGCCTAATATTAATAAATATTCCCAATTATTGCATTGAAGCACAATACATTAATCATTAATTATGATTAATATAATAATTATATATATAATAGAATAATAATTCATTAATCATTTAATATTATATAATTATTATGTTTTTAATGTATCAAAATAAAATGTATGGTTTATATTATTATAATAAGATATGAAGATTAAGAAGGATGAGAATGAATGACCATGATTAAATGTGCAATTAAATTTAAATAATTATAAAACGGTGAATAATTTTTTTTTCCTAGAATTGGAGTCAATCTAACAGTGCCTGCCACCAGGGTTGACAGATGGAAATTTTGATATAAGCCCAAAAAACTGTGCTAAAAAAGCCAAACATTTTTGACATAATCACATCATATTTAATGCTCCAAATCCAGTTTAATACAAGGAACAAATAATTTTAAGGAACTGCTAATATTCCTGTTAACAATTTTACTTCAAAATCAACTTGATCAACATTTTTTAAATGTCCGTTTGCATGATATAGTCTGCTTTGAAGACTTGTAAATGTAGTTCATGATAGGGGTGGATCAGCTTTAGTTTGTTGAAAAAGGCTGTTCATCATTTCAAACTCCTGGACTACGGGTGTTGCAAACACAAAGAACAAGTAATTGTTGTAATCTAGCACCATTTCTTTCAACAATCTTGCTTTAAACTTTGTGTCTAATTTTGAGTGAGCTGGTTCAGCATTAATAAAGTAAGCACTCAGCTCTTTCCAGTTCATCAAAATATTAAACATAACTTTTCCATGCACAAGCGACCGAGTAGAGGAAGGCTTTTCAAATGGAAGCGGGGCAGTTCAGCTTGTTTAATAAGCTGTAGGTGTATTCATGACTTTAAACACTTCTCTGTAGGCTTCTCGTTGTAAGTCACTGTGTTGTTCGGAGACTTGAAGAGAGGTACAATCTTAGCATTTATGATCTGAAATGTCATGTCCACCCTCTGGATGGTCTGGCAAGTGCAGCCAGGCTCACGCTTGCAAGATTGGACAGTGAGTGGAAGGGTACAACTTCGACCCCAACAGACTGTGTGGTTTCAAACTTGATCCACAATCTTTCAAAACTAAGGTACAAACAAGGTTCTGGGGATCCACAGGGATTACAAACATTCCTGCGGGGTAAGAACCTGAAATCTGGCACCATCCTCAGGTATGTGGGGAACAGAATTCATGTTCTGTTCCATATGGCAGCAACTGTTCACTGTTTAAGAAGCACCTTCCTGGAATTCTTAAAAGAAAGGAACAGTTTTTTGAAAGAAGTTATCCATAAGCAGCTGATGGATGGTGACACCCAGATTCAGCTTCAAGCCCTGGGTATGTTTTCCAAGTTCCTGACTGGACCCTGGATGGAAGTTATTTATATTCTTGTAATTCATTGAAACATGCAAGAGTCCAAGTTAGTTAAAGACCAGAAATGCTGGCTTTGAGTGCGTTAGTAAGTGAAAATATATAGATTTAATTAGACGGAATGCGACAGAGTCATACAATGTTAGCTATTTAGTTAAAACTCATCATCATCAAGTACCGGGCCTACTGCCGTAGGTGATCATGTCTCTCCACAACTTTCGACCTTGGTAGCTATTTATCATTTCTGTTGTTGACCTTCTGCCAAGCCATTCTCTTAAGCTGTCTGTTATTTTTTTCTCTTTGCTTCCCTCTATCTCTTCGTCCCTCAATGTTTCCAGTTGTTACAATATATTCCAGTTGTTCTCTTGTCATTACATGACCTAAAAATGATGATTGTTTCTTCTTAATAATGGAAATTAGCTCTCTTTTTGCTTTGACATCTTTCAGAACATTTTCATTACTCTTCTTCACTGTCCATGGTATTCTCAACATTCTTCAGCAAAGCCACATTTCTACAGACTCCAGTGATTTTCTTGTCTGTTGTCCTATTGCCCAGTGTCCACATCCATATGTTAAGACTGGCTCTACCTAACATTTAATAATTCTGTTTCTTTTCGTGTTTTTATTGTCAAAAATGGTATGTATGTTTAGTGTCTGTTATTATCCCATGTAAATGGTTTTTCATAATACATATTAGCATTAGACATACATTGTTCATTACATGTTGACAATAACATTAGTAAAAAGTTCAGTCTTTTAGTTAGTTGACAGATAATCCTTGTTATTCACCAGACAACATCATTAGTGGTCAGGTTTTTTAAGTTAACAAAATTGTGTTTATTTTGCTTCTTTTTTTTTTACAAAAAAAATTTCAGAAGTATAACTATTGCATCTATGCAGCTTTAAATTTGAATTAAAATAATGATGTTAAAATTCCCCAGTTTATCGCTCAGCTCACAAGATTGTTAAGATCTTTTGTTTCTTTTTTTGAATTATGCAAACCGCAAAAGCGTATATCTATTAGCCTATATCTTTTCTACTATGTTTTTATGTGAAAAATATTAATTAAAGATTGCAAACGTTCAAAAACGCTTTTAAAATGCCCTTTGCATGCTCCTTTGTGTACAGTGTTTATCTTCTTCTTCTTTACCTTTTTAGCTCCCAGTGGAGCATAGGTCTTCAACAAACACTTTCCAAGTCGTTATGTTTTTTTGCCATTCTTTTAAGATCATTCCATGTCTTCCCTATTATCTTCATCTCTAACTCTATCTGTCTTCTCCAAGAATTACTTGGTCTTCCTCTTTGTCTCTTCCCCTGAGGATTCCAAAAAAGGGCCTGTTGCGTAATACTCTCAGTAGTGTGTGTCCTATCCAGTGCCATCGAAAGCGACAGTTGCTGGAGCCTGCAGTATTATTTTTCTGTTTTCAATAAATGTCATTTTTAAAATGCCCTTTGTATGTTCCTATAATGGTGCATATTGTGGATTTTGATAAATAACATCAAACAATGGTTATTTAATAAAATTTTGATGTTTTTCCCCAAATGTGATTTTTTTTTTCTTTGTTTGCACGTTTGTTTTGTTTAGCTTCGTTTGTTTGTTTGTGAAGTCTGTTTAAAGTTTAAATAAACAATGATAAATAGCTATTGATGTGTCTAATTCACTGATACCTTATTGGTTTATTTTTATATTGTAAAAACATATTTTTTTTAAATGAATAAAAAAAAATTAATAATAAAATTATACTTCTTATATATAAAATAACAATAATGATGTGACTTTTTTAGCAGAACATTAGTATTATTTTTATGTGAATTGAATCATAGAAATTTATAATTATTCTTACATAAATTGCAGAGAATGACTGTTAACTTTGACGTCAATTCCTATTAATATCAGTTACTTTGATATATATATAAATTTAAATGACTTATTTTTAACGCAAATCAAATAAAAGGTATTATTTTTTTTTATACCAAATATAATATAGTGATTATTTTGAAAATGTACACCAAATATAATGATAATATTTTCAATTTAATTTTAAAAAATTTGGCTTTTTTAAAATTTGGCTTTTTTAAAATTTGACTTTTTTTTGCATGCCAAATCTGGCGCTATGGTTTTTTCTTCTTTGTATCATCATTTGAGTAATTATTCACTTTAAAAAATCATAACTTTTTTCCTAATTGTCGTAGAAATATGATTCAGGTATCATTGTTTCACTCATGTCGCGGGCTATTTAGCTATACTGGTTTCAATTATTAGAAATTATTTTGGAAAAAAAGTCAAAGTGCCTAAGTGGCGTATAGGGAATATGGTGTTAGTGACCATAAATTTTACAGACCTTCGGAACGTGGTTTTTGGGGTAATGTGGTCGGTATTACGTCCGTGCCGCTTTACTTTCCCAGAAAAAATCCGCTACCCATTAAAGGCTGGGTGAACCCGGAAGCCGTTGGTTGGGATCGAACGCTACCTCTTGTTCTTTGTAGTCCAGTTCACTAACCACTGAGCTATCGCGGCTCCCGGAATACATAATGAAGCAGCAAATAAGAGGAGCCATTGTGTCAAATCTTTGGGAACCACTGATCTCGTTATGTAAACATGTCAAGCTAGTAGTAAACAAAAACTATCAGTGTAAGAGAGTATGAAACAGCTATACGGCTATAATATGGCTGTCGAGGTAATGCTCTTTGTAAGCAAAAACTAACAATTGTATGTTAACACTCCACCTGATCATATAAGTCTGTTCTATTCTCTGCGTTGCACTGCATTTAAAAACACTAAGTTTAGCAGAATTTATTTATTGAATATGACCTGAGTAGACTCATTAACTCATTTTTAATTTTTAGACTTGGAATCTACTTACATCTTTAATTCCGGTATTATACTGCCCACGTTGTTTGGAAATATCTGATTGGAAATATGTGATTGGAAATATGTGATTGGAAATATGTGATTGGAAATATGTGATTGGACATATCTGACTGGAAATCTCAGACATAATTTACAGTTCACTACTGATAGATTTGATACCACAACACTGTGAGCAAACCAACTGGTGTCCACACACTGGAGATGATGAAGTTAACTATATATGTAAAGAAGAGAAAGTCGCACAGAGTCAATTCAAGAAATTATTTTTCTAAAAATGAAAATACTATTCAGCGGGTATAATTATTTGGTTATTTGGTTATGGAAGGCCCCGGTATCACTGCAAACGAATTAAAATCCATAATTGCTCAACGCCCGTGCCAGCGTAATCATCCGAATTAATATCTCATCTCCCAAACAAAGAAAGGTAACTGTAGTCCCCATCGTTGCAGTCTCAGCACACGCCAAAAGACATAAGGCGAAACTGCGAAGAAAGTGAACACAGCCAACTGTTCCCTGTCATACGATATCATCATTCATCGTAAACAATTGGAATATCGAAACACGGTCAAAACGGATGAGACACCAACTCACGGTGTGCACAGAGCGCTTACTCAGTAGCTCCTGCAACGAGCCCGACTTGAAATATGAGGAAACTGAAACAAGGAACATTTTTCGTGTTCCTGCCGCCTATCCACCATATACCAGAAGTTATGGGTATAAGTATGTATATATGGGGAGCCGCGATAGCTCAATGGTTAGTGAACTGGACTACAAAGGACAAGAGAAATGGTTCTATCCCAACCGACGGGTTCCGGGTTCACCCAGCTTTAAATGGGTAGCGGATTTTTTCTGGGAAAGTAAAGCGACACGGGCGTAATACTGACCACATTACCTAAAAAATCATGCGCTGAAGGTCTGCACAATTTATGGCCACTAACACCATATTCCCTAAACATCACTTGTCATGACAAGGGCTTTTTACTTTTTTTTAAAATAAGTATATATGGACATATTGTTTTCATAAAGGCAGGAACGTTCGGCAGTAATTAAAGTGCTAATCTGCCGGGCCTAGAAGGTTTACGAAGTTATTACAAAAGAATAGCAAACACGACTCAACAGTATTTTGACGAAAGTAACATAGGTCAGGCTAAAACTGCATTTTAGAAAAAAGAAAAATTTCTTGTGCAAGAAGTTTATATCAATAGAAATGAGAAAGAGAGTTCGTCTGTGCTATTAGAGTCAATTATGACCTATGGAAGCGAATCATGGACGGCAGACCAAAAAAAATTAAAAGACTATTAGAGGGCACAGAGACGGGATTTCTCAGAAAAAATTTGAAAGTTCCCTGGGCAGCTAAAAATATAAAATTGCGCATTCATGCTGCAGATTTATTAACGAAAAAGCATAAGTATTGGTACGGATATGTGACAAGGTCTAGCTGTCTGATCTAAATAATGTTACAGTGAATGAAGAAAAACATAGATGTACGAATATATAAGATTGTGTTTTGATAGCATCCAAAGGGACGTGGAAACATGTCATCATTATCAAGTACCGGGCCTGCTGGCGTAGGTGATCATGTCTCTCCATAACTTTAGATCTCGACAGTTATTTATCATTTCTGTTGTTGACCTTCTGCCGATCCATTCTCTTAAGTTGTCTGGTATTTTTTCTCTTTGTTTCCCTCTATCTCTTCGTCCCTCAATTTTTCCAGTTGTTACAATATATTATAGTTGTGCTCTTCTCATTACATGGGCAAAAAATTATGATTGTTTTTTCCTACTATTGGAAATTAGCTCTCTTTTTGCTTTGACCTCTTTGAGAACATTTTCATTGCTCTTTTTAGCTGTCCATGGTATTCTCAACATTCTTCTGTAACACCACATTTCTACAGACTCCAGTGATGTTCTTGTATGTTGTCCTGTTGTCCATGAATCACATCCATATGTTAAGACTGGCTCTACAGCCATTTCAGGAAACGCATAAGCTGGTACATATATGGATAAAATGGAGGATGACATTTCTAAACAATACATTATTTTGGCGGTACAAATAATTCCAGCAGAGAAGGTTCATCGTGTGGGCGCTACATCTACTTACAAGAGAAACTATTCATCATGTTGGCGCTACATTTACTTACAAGAGAAACTATTCATCATGTTGGCGCTACATTTACTTACAAGAGAAACTATTCATCATGTTGGCGCTACATTTACTTACAAGAGAAACTATTCATCATGTTGGCGCTACATTTACTTACAAGAGAAACTATTCATCATGTTGGCGCTACATTTACTTGCAAGAGAAACTATTCATCATGTTGGCGCTACATTTACTTACAAGAGAAACTATTCATCATGTTGGCGCTACATTTACTTACAAGAGAAACTATTCATAATGTTGGCGCTACATTTACTTACAAGAGAAACTATTCATAATGTTGGCGCTACATTTACTTACAAGAGAAACTATTCATCATGTGGGCGCTACATTTACTTACAAGAGAAACTATTCATCATGTTGGCGCTACATTTACTTACAAGAGAAACTATTCATCATGTTGGCGCTACATCTACTTACAAGAGAAACTATTCATCATGTTGGCGCTACATTTACTTACAAGAGAAACTATTCATCATGTTGGCGCTACATTTACTTACAAGAGAAACTATTCATCATGTTGGCGCTACATTTACTTACAAGAGAAACTATTCATCATGTTGGCGCTACATTTACTTACAAGAGAAACTATTCATCATGTTGGCGCTACATTTACTTACAAGAGAAACTATTCATCATGTTGGCGCTACATTTACTTACAAGAGAAACTATTCATCATGTTGGCGCTACATTTACTTACAAGAGAAACTATTCATCATGTTGGCGCTACATTTACTTGCAAGAGAAACTATTCATCATGTTGGCGCTACATTTACTTGCAAGAGAAACTATTCATCATGTTGGCGCTACATTTACTTGTAAGATAAACTATTCATCATGTTGGCGCTACATTTACTTGCAAGAGAAACTATTCATCATGTTGGCGCTACATTTACTTGCAAGAGAAACTATTCATAATGTTGGCGCTACATTTACTTGCAAGAGAAACTATTCATCATGTTGGCGCTACATTTACTTACAAGAGAAACTATTCATAATGTTGGCGCTACATTTACTTGCAAGAGAAACTATTCATCATGTTGGCGCTACAAATACTATCAAGGGAAACAATTCACGATGTTGATCCTACAAAGACTTCCAAGTAAATTAATGTACAAGACAGTCAAACATTGTATCCCCATTTTGTTGTATTTTTTTATGGTTATGATCAAGATGCAAATGAGGAAGATTTCAATATTGATAAGCATTGAGAAAAAAAAAAAAAAAAAAGAGATTTATTGAGAATAACTGATTTTAACATGTATCGATGCTACTCCTCGGCATCAATTTTTATAATCTTCCTGTTACCCAAAAAAAGAATGATATCACGATATTAAAAATGAACTTTAAATGATATCATCATTGAATACCGTCTCTGTATCGAAGGTTGGCTTCCACAGAGTGCCACTCCGCTGTCGCTTACTTTGTGCGTGTAGGTTATCATCGACTGACTTTTCCATCTTTTGATGTTACTCGTCCATGTTGGTCCTGGTTTGCCCTCTGCCTCTTTTATTTTGTATTTTCCCTTCCAAGATTGCTTTTAGTAGGCTGCTGTGACTTTTAACATGGCTCAAAAATCTAATTTGTCTTCTTAGAATTGTGTTTAGAAGTTCTTTTTTAGTTGTTTTAAGGCTTCATCGATTGTTTTCTTTTCTTTCCATCGAATTCTTCCTACTTTTCTATAAATTCACATTTCAAAGGTTTCCTGCTTTTGAAAAATACTTCCTACTTTAAACACAAATGTAGCGGCTCGGACATGTTCCCAATTTTTTTGTGTGGTAGAACTGACAGTGTGACATAAAAGCCCTAGATCGTGGCTCTCGGTAGCCTAGTTGTAAACCACCCGATTGGGCTATCGACGTTCGGACAACCCGTGTTCGATTCCAGCTGAAAGCAGTGTGAATTGTACTCATATTGGAAATAAAATACCCTCGCGGTCGACCCTTCCGCTGGCCAAAATGGGTAACAGGGTTATAGCACTCTGGGAAGGTGAGGAATGCCGCCTCGCATCGTGAATTTCGATGCTTGAAGCGACACTATCCAGAAGTCTCCGAACACTTCTGGATAGGCAGGCGAGCACATATGGGTGAAAAACTCGCGTGCTAAGACACAGATTCAAGTCTCGTAATTCACCATTTACCTGTACCTTTACCCCTAGATCTTGCCTGGTAGGTAATCAGGCGTAGTTTGCCACATTGTGACGTCACAGTGCCTTATAATACTCAATCAGATGACGTCACAGATAATAGCTGGCCAAGCAAGTAGGGATCGAAAAGGGGAAGAGCAAACCAGTGTTAAAGAATAGCCTGCTGAAGTTGGAAGAATAAGGTGGAACGGCACAAAATATCGTAGTTAGTGTAAACTACAACACAACGCTTGTACACCAACTCGATGTCAATTAAACAGCAGACGATAAGGAAAGATCTCCTCTATCGAATGCTGGACAATAATAATAATAATATAGTAACAGTAAAAAAGAAGACGACATAAAAAAAAACAAGAGGCAGAACAATAATAATAAGTGTAAGAAAAATAAGCAAGAAGAAGAAAAAGGATTGAGAAGAGTAAACAAGAAGAAGAACAAGGAAAGAATATTAAGAAGAACAAGGAGAATAAGAAGAAGAAGCGCAAAAATGAGAAGAAGAATAAAATGCAGAATAAGCAAGAAGAAGATCAAACAAGAAAATATCAAGCATGAAGCAGAAGAATATTCAAGAAGAAGATCTAGCAAGAAGAAGATCAAGCAAAAAGATCAAGCAAGAAGAAGAATAAGCAAGAAGAAGTTCAAGCAAGAAGAAGATCAAGCAAGAAGAAGATCAAGCAAGAAGAAGAATAAGCAAGAAGATCTAGCAAGAAGAAGATCATGCAAGAAGAAGATCATGCAAGAAGAAGATCAAGCAAGAAAAAAGAATAACCACGATGAAGATATAGCAAGAAGAAGACCAAGCAAGGAGAAGAATAAGCAAGGAGAAGATCAAGCAAGAATAAGAATAAGCAAGAAGAGATCAAGCAAGAAGAAGAATAAGGAAGAAGAAGATCAAGCAAGAAGCAGATCAAGCAAGAAGAAGATCAAGCAAGAAGAAGATCAAGCAAGAAGAAGATCAAGCAAGAAGAATAAGTCAAGCAAGAAGAAAAATAAGCAAGAAGAAGAATAAGCAAGAAGATCAAGCAGTAAGAAGATCAAGCAAGAAGAAGATCAAGCAAGAAGAGGATCATTCAAGAAGAAGAATAAGCAAGAAGATCAAGCAAGGAGAAGAATAACCAAGACGAAGATCAAGGAAGAAGATCAAGCAAGGAGAAGATCAAGCATGAAGAAGATCAAGCAAGAAGAAGATCAAGCAAGAAGAAGATCAAGCAAGAAGAAGAATAAGCAAGAAGAAGATCAAGCAAGAAGAAGATCAAGCAAGGAGAAGATCAAGCAAGGAGAAGATCACGGAAGGAGAAGATCAAGCTAGGAGAAGATTAAGCAGGGAGAAGATCAAGCAAGAAGAAGATTAAGCAAGAAGAGATCAAGCAAGAGAAAGAATAATGAAGAAGATGATCAAGCAAGAAGAAAATCAAGCAAGAAGTAGAATAAGTAAGAAGGAGATCAAGCAAGGAGAAAACCAAGCAAAAAGAAGATAATGCAATGAGAAGATCAAGCAAAAAGATCATGCAAGGAGAAGATCAAGCAAGGAGAAGATCAAGCCAGAAGAAGATCAAGCAAAAGAAGATCAAGCAAAAAGATCATGCAAGGGAGAAGATCATGCAAGGGAGAAGATCATGCAAGGAGAAGATCAAGCAAGGAGAAGATCAAGCCAGAAGAAGATCAAGCAAAAAGAAGATCAAGCAAAAAGAAGATCAAGCAAAAACAAGATCATGCAAGGGAGAAGATCAAGCAAGAAGAAGATCAAGCAAGGAGAAGATCATGCAAGGAGAAGATCAAGCAAGAAAAGAAAACGCAACAAGAAGATCAAGCTAGAAGAAGATTAGCAAGAAGAAGTTCAAGCAAGAAGAAGATCAAGCAAGAAGAAGAATAAGCAAGGAGATCAAGCAAGAGGAAGAACAAGAACGTAAAGAAAAGTAGAACATGAACTAGGATTATCCTGTTTTAATAACACCACACCAACGCGATATTATTTATATCACAACAACCTGATATTTACGTTATATTAATCACTAATTTCTACCAGTTTTTTTCTTCTTTTTCTCCACTAGACCAACAATATTAACAGCTGAAAGATTTTGTAAACAAACAAGTAGAATCAGTTCTTCATGAAACTCTACTTTAATGCCAAGTGGAGACAACCCCCAAGCTAGAGGGCATTTGGTCTCAGATATAATATAAAGCCCATATGGACACTACTCTACTGGTAGTAAGGCAAAGGAATGCACATAAATGTCAAGCTGCAGTGAAGCAAATAGTGAGGAGATAAAAATTTAAAAAAAAAAAAATAT